>OX336365.1:26743828-27297414 GCA_946902895.1 Fragum fragum
ATATTTGAAAAGAGACAGATTCCATCACAGGTCAATTGCAGTTGGTTAGAAAAAACAAAAACAAGCCAAGTTGTGTAAGTTCAGTCCATAGTGCACTTTGCTCTCAATCCTTGTGTTTGAGTTCAAAATCCTTCCAAGTCAACATTCTGACTTTTTAGCACGGCTTTTTGGATAAAACCCAAGGTATTGCTATAGCCTTGGTGTCGTTGTTGTTGTTGTCGTCGAGCATAGGCACCCGTAGGCGGTGTTCTTGTTGTAAGTCATGACATTTGTCACTCATTAATGGGTGTATTAGTATTGCAAATAAAAGTGATAAGCAGCCATTGGCCTTGGATTGAATGTTGTGGTTGTACTTGTGTGAGAAATTTTAGGAAGTCATGATTAAGTGTACCAGCAGCATGATATAACTGAAACTGTGTTGAAAGTGGTATTAAACCATTTACAAACAGGCAAAGAATTAATAATTAATTCCCCCACTTTTAGCCCATTCCCATACAATCCCTCCTTTTTGCTGAAACAAGCAATTTCTTCATTGTCCGCAATGTTTTCTACCCTGAAAGAATTTTGAAATTCCATCAACTTAAAATTGTTGTCTGCAACTTTTTTAAAAATTTGGTCCAATCTAAAATTTTGTCTTTTGGGAATGGGTTAAAATATCAAAAGACTGCCATACTATGCCATGAATATAACATACATCTATTAAACAATCTCCTTTTAGAATTTAGCCAGTTGTTATGCAATGTCTGTCCATCAATTTGCAGCATTTTATTTTTCAAAGTCCTCTGAGCAAGCTGTTTGAAGTTTTCATTCAACTTCAGATAGATTCTATTTACACTGTATATCATTAAGAATTGATTTAAATCACTGAGGTGATAGATTAGGGTTAATTATTGCTTCTTATTTCTTTCCAGCAAAACATTCATGTTATTGAGGCTCGAGTACCGGAAGGTTTGTAGTCTTTGTCTATTTAAGCCATAACCAGATAAAAAAATATAGACTTTTCCAAATTGAAAGAGAATGCTGAAAACTTTTAAGTGTGAGTGTAAATTTAGAATTACAGTCGAACCTGTCGTATGCAGCCAGCCAAGGGACAGATCAAAACTGGCCACATACGACAGTTGGCTGCTTAACACAGATCAGGGTTTGTTTTTTTTTGGGGGGGGGGGTTACAATCCGGTTGACATCAGGTAGTCAATGATGCTTCTACTTATCAGAATGGCCACATAAAATGTACAAAATTAAAAAAAGACAATTGTTTTAATTAACGAAAAAAGTAAACACACCATTATTTATGTATTCGTAATAAAGTATTTTCAATCATTTTTTAATTTGCACAACCCAAACTCCAAAGCGACGACCGACCGCGATCAAGAAACTGAAGAACATTGACATGTTCGTCTAGAGTTAAACATTTACGGGGCATTACGGTCGGTGTACGATAATTTGTTGCATGATAAATGTCGAACGACTTATGATCGAGATTGACGTTCCGTTGAATTTATTTTCTTCGAAAGTTCGCCGAAAAATATATTTTAGATACTCTATTACGACCGTATGTTTCCTAAAAACCGGTATGTAATGTCTATGAACCGCTTGGAAAGAATATTCGGATCCAGACCCGCACCCATTCCAATGCGATCCCGCTTTTTTACGCCCCTAAAAATAGCTTTGGAAAACATTGTCGGAAATGAAGGAGTAGCATTATCCATAATATTTCTACCGCAAAAGACGATTATTATTAAGTTAAAACGTCTACAACTTCTTTGAATTTGGACCAGTCTAAAATTTTGATGTGTGGTAAACTTACAAACTGGAAACGTAATTAGACTTCATATCAAATCCATCATCTTCGATTAATTATAATCAACATAACTCGGCATTTATTGCATTCAACCAAACACGCGTTGATAGAGTACACCTTTAAGTGGAGTGTTCATGTTTATCTTTTATGCACAAGATTAGCCAGACGCATTATTGATTTTTTACATGACACCTGTCATCAGTAAGTCGGGTCGCGTGACCGTTTAAAGGGATATACATGAAGTGCAAATTGGACAATTAAAGATGACCGCTGGCCACATACGACAGATTACCTCTATTCGCAGTAATTTTAAAGAGCAAATTGCACGGGCAGACCTGGGATGGCCGTTATACGCAGATTGGCCGCTATTCTCAGGTGACTGCTAACACAGTTTTGACTGTAATCAGTTACCAGAATGGTAAAATTTTGGACTTGAATTGAAAATAGTTGCAGACGGCAATTTCAACTCTATGAAGTTTCAGATTTTTCATCTTTCTGGGTTTAAAACATTTCTTCATTAACTCAACTTGCTTAAAGCCAGAGAGCTATTTTCAAGGCGTGTTGTCCATCCTGCATGTGTGCATCTGTCAGTCCGGTCGGCCGTCAGTAAATTTTTCCTTTAAAAATTTTCTCCTCAGAAAGTACTGAACAGATTTCAACCAAATTTTACAAAAATGATCCTTCGGTGACCCTCTATCAGATTCCTTCAAAGAATTTTGATCGCAATAAAAACATGGCTTTAATGGGCGGGGCAGGGCTAATTTCCATATATGGTGAAAGCTTTGAAAATCTTCTCATAAACCTAAGGATGGATTTCATCCAAATATCACAGAAATGATCCTTGGATGATTCTTTATCAGATTCCTTCAAATAATTTTGATCGGGTGAAAAACATGGCTTTTATGAGCGGGGCTAATTTCCATATAATGGTAAAACCTTTAAAATTCTTCTCAGAAACTATTTAATGGATTTCAACCAAATTTAACAGAAATGTTTCTTTGGTAAACATTTATTGGATTCCTTCAAAGAATT
The DNA here is from genome assembly GCA_946902895.1 of Fragum fragum. NCBI lineage: Eukaryota > Metazoa > Mollusca > Bivalvia > Cardiida > Cardiidae > Fragum > Fragum fragum. The sequence goes on from OX336365.1 coordinate 26,746,662, forward strand.
TTGATAGAATGAAAAACATTGCTTTAATGGGCGGGCTAATTTCCATATATCGTAAAACCTTTAAAAATCTTCTTCTCAAAAAAAATTTAATGGATTTCGACCAAATTTTACAGAAATGATTCTTGGGTCAACATTTATTAGATTCCTTCAAAGAATTTTGATTGGATGAAAAACATTGCTTTAATGGGCAGGGCTTATTTCCATGTATGGTGAAAGCTTTGAAAATCATCTTTCCAGAAACCAGTTGTTGGATTTCAACCAAATTTCACAGAAATGATCCTTTGGTGACCCTTTATCAGATTTCTTCAGAGAATTCTGGTCAAATGAAAAACATGGCTTTAATGGGTGGGGCTAATTTCCATATTTGGTAAAGGCTTTGAAATTCTTTGTCTCAGAAACCAGTTGGATGGATTTTAACCAAATTTTTACCAAATTGATCATTTAGTGACTCTTTATCAGATTATCAAAAAGAATTTTGATCATAAGAAAAATATGGCTTAAATGGGCAAGGCTTATTTTCATATATGGTATGTACTGAAAATGGACTGTTGATGGATTTCAACCAAATTTCACAGGAATGATCCTCAGATGACTGTTTGTCGGATTTATACTTTATTAATACCATTTCATCGTCCCCTGTGAATGAATTATACATAAATTAATTTGACTTTTGTAAAAACAATGAAAAAGTTGAAATGCTTCTCTAGAACTATTTCAAAAATTTCAGTGACTTAGATTTATTTTCCTGATATCAGTTTATATTGAATTCATGAAGAATTTGCTTAATCAGTACATTCAGGCCTGTGGAGCAATACAGGCGCTTGAGCGCCTCTTTTTTTACATAATGTACTCTCAACTTTTCTATAGAGCGGCTTCATCGAGTGTCATTGTGTTAGATGGGTTAAATTTCTTAAAGTATAGAAATAATAGATCCATAATGTTAAAAGCATAGATCTGCAATGTTCTTTATTTCAAAAGACAAAACAATTTAAAATTTCATTAGCTAAAAGTTATAATCTGCAATATCTTTGAATTTGGGCCAGTCATTCATTTTGCTTGTAATGGGTTAAAAAATTATCAACTATAGATTGTTTTCTGCAACTTTGTTGGACAAGTCTATAATTTTATGATTTGGTAATGGTTTAACCTATTCCCACACAAGCCCTCCTTTTTACGCCCCTCCTGAAAAAAGCTTTGGAAAACATTGTGGAAAATGAAGAAATTGCTTGTATCAAGCAATTTCTTCATTTTCCACAATGTTTTCTATCAATAAAGACAAAAACATTAGAATTCACTCAACTTGAAACTGACATCTGTAGCTTCTTTCAATTTGGACCAGTCTAAATTTCACTGTGTGGGAAAGGGTTAATGTAGAAAAACGTTGTAACATTGTCAGATTCTAAGATGTGGATTTTTTTGTGTGAATCAGAACGATAGTTTATTCTTAAATTTGAAGAAATAAAAAAAAACCATTTTTTATTTTTCATATAACCCATTCCCACATAATCCCTCCTTTTTATGCCCCTCAAGCAAAAAGTTTTGGAGAACATTGTGGAAAATGAAGAAATTGATTGTATCAAGCAATTTCTTCATTATCTACAATGTTTAATATCCAAAAACACGAAAGTATTTAGAATTCCATTATCTTGGAATCGTCATCTGCTGGTTCTTTTCTAGTCTAAAATTTTCTGATGTGTTAATGGGGTAACCTACTCCCACCATTACCACACTGTGATGCATTTGGAAAACAACTTAGAAAACATTGTGTAAAATGAAGAAATTGCCTGTGACAAGCAATTTCTTCATTTTCTGAAAAAATCTAAAGTTCCATGAATTTTGAAATGTCCTCTGCTACTCCTTTCAATTTGGACCAGTCTTAATTTTTCTTGTGTGGTAATTGGTTAAACAGGTCTATATGAAGTGAAGTTGTAAAATTAGTGAAAATGTCGTGTACAAGCTTCTATAGCAATAGCAGAAAAGATTAAAAGTTTCAGCTCGCTAAGTTCAATTTTTCAATTCTTTTGATGCTCCCGCCATGAAATGGTAACATGTTTGTAGAGTGACTTTGTGTGTGTGGTGTTGGTGGGGTGGGGGTGGGGGGGGGGGAAGCTGGTGTTTTGGTATTTGTTGGTTTGTATGTCATATCTTCTACATTAATTGATGGATTTCAAAATTACTTGGCACAGTTGTTCCCACAGGAAAGTACTTGTTCCATGCAAAAAGTTGTGTTTGGTTATCCCAAGTTCAAGGTCACAACTAAAGGTTATGTAAGAAGCACTTTAGTAGTGTCTATGACTCATTTCTAGTTAGTTGATTGAAATCGAAAAATCATTGCACTTTGGGGTAGAAAACATAGTGGGTAATGAAGAAATTTTTTGTTACAAGCAATTTCTTCTTTAACACTATTTTCTCATATTTTGCACCACTTGCTGAAAGCCACCAGGCTATTGGTGTGGCCTTGTGTCATTAGTGCATCTGTCTGTTGGTGCATGTCAGTCTGTCCGTACATATACTTTTATTTTAAAAATCTTCTCTTCTGAAAGTACAGAGTGGAATTCATTCAAATTTCACAGAAGTGATCTTTTATCAAATTCCTTCTTTCGATCATATAAAAAACTGCTCTAATGGGCAAGGCTAATTTCCATGTATGGTGCAAGCTTTGAAAATCCTCTTCTTAGAAACCAGTGGATGGATATTAACCAAATAGTTATACTTGAAAAATTCCCATTACTGCCATTTTGTTGGTAGTTTTTCCCAAAAGATTGCTTGGGGCCTTTTCCCAAGGAACCTGGAAAAAGCCCTGTTAGTTCATATCATCACCTATTGACCCTCTACCAAAATCCTTCAAAGAATTACTGTACTCTTAAAATTAAAACTTTTCTGTGCAATACCTAATTTACAAAGGAATTCTTTGAAAATCTTCTCCTCCTAAATCTAAGGCCTAGAGCTTAGATTTTTGGTACATATAATCACCTATTGACCCTCTACCAAAATACTTCAAAGAATTATTGTATTCTGAAAATTAGCCCATTTCTGTGCAATCATTAATTTTACAAAGGAATAAAGAGGGAAATCTTTGAAAATCTTCTTCTCCTAAACCACACAACCAAGAGCTTTGACATTTGGTATGTATCATCACCTATTGACCCTCTACCAAAATCCTTCGAAGAATAACTGTACTGTTAAAATGAATCCTTTTCTGTGCAATACATTGTTTTACAAAGGAATTCTTTGAAAATGTTCTCCTCCTAAATCATAAGGCCTAGAGCTTTGATATTTGGTACATATCATCACCTATTAACCCTCTACCAAAATACTTCAAAGAATTATTGTATTCTGAGAATTATCCATTTTCTAATGCAATCCCTGATATTACCAAGGAATAAAGGGGGGAATCTTTGAAAATCTTCTTCTCCCCAACCATATGGCCTAGAGCTTTGATATTTGGTATGTATCATCACCTATTGACCCTCTACTAAAATACTTCAAAGAATTACCATATTCTGAAAATTAGCCATTTTCTGTGCTATCCCTGATTTTACAAAGAAATAAAGAAGCTTATCTTTGAAAATCTTCTTCTCCCAAACCATAAGGCCTAGAGCTCTGATATTTGGTACATATCATCACCTATTGACTCTCTACCAGAATACTTCAAAGAATAGCTGTATTCTGAAAATTAGCCTTTTTCTGTGCGATCCCTGATTTTACAAAGGAATAAAGAAGGAAATCTTCTTCTCCCAAACAACTAGGCCTAGATCTTTTATATTTTGTACATATCATCAGCTATTGACCCTCTACCAAAATCCTTCGAAGAATTACCGTATTCTGAAAGTTAGTTCTTTTCTGTGCGATCCCTAATTTTAGATAGGAATAAAGAATGATATCTTTGAAAACCTTCTTCTCCTAAACCATTAGGCCTAGAGCTTTGGTATGTATTGAAGTCTATACTTCAAAGCAATTCCATATTCAGGAAATCAGCGCTACATGGTGGGATCATCAATATACCTAGGATTAAAAGAGAAAATCCTTAAACATCTTCTCCAAAATAATTAGACAGTGGGCTTTGCTATTTTTATCCCAGCTGTTTCGGCCAAGGGGATATAGTAATGGTCTCCGTCCGTCATTCCGTCCTTCCATCACTAAACTTGTCCGGAGCATATCTCTGAGAGTATAATTGCTATCAACTTGAAACTTCACAGGTCGATAGATCTCATTGAGGAGAAGTGCAGTGCACAAGAACCACAACTCTTGCTTGCATAATTTTGGAGTTATTGCCCTTTTTTGTTTTAAAGTCTTAGATTTTGTCTTGGGCATATCTCTGAAAGTATAATAGCTATTATCTTGAAACTTCATAGATGGATAGATCTCGTTGAGGAGAAGTGCAGTGCACAAGAACCACAACTCTTGCTCGCATGATTTTGGAGTTATTACCCTTTGTTGTTTTAAAGACTTAGATTTTGTCCTGAGCATATCTCTGAAAGTATAATAGCTATTATCGAACTCCTTGACAAGAAATGCAGAGCACAAGAAGCCTAAATCTAACTGGCTTCAGTTACTATCAAGCTTTTAAGGCGGGGGATGGCCATGTCCGACATGGCTCTTGTTGTATATATTATAAAGCCATGAACCATCATACTCAGCGAAGCAATTTAGGACCATCATGGTCCTCTTGATGTCAATTTCCGGCTTGTAATTTTGATCTGTTGAAAAAACATGGCCTTTGTTGTTTTGGCGTTTGTCAACATGTGGTACAAAGTGGAAATTTTGAAAAAATACTGTTAATACCTTTTCATCTGACTTAGTAAATGAATTTTACATAACTTTACTTGACTTGACTTGACAGTTGTAAAACATTGAAAACTTTGAAATGCTTCTCTAGCACTATTGCACAGAATTCAGTGACAACATTTATGTGCCAGACATGGCCAATATGATTCAGTTATATTGAATTTCTAAAAACGCCTTGAGCCTAATCATTATATTCAGGCCTGTGGAGCAATACATGCGCTAAAGTGCCTCCAAGTTGTGATAGTCTTGGAGTCGTCGTTGATGCGCGAAAAACTTTGACATTTTGTGATATTTCTAGTTCTACTAAAGGCATTTACTTGAAACTTGGCACACTAGTTCACTATCAAAAGAGCAACCTATAATATCAAGGGGGATAACTCTAGATGCATTTTGTCCACTATCCAGCACCCAACAGCTGAGCGTAAGGCACCTGTAGGCGGTGCTCTTGTTTTTTGAAGGGAATTGTGTGGGAATGGGTTAGTAAATGGATCCATTATGATAGAAGGATCACATGAATATTTTACAGGTTATGGTATGAGATGGACAGCAGATGGCAAACAGTTTAGAGGGTTTCTAGAACCACAGATGGTAGATGGACATGAAGTTGGGTGGAGACATTGACAGATGAACTATTTACTTCAAATTATCAAGGCAGGGACCTTAGTCCTTAGTGCAATTTACAAAGCTGTATTATGCATATAGTGGTTATCTATAGTCATCTTAACCCTTTATATGCTTGATTACATTATATGCTTTATCCTGTACAAAGTCACATTAAAATCAATGGGCTGAAACCACTTGAAGCACCAATCGTGGATTGAAATTAATTCTAAAAAATTATTTCATAACCAACTATGGCCTTTAACAATCAGATGGTGTAGACTTAGATCATTAGAAAGTACAGTAAAACCCCTCTAATGAGACCACTTGCTGTTCTTGTTTAAATTGGTCTTAATAGCGGGGAGATTCTTTATACTGAGGTTGCTGATATGTAAACCCATTCCCACTCAGTGACGCATTCAAAGAAGAAAGGCTGTGGAAAACATTGTGGAAAATGAAAAAAATTGCTTGTTACAAGCAATTTCTTCGTTATCCAAAATCTATTCTTCCCAAAATGTAAAAAAATCTAGAATTTCATAAGCTTTAAATTGTCGTCTGCAACTCCTTTCAATTTGGACCAGTCTAAAATTCAAGTCAAGTAAGTTGTCATTTGACTTGTTCAAAAGAAGGATACGTGAACTTTATTATTTATTTTTTATATAAACTGTACATATAAACAATAAAACAATAAAAACATGTTTTACAGAGAATCTAGTGTCGTTCCTTTGACAGTTGGCATTGTGATTTGCCACTGCCACTCGTAAAAACCGATTCCTTCAATGTCCATAATGTTTCTTCCCTAATTGTCATCTGCAACCTATTTCTTTCCGGACGAGTCTCTGATTGTGTCGCCTGTTAATGGATTAACGACTATAGATCTTTTACATTCTATGTCCAACACTACCAATTATTTTTTCCATCAAGTATCGCCAGTTTTATAATCATCCATAACCAGAGTTCAAACCAAAAAGCGCCAAATAGGAAACTTGAGGATTGCTTGCCGACGAAGAACTCGTTTAAATAAAAAGACTGCGAAACGAAAAGTACCCTTCATAATCTGAAATGATATCTCTTTGATATACGAGAAGAGTCGAATCTCATCTTGCTGTCTGAAATGACGGCTCGCCACGAATAGCCGATTGACGGGTAGACCCCCGATTGACCAACCAAATCATTAATTGACCAATCGCGTGTGTCAATCAAGGAATCAATCGACCAATCAAATCTTTTATTCTGCTCGGAATTGAGCTTTCAGGTCCAACATTAGCTGCCATTTTTATGAAACATTACTATTGATTCGGCGACTTAAACGCCGTAACTGCAGCTTATTCAATCCCAGAGAGGTATTATCCTGGAAGGGAATTTCGATTAAATAGTGTTCCCCAAAATGTGTTCCAGACTAAACTTCCGATCGACGGGTCGCGGTCATCTCTACTCAAGCGACGTTTGCAGATTTCTGATTAACAGCGGTCTTCGTTCAACACTGCAGTAAATGCCGATATTTATTTAGATTTGGAGGTTTTAAGTTTTTTTCCCCTATCCATTATTGTCGAACTCCAAGCCCAGAGTAATTCATACACAGACCCTTAACCCATTACAACACAAGAAAGTTTTAGACTAAACCATTTTGAAAGAAGTTGCAGATAACAATTTTCAGTTGGTGAATATTTGAAAATATTTTGCTTTTGGGAGAAGAAAATATTGCGGAAAACGAAGAAATTGCTTGTGACAAGCATTGTTTGGTAATGGGTTAAAATACACGTAAAATTAATCGTCTCAGGTTCATACAAAACAAGTACTTTTCAAAAGAAAATCTTTATCATGACCCTTTCCTGTATAAACCCGGGATTTTACGTCTCTATGATTTTATACTTGAGAAAAAATTGAGGAAAAGGGAGAAATTGCTTGTAACAAGCAATTTCTCCTTTTCCAACAATATTTTCTACCACATAGGATGGTTTAATTTCTAATTGCATCCAATTTTCGTTGTCGTCTGCAACCTCTTTCAATTTGGACAAGTCTAAAATTTCAAAAAACAGGAAAGGGATAATTCTCCCTTTCCTATGCTTTTCCTTGTAGAAGATTCGTTACGAAATAAAAGTGTCTTTTAACACCAATAACTACGCATTGACGATTTGACGTGCTGCAGTCTCGCCTTTTCTCGCATTGTTTTCCTTCCTTGTGGCACAATTTCACATTACACGCATGTACCGATAATTGTCGATCGAAGTAACTTCAGATTGGACCAGCCTCAAATTTTGTCTCCATAAAATTGGATTTGGAATGTCAGAATTACAAGTGAACTATTTCTCTGTTATGTTTAATAAACACAAATATTGTCTGAAATAATGGCATTGTTTACTGTAAACGACATATTTGGCTAAAATAGTTGCCAAATTCAAAAGAAAACGTATTGTTTATCGGCTGATGTGATAAAAAGGGTGTGAAACATAAGCGCAATTAACAGTTTGGATTACTGATCATCTGTCAATTTCACAGCCGATTTCTCACACCGTCGGTACTTAATATTTGCGTCTACTCTAAGACAATGTTAGTTGGAATTCATACGGCGCCGAAATACGGGGACGACTGGCTTCATTGAATTTCGATATAAATAATTATAAATATGGACTGGGAAAGAGTTGGAATTTGTTTGACCGAGGAGCCAATGTTGACAGAAGACATGGATTGTTTTAGACTTTTCAAGGGACCTTGTAATGATAACGTTAGGTAACATACATAATTTTTTTTTCTGAAGTCAGTTGTCACATATGCTTATTTCAACATTATATTTTACTCAGTTCGAAATATTAGAGGAGGGTATGTTGGAATAAAACAATATTAAATGTCCCTGGTAATCATTCAAAATCTGTTTTACACATTCCCTCTATTTTCAGGGTCTAAAGAAAAAACTTTAAAAAATGAAGAAAATTCTTGTATCAAGCATTTTCTTCATTATCCACATTGCTTAAAAAATCCCTGAAACTTGAAATTTTCATCTGCAGCCTCTTTGATTTTAGACCAGTCTATAACTTTGTTATGTGGAAATGGGTTCATTGAAATCAGTGCTTTTAAGATTTTCTTTTCAAAATGAAAATTGAATTTATCAAATACAATATTATTGTTTTTTTTTTTTTGGGTTTTTTTTTTTGGGGGGGGGGGTTATACTCTTTGATTATCTTATTTGGGGGAAGTGTAAATGAGGAACTATTTATCATTTTATCACAGTGCGTATCTCAGATATCTGAAGGACAGTCAGATAGTCAGATTATCTATCTAAAAGTCTAGTTCTTCAACTTCTTCAGCGTTAACCATTCTTACAGAATGGAATTTTAGAATGGTCCGATTTGCAGTTGCAGACTATAATTTAATTTTTCTTAATTTCTATAATCTTAGTCTCTCTTGGTAGAAAACTATGGTGGACATTTTGCATGTAACAAGCAATTTCTGCATTTCCGAAATTTTCGAGAACTATTTTCTTGAGAGGCGTAAAAAGGAGGGATTTTATGAGATAGGGATAACCGTCATAACGTCCTGTATACATGGTGTACTATGCTCAATCTTGAATTTAATTAACTTTTCGACGAGGAACAAAATTCAACAAAGGACATTTTCTATGAAAAGTTTGATACAGTTAGTTTAGAAATTGATGCCTTAGTTTCATATATTATTGCGACTTGAATATGAATACATTATCCTTAGTTTGCGTTTTGTCTATTAGTTCATTTATCACAAATTATTTCATATTGTTAAAAAACTTATCTTTAAAGGGTATGTAGTGACACAGGATTCTGGGCCGATATCTTACACAGCCTTGTGGACAGCGAGGCGAATTACTGCAGAAGTTTATGGAGTATCTTGTCCAACATAGAAGAAAGAATCGCAGATCCACATATCGCACTGAAAGCTAAGAACTGTCAAGGTAAAAACAAACGTGTACATTTCGTCCATATGATTCGCGTTTTTTTTACACCCACCAAAAGTAAAAAAGATATAAATCCTTACTTGGTTAATTTATACAAATGAATCGCTAAGAAAAGAAGTTGAAATGTCTCGTCAATCAAATAAACATTCGAGTAATGAAATTATTTATTTAGATTATTAATTTCGAAATCTGATGTTGGCCACTATTTCATTTAACAACTTTCGTTGTTGGCGTTGTTTAGTTCGCCATTCAACTATTTTACTTTTTCTGTACATTCTATTGGCAATACATTTTGCAAAATGAGGCCGCTTATGAAATTTTTCTGTCGGAGTCAATGGACGGGCCCAACGGAGTAGATGGGCGAGGCAAGCGATTGGTCAATTGTATGTGAATATAGAAATCGCCACGTAGAATTTTCATTTCAGAGTATCGAAACTTTTTACAAGTGATATCCAATCTAAGGAACCACATCACAGACAAAGGCCATGTATCATGTACGATGAGAGATATGTACTTAAAACATCTTCAAGAACTAGATAGGTAAGTGATGCGTACATTCTAACGGACGCACTAGAAAGGCGCACCGTACAAAATCGGGATTAAGCTCGTTGGCTATAACATTTTCTTTCAAAAAACCACCGCATGTCCGATTGAAAACCCGGGCCGTTCTGTGCGGTCTTACTCTGCCAGCAAGATAGGCTCATTTAATAGAGGACACAAACCTAAGCTCGGGGGTTTGAGTAAAGGGGTGGGACAACTAACAATGTGTATGAGCTCCACGATCGATATTCAGAAGAGCCATTCAAAAAAACATTCATGACTTATTTTTTTTTTCAGATAATATTAATGACCGATTATTCGTTTCTAAATGCTCTGTAGATGTTTAGTCTCATCAGTAACCCATTACCAGACGGCAAAATTTTAGAATGGTCCAAACGGAAAGGAGCTGCAGACGACAATTTAAAGTTTATGAAACAGATTTTTTTAACTTTCTGGGTAGAAAATATAGTGAAAAATGAAGAAATTGCCTGGTTCAAGCAATTTCTTCATCTTCCACAATGTTTTCCAAATTGTTTTTTCTTGAGAGGCGTCCAGAAGAGTCACTGTGAGGGTATGGGCTACGCACACAGAGATGAATTGCTAGTAAACAGATAAGATCTATCAGAGATCAAATAGAGATGACCCCCCGACATGTAAGACCGAGATATCAAACAGTGTTTGAGTCCATGCTGCTTCCAATGACATAGACATTGACATAAAAAGACAACGGTTTTTACGAGACCTGTTGGAACAAGCAGACTTTCCAACTAAATCCCTCCTTTTACGCCCCCCAATTAAAACGTTTTGGAAAACAAAGAGGAAATTGAAGAAATTGCTTGTATCAAGCAATTTTATCATTATTCACAATGTTTTCTACCCATAAAGACAAGAAAATAAAAATAAAGAAATAAATTCCATCAACTTGAAACTTTCGTCTAGAACTTCTTTGAATTTGGACCAGCCTTAGATATTGTTGTGTCGGAATGGGTCAAGTCTCAAATCAGCAAAATGCTAAACATGAATGTTGGAGCTCAAAAATTGCTTCTTTTCAAAGAGACATGATTGGTTTGTCAATTTACTTGACAGCGGCGATACAACTGTTGTCGTTATGAATTTTGATGCCACTATTTGCTTTCTAATCAGTCTTGAGATAAATAAGCCAAATATTTCTCGATTACTCTATTTTTTACTTGAGGACAATGAAAGAACAAAAACGATATTCCTTTGAACCGGCGCCTTACTTATCTTTAATTTTTTCAGGTTTGCGGAAAATGTTCGCGAAGATTTCAACATTAGTATTAATGAAAAGGCCTACAACGATTTACAGAAAACATTTAGAGAGCAAGAAAAACTGGTGGAACAATTCAAAGAGGCAAGTCGAACATAAAAAAGTACATTGTTCAGTGAGAATGACGGGACGGCGAAATGCAAGAAATACGTCTTGGCGACAGAATTGTTTCATATTGGAACAAAAGCGTTTTTAACGAAAAATGTCACCATTTTACTTTAGACTTTTGGAAAGAACTTAGTCAGCCCATATGGCACAACGCATCAACCAGGAACAGTCAAATTTTAAAGAAGATGCCAACGACATTTTATGTTGACAAATTATTTTACATCTCGTTTTTGGTAGGGAGATCTTTAAATGAAAAGGTTGTCTTAGATGCAAATTTCACATTTTGTTTTTCTCCTTGGGGTGTTTACGCGTTTTCTTTGGAATGGTTTAACCCATTCCCACACAAGCCCTCCTTTTTACGCCCCTCAACATAAAGGCTTTGGAAAACATTATTAACATTGAAGAAATTGCTTATTTCAAGCAATTTCTTCAATGTCCACAATGTTTTCCATCCCAAAAGACCAAGAGTTTTAGAATTCGATCAACATTTAATTGTCGTCTGCATCTTCTTTAAATGTTGACCAGTCTAAAGTTTCTCGTGAGGGAATGGGTTAATCTGCATCGACAGGATCATCGGTCATTTTTGTGGGTAACTCTTTTTGTCGTCAAGTTAAACGATTGTCTCTCCTACAAATTGTGACACCCATTTCGATCAGTCCAATTTTCTTAGCGAGACTACTGACATACATTTTTTTTTATTTTTTAGCGGTACCATAAGATGATGATCGAAGTTGAAAACAAAGAATTACAATATCTGTTTAAAAGTAGTGAATCAGTCCGCGCGCAGTTAAAGAAAGACATCAAATCAAGCGAGGAAAGGGCAAAACAATTACACACAGACTACAATCATTCGGTCAGGATAGCCAAGAATAAATTAATGCTTCTTAAATCGGTAAGTATAAATCGAGATTCATTTTCTCCATCCTAGTTCGATTAATTAACTCTAACTCGATTTACAATATTTTTGACTGTGCAAATTTAAAGGGTTAGCAGACGAGGTTTTAAAGCAAGTACGATTTAAAAAGTAATCGTCCTGTATGATAGAAAACATTGTGGGAAAAAAGAAATTGTATAATATTACAGGGACGTTAAAATCAGGAATTGTACAGGAAAAATAGAGCGTTTAGAGTGGCACCGTAATTCGTCGTTACATACATTTACGACATGGGATTCAAACTGGAGAGATGGACATGTGAACTAGGCGATAAAGTTAGTCAGATAGATATTATTCAGCATGAAAAGGGTTAATACAAAAAGCAAATCGTAGGTTGGCTACCTAAACGTCGTTGCTACAGCTTGAACGCTTTAATCAAGGCGTTTCAGTCGACAAACAAGTGCTTGGTATAAATGTCGATGTTCGGTTCTCACTTCCGGTCGTAATGTATCATTTGACTTGTCTACTTAATTTGTAACTGCTACCGGGGATACGTCAGTAAGAAATACATGTCTTTGGTAAGTCGAGACCAAGGTGCCAGTTTAAGGTCACCGTTCTCACCGCTAGTTGTCCAGAACCAAAGTCAAGCATTAATCAAGAAGTACATGATATGCCATAATAGGGTGATAGGACGTGATGCATTCCTGTCAAATATTCCCACAAAAATGAAACTATCATTGCTTTTTATAGGCATCTAAATTGTTAGAAGAATCTTGGAAGGAGCGAGAAATACGCAAAACAGATTTAGTCGTTAAAACATTGGAATCAGTGAGACAGGGTTCTAATTCAACCACAGACTCTACAGGGTAAGTGAAATCTTGCTCAGACAACCACCTCTATTAAACGACAACTTTCATTTGTACTAAAATCAAACTGTCTCACAAAAGGATTCCAACTCAAGCCCTCCTTTTTACGCCCCTCAAGAATAGAGCTTTGGAAAACATTGTGGAAAATGAAGAAATTGCTTGAATGAAGCATTTTCTTTATTATCCACAATTTTTTCTTTCCAAAAAGTAGAAAAAAATTAAAATTCCATCAATTTGAAATTATCGTCTGAAAGTTCTTTCAATTTGGACCAGTCTAAAATTTTCTTGTTTAGGAAAAGGTTAATGAGAATTGATCAAAGCTAAATAATGTTGTGTTCTAACTCATTCGAGACGTTTCAGTGAGACGCTTCTAACGAGTTGATAACCAGCAATTTCTTCTCTTCTCATTTTTTTTCTACCATATTTATCACAGAATTAAATATTTTGCCATATATAAAATATTTTCTCGTTCATCTAGAACCGCCTGAAATAATTGTTGTTTGACAAACGGCTAATCAACTTTTTGCTGGCCCTTTGTTGGTCACTTGATACATTCGTTCATAATCCCGCATTTTTACGCACCTCAAGAAATAAGCTTCGGCAATCCTGTGGATAATGAAGAAATTGATTGAATCAAGCCTGCAACTTCTTAAGATTTGGACAGGTATAAAAGTAGATCTATAGCCTTTCACTATTTTGGTTACCTTCTGGTTCTTGTAAGTCTAGATTTTATAGATTATAAAAAATAGACCGGACTCCTTTTGTCTTTCATTCAAAGACTCTCCCGCCATATTTCGCTAAAAAATATTAATTATCGCTGCTTTACCAAAAGCACCATAATAACATCATCGACTAGTCGTTTTACGTTTTTTCCCGAAGAACAACAGGGCATTAGTCTTATTTGCATTTTACGACCTAAGTAATAAGTTGGACAAATGGGAAAAAAGGCTTCATAATAAATTCCCTGGGTGATTATAATCGTTCTAATTTCCGACTTTTGAAAGTTGTCATTTTCTTTTTTTTTAAGGCCCGGGAATGATGTTCAAATCAACATAGGAAGTATGGTAAATGAACTTAAAGAAGTACAAGTTATCCCGAATATAGAGTTTCAGGTAGGTAGAATGCCCAATCTTTTACAAAATAGACGGAGCGCTGGCCACTCTGAATGAGCTCAACCAGGAAGTTCCAATAAGATATCAAACGGCGTTTTTAGCTAAATTTATTGTCATTAACATGTTACATAAAAGGGAAGCGGTTGGCAGACTATACGTCGTAACTACAGCTTGATTAAGCTGTAGTTAGGATGATTAAGCCGCAAATATAACAGAAATACTTCTATAAATGTCTACCAATGTCGAAGTACACTTCTTGTCTAAATTAATGATTTGAATCGTCGACCGATTCTTTAATAGACAAAAGTTAACTGTATCTCGCGTATTCATGAAACAGAATAAACTTACACTTTCAGGTAACAAATATAGCTTGTAGTACAAAATATTTGAATCGCCTTTGGAGAGTACCACGCAAAGATGGAAATATTGTAGAGAACTTACTTGAAAAAAAGAGAGTATAAAGTATTTTACGTAAAGGCTCACCCTCGAAGAAAAATTAATGTGATCTATGAATAAATTAGTCATATCTGATGTTTGCAAAAAGCATTGATTGACTTTTTTGACAGTTGTACAATATGATTTGAATAACTAAAAAAATATTTTGTTTGTTACCGAGCTAATGTAATGAAATTTTCAACACTTTACAGGAATATCAAAAGCCGATACTGAAATTGGTTCAGTCCAAACTGATGACGAAATATTCAACAATCGACCAGTCTCATTCATTTGGTAAGCAAAATGTTATAACTTTATGTGATTCATCAGACAGAAAGAGACCTTATCTGACGTGAGAAACGTATCGAATTTGTTAGGTCTGCGCATACTGTCGTTGATTGATTGATTGAATAGAGTTTAACGCCGCGTATTTCAGTCATATCGCGGCGGCTGGAGCACCTACCAATGGTTTCCTGGTATTTCTCATACCAGTACTACCACTACATCCTTTCCTAGCCTTCAGCTGCTATCTCCCTTAGGTTTACGATTATCCACCTATTGATGAGAGACAAATGTTGGAAAAAATATGTGCCACCGCCGGGGATCGAACCCATGACCTCCCATTATTGAAGATTAGTGCCTGATGCGCTACCGACTGCGCTATGACGGCGGAAACTTCTGTACTTTCCCTCTCCTCCCGGGGAACCGACCCGCCTATACCCCCGGGTCTTAATCCGGGTCCTTCGGCGGGTTGCTCGGGGGGGGGGGAGGAGAGGTACTTGGTTTACCCTCATTTTTGGAATATTTCCATTTCACGAGCAGCCATTCGATTTCTCTTTGTAATTCAAGCTATTAGATGACAAAGGCGGCAACTTGTAGTTTAAAGGTTACTTATAAAGTTGATTCTATGTGTGCCGTTTTGCCTTATTTGGGTTAGCTGATTATGATGTAGAAAAAAATCTGTTTCCGTTTTGAAATCTTTTAAAGCAGAAAACGGAACAACTTGTGTACAACAAGTGGCAATAAACACTGTAAAATTCCCATTTAAACCATTCCCACATGATAAAATTTTAGATCAGCCCAATTACAAAAGATTTTCAGATGAATGTTTTCCAAAGCTTCCACATTGGTGGCGTTTAAAAGCTTGGGAATGGGTTAAGTCAATGTATTTTACGTGCATGTACAACTCACCATCTAAGCAATTGTTTGTAACACTACACAAACACTACATATATATTCATATTCCCTTTACATGTTAATTTCAGAGTATGACAGTGACCTAGTAAATAAGTACGTTGTGACAAGACCTCACAAAGAAAAGAATCCTCATTGTCTATTGTTGAAAAAGGGTAAGTATGTTTACTTCACCGGAGATATAATATCACTTGTTAACAAACAAAATCACAACATTGGCGACTATGTTGTTGATAGCAGTTAAAGTCTTTAGAAACTTATTCACTTGGTTAGCTATAAAACTTTAATTTGGACCTGCAGTATGTGAGTGTAGATCATTCGCATGTAAAGAATATCACGAGTAGTGAAAAGATAGAGAAAAAAAAATCCGTAGAAAATCTTAAAAACAAATAGACTGGTCAGAATCTTTTAATCTGTCAGTCTGTCATTCAAGTTCTCGAAGAATATACATGATATTGTTTATTGACCCGGCGACAAAAGGGACACTATTTTATGCTTTTTGCCAGCTGACCAGACCACAAAGTGCCGAATGTGAGCTATGGCAATCGGCTTATGTCCTTCGTCCGTCTGCCCGTTAATTTGTTCAAATTACAAAAAAATAAATCTGTTCCTCTTTAACTAATTATAATCATCATATCATCATATTTTAACCCAAATCACAGAAAAAATCCTTAGGTCATGCTAAAATATAAAAAAAATGAATTCTTTACAAGAAATTACTGGGACATAATAGGATATAATACATCGTGGAGAAAATAAGGATATACATAAAACACATCGTGAGAAAAGCAGAAACTATTTTTAATTATGGCCCATATTTCGAATTCGCGAACAGTTTCCGATCTGATGAGACTGGGATCTAGGATCCAAATTTACGTTTTTGGTGGATGCAGTGAAAAGAGGGTCGTTGTCCTTTCTTCGTTTTTTATGTATTAAGTCTGTTTCCAGCACCTATACTGGATGGGTTTTACTGACAGGTTCCATTTGTCCTATGAAGAGGTAAAATAAGTTGACAATGTTATTTCGAATTAAAGGCTAAACGCCCATCTTAATTTCAGGTATGAAAATCACAGAATTGATCCCACCCACATCTAAGGGCTGGGCGTTTGGTGAAGCCAGAAAGAATGAAAACAGTGCGCCCAAGTTTGGTTTTTTCCATATAGCATGTGTACAGAAATTATGAAGTGATGGAACAGAACAATGTTTGATTCATAGAGAAGAGTGCTGTTTAAACTTTGCAAAAGATATGTGCTAAACATTACCTGATCGTAAAATAGTTCCCTAATTAAATGAAAATATATATATATATATATATATATTGTATGTTTCTACTTTCTTGCACACCGAGAGAAGACAGACCCCCCCCCCCCAAAAAAAAAACAACAACAACAAAAAACAAACACACACACACCCCCCAAAAAAAACCAACAAACAAACCAAAATCAATTAACCCGTTCCCACACGGTGACGCTTTTTGACGCCCCTCAGTTAAATAGGAAAACATAGCGTAAAATGAGGTATTTGCTTGCAACAAACATTTTTTTATTTTCCACAATGTTAAGTTCACTACTGAGAAATCTAAAATTTTTAAAATTTCATTAGTTGTAAATTGTAATCTGCATCTCCTTTAATTTGGATCAGTCTAAAATTTTGCCGTTTGGTAACGGGTTAAAATCGTAAGGAAGGTAAAATAAAAAAGCTTTTTGCTATATAATGTAATATAAATAAATATATTTTTCAAAAAAATAATTGTTGTTGTTGTCCGTATAACCATACCAGCGTATTACACGAGCGATGTGGTGACTTATTGATTTATTTATGTTGTTTCGTAGAAAACCCTCGAAATCGGGAACCTTCGGCTATTCTATGGAATGATTTTTTTTACGTCATTGTATGCGATGTCATTGTCACCGTCGGACAAAAAATGTCTTTATGACTGAATGTATCTACACGAAATTTAATACACACCAAATATTCTTTATCGAATAGGGCCATTCATACCATTTACTATCTAGAAAATGATAGTCAGATACAGTCAAACTCATCACGGTACTCTTAACCCATTCCCCCACACCAAAATTTTAGACTGGTCCAAATTGAAAGAAGCTGCGGACTGCGGACGACATTTTCTAATTGATGGACTTTTATTTATTTTCGTCTTTTTGGATAGAAAACATCGTAGATAATGAAGAAATTGCTTGAAACAAGCAATTTCTTCATTTTCCACAATGTTTTCCAATGTTTTCTCTCGAGAAGCGTAAATAGGAGGGCTTCTGTTTGAACGGGTTAAAGGATTATGTGGCAAGGTAAATCCTACCAAAGCCGCTTTCAAAGCGCAGTTGGTAGCGCGTCGGACTGTCAATCTAGAGGTAACGGATTCGATCCCCGACGGCGGCACTCATCCTTTACGACTATTTGTCACTCACCAATGGGTCGATAATCGTAGACCTATGTGGGATAGCAGCTGGAGGCTAGGAAAGGATGTAATGGTAGTACTGGTGTGAGAAATACCAGGATTCCATTGTTAGGCGCTCCAGCCGCGATATAACTGAAAGATTGTTGAAAGCGGCGTAAAAAAAAATCAAAATCAAATCAAAATCAAATCCTACCAATAAGCTAAAGCCCCATTCTGATATCCACCGAAAGTGATACGACATCTTAGAAATCCAAGTGACAAATCGCAGTTGTCAATCAGAATTCGACCAGCAAATCAAATCATTTATCTAGAAAAGAAATTTGGGTTAAGCATTTTGTTGGTTTGGTGGCTTTTTCTAGCATGATTGGTCTTTTCTTCTTTAATTCCGAAGCAAAAGGAATTACCTACCAGTGATTTTATTAAGTGACCGGTTTCTAGCAGTACCTTAAATAGTTGCTTGCTATAGTAATACTTGCTAGTATTGAGATGGGCATTCTTATATCATATGTCCTTCATCTTTATACATGGCATCAATGTGATTCGGTAATTTCGGAAAACAATAATACCTGGTCACTTCATTATAGGCAATTTGCTGTTTAAATCAAAATAAGTGTTTTTCATTTGTTTAATAGAAACACTTTCATAAGTGTTCATAACTTGGTTTGTCGACCTTAATTAAGCGGTAGTTACGACATTCAGGTTTATGTCCTCGACCATTGTTTTTAGAAAAATCAATATCATTTATTACTTCAGCCGAACTTCAGTACTGAAGGTCAATGGGCGCGCTAAAAAATCTGTTGATTGAAATCTATCCATCAATTGACAAACAGCTAGCTCCACCAAATTCAGTCAGCACTAAGACAGGGTAGTTAGTCTGAGAAACCAGATATCAGTAGTTTGCGGGTTGTTGTGGACTCAGAAAAATTAATAAACATTGTTAAACATAAACAGCAAGACCAACAATAGAAAATTAACAAATGGCACATCTTATGTAGTGGGGAACAAGTGTCCCAAATTATTTTGAAATCAATGCAAAAATATAGAAGATTCTTTTAACAAGAACAATTTGGATGTTGGACCTTGAAACCTTGACTTTGGAGCTATCCGACTCAGTTATGACTCAAACAAATTTGGACGGAGTGACACGCTAACACACATGAAATGACTTGTCAAAATGACAACTATTGTGGGGCTTGCATCACTACCTGAGTATAACGGTTCATAGCTTTCAGGTTTGGGTGAAGGTCTTGTATAGATTTCCTTCTGTAACTCTTTGTAAAATTATTCCTAAGTTGATGTCCCTAAATACAAAATTCAAAAGCTGTAGGTCTGATGGATTGATAGGAGTCTTGTTTTTCAGATTTCCTTCTTTAAGTCTATGTTAAATCAGGGCTCCTGATCCCACTACTAAGAAATCATATCAAACTTTGCGTGTTTTGTATGATTCCAATAAGGCCCATCCTTCATGATTAATTTATCACAACACAGGACTGAATTTCATCTAAGAGCATGTGTTTTATTTTGTTGGAGGAAAAGGGTGTAATGCTATATGCAACATTCTTAAGTTTATGCTTATACTCTATTTAACTATCCCTCTGTCAATTAAACCTTCCGTTGACCTATCAAAACATTCATTTATACCCAGAGCAAACTTAAACTCTGACATATATGTTAACACTTTTCTTGGTTTTGTAAATTAAACCTCGTAACTACATCATATTATTGTCAATTAACAGAACAATTTATATTCTGCTTTACATTTTTTTAAATTGGTGATCTAAGGGTCCCATCTTAGTTAGGTTTAATTGCTCCTGCTTTAAGAAAAGAGGAGATGAATAGCTAATAACGTTTAAAAAAACGGTTGATGGACAGATTAGTCCCAATAGTTTATCATGTAGTAACTTGATCTAAGAGTTAAAAGAGCTAAAAATTGAACTACCCTGCGGCACCAACATTGTGTAAATTCATACTGATACAAAAAGTAATAGGAAAATACAATCATTCAATTTCTCTACTCTATATTTTATACCACTGAATCAAACTGTATTTTACAAACAAATAAACCGTTGTTGTTTCTTTAAAAAATCAAGACAACACAAACAGCTAATTTTGTTTCAGGATGGCAAAACTTGTTTCCCCTTGTCCTACCAATTATATTATTTCTCTGACATTCCTGTGCAGGCAAGCAGCATAAACAAAGACCAGACTGCAAATAAATTCAGTCTGATCTTTGCACATGCCTTCTGCTACTAGTTTTATTCGTAATCCTGAAGGGTTTTAACCATTTTTTTTCATTGACCTGATCTTATTATAAAATTCTCTTTTATAATCTCGCTAGATGAATGGGTTCTTTCCGAGGTCATAGTTAATTATGTTGAATTTTTTTTTTAGACTATCATGAGGGAGATGTTGATAATTTTTCAAGATAATCTACGAGTTCATCACAAAATCGTTTTGATCGATGTTTATGTTTGGCTGTCTCCACTTCCTGTATCATCATACCTGGCATCAAACTTCCTGCTTTCTTCAAAACACCTGGAATTACAAAACCATTGACACTAATATAGAATATTTGAAGACATTTGAAAGAGACTTTTTTGTTGACCAAGTTTTTTTTCCCTCAATTATCAAGCAATTAATTTTCTGTAGATTTACTAAAGTTTACAGAATAAATTATTAACCAAAACTTATTCTTTTTATCATGTACTGTATTATTTTGTAATCTTCATTTAATGAATTCTAACACAGTCACGTTTGCTGACGGCCCTAAAGAAAAACTATTGGAAAAACATTATGTTAAATGAAGAAATTACTTGTAATAAGCAATTTCTTCATTTTACACTATTTTCTCTCCAGATATTTGAAAAAGAATTATGAAATTTAATCTACTTTGGACCAGGGTAAATTTTGCCGTCTTGTATTGGGTTAATCTTGCATTTATTCATTAATCCATTCCTACACAATTCAATTTTTGCGCTCCTCAAGAAAACTAGAAATGTTTCACAGACATGGATGTTCCCTCATAATTGCTTCTCATATCACAATATACAATACAATATACTTTAACCCATTATCAGATGGCAAAATTTTAGACTTGTTAAAATTGGAAGGAGTTGTGGAAGACAATCTAAAGTTTTTGATTGTTTGTTTGAATTGGATTTTACGCCGCTCTCAACAATCTTTCAGTTATATTGTGGCGGCTGGAGCTTCTAACAATGGATTCCTAGCATTTCTCACACCAGTACCGCCATCACATCCTCTCCTAGCCTCCAGCTGCTATCCCACATAGGTCTACGATTATCGAGCCATTGATGGGAGACAAATAGTTGGAAAGGATGAGTGCCGCTGTTGGGGATCGAACCCAGGACCTCTAGATTGACAGTCCGACGCACTACTAAAGTTTTGGAAATAAAAGCAATTTCTTTTACACAATATCTTCCCTATTGTTTTTCTTGAGTGGCATGTAGGAATGGGTTAATAACGTAATACGGCCTCATGCCAAAAATACTAACATGCATTCATTGCAATTACAATCAAAATTGATGTGACAAGTTCAAATATTTTCAGTCAGCTATGAAACATACAGTTCTAATTGTTTAATTATTGAAATATTTTTCTACATTGAAAGTCTCAATAGATTCTCTCTGCTAGGACTAGACATTAACAAGGGAAAAAGATATACACCGTGAAAAGTTAAAATTTTTCATAGACAAAGAAAGCATGGTATTTATCTTTTAAGATCAAAATATCTTTATGAAACAAGGTACCAACTCTATCTTTGCTTTTAATATTAAAATGTCAACCATATTCTTTATTTAAATTATGGTTTGAACAGTGAAAGCATGATAAAGAGTACTTCTGTTTACACCCTAAATCTAATGTTAAGTATGACTCCACATTTAAAAGACTTTTTATTAAAAAAACATTTATGTAAAAATCACTATGCCAATTTTGAAAACAACAGTATTCAAATGTTTGGCTTAGCATTTTGATGAAAAGTTGGACATTTCCAACTTCTTGGGATAGCCATACAATACCAAATCCATTTCTAGATAGAAATTGTCTTACTTTAGACCTTCAGTTGTGATTGATTGATTGATTGAATGGGGTTTAAAGCTGCTTTTAACAGTATTTCAGTCATATCGCGGCGGCTGGAGCACCTAACAATGGATTCCTGGTATTTCTCACACCAGTACTACCACTACATCCTTTCCTAGCCTCCAGCTGCTATCCCACTTAGGTTTACGATTATCCACCCATTAGTGAGAGACAATTGTCGGAAAGAATATTTGCCACCGTTGGGGATCGAACCCATGACACCTATGATTGAAGATTAGGAGTCTGGCACGCTAGACCTTCAGTTGTGACCTTGAACTTGAGAGTATCCAAACCCACCTTAACGCATGACACAAGTACTCTTTAAGGGGAACAACTATGCCAAGTTATTTTAAAAACCATCAATTAATGTAATTAAAGATATGTACCAGAAAAGAATTGGACACACACTTAACCCATCCAAACACAGAATCTTTTAGACTGGTCCAAATTGAGAGAAGCTGCAGATGAATATTTCAAGTTGATGGAATTTTAAATCATTTCGCCTTTTAGGATAGAAAACACTATGGATAATGAAGAAATTGCTTGTTGCAAGCCATTTCTTTATTATCCACAAATATTTTCAAAGCTTTTTACTTGAGGGACGTTAAAAAGCAGGGATTGTGTGGGAATGGGTTAATTACCCACAAACCTACCTACGCACCTATAAAACTGCAAAAGATATTGTGGAAAATAGAAAATTATTGTGGAAAATTATTAGTGGCTAAAATTTTGAGAAAATGGCTAAAAAAATTATGAATTGGCGAAAATGCTGGCTAAAGGGAGGAAAAAGTTATCAGGTAATAAAACTGTAAACAACTAAGTATAAGATAAGGGACTGATGGGTAAAGTAATTATCGAATTGGCATCATAAAATCCCTTTCACGCATCAACACCTTTGTTTATTACCCTGATTGACAGGTAAAAGATCGTCGCCCAATGCATGTCTGCTTTGCTGATATTGTGTCATGCATCCCATAATCAGGCCACTAGTGTTGAATATGAACCTCAAAATATGATTTCCCCATTTTTATTCAACCTACTGTTGAAGAAGAAAATGGAAAAGGAAATCTAGTTTATTTGTTACTAAAAATAGATTTGGAATCGTGAGAATGACTAACTGTAAATGATACCAAATGCAAGTCCAAAGTGGTGCCTTAATTGGACTATTTCAAAATCAATTTTTATTTTTTCCAACATACTTAAGAAATTATAATAAACCCATTACCTGACAAAATTCAAGCATGGTCAAAATCAATAGAATTTGCATATAACAAATTAAGTTTGTTGAATTTTAGAATGGTACAAAACATGTTGTGTCACTAGCAATTTCTTCATTGTCCACAATGTTTTCTACCTTTTTTTTCTAAGAGGAGCTCAAAATCAGGATTGTGTGGGAATGGGTTGAATTAATTTACATGTAATTAAAAAAAAAGTAAAAAAATAAAAGAAATTATTAACTTAAGAAAATATTTTAATAGAAAAATTTGAAAAAATCTTTTTTGAAAATCTTTATAAATTTTAAAAAGTTCTGCAACGGCTGAGAAGTTGGCTACAGTTTAGCCAAATTGGCTAAAGAATTTTCAGATTGGCTAAAAGGTTGGCTAAAAGAAATTTCAGTCCAGAGTATGCCCTGGAAATTTAATACCTAATTGAACTAGCTGATGAATTACTTTTAAAACTCACAAATTACAGATAAAATATATAGAACAAATAGGCTACCTTACCTAATATTTCAACTAGTATTTTCTCACAAACTCAAATATTACAGATAAAATATATAGAACAAATAGGCTACTTTACCTAATATTGCAACTTGTATTTTCTCTTCAGGATCATCTAAATGCACCAATAATCCTTTATACATGGCTTCTAAATGGGCCCTATAGAGATTCACATCGTATGCTGTCTCAAAACTATCCAGGTATGCCAGGAATGTCTTGGATACGGTAATTCTGACTTCATCATTACTATCATCCAGTCGTTTCAACAGTTCAACATACATGTTGTGTAGTCGGTCCTGATCTATGCTGGTTCCACTGAGTTCAAATGTTCTTGTCATCACTCTACAGGCAACCAGCCTAGTTCCTTTGTTGTCATCATCCATACAAGTCAGCATCTGAGTCACAAAACTGTCCAGGCAGGGGGCCAGCTAATAACAGGAAAACAAAGTTTGAGGGATTCAAAAGAAAATTCAAGATTAAATTATATTCCATAAAACAAATTACCTAATTTCTTGATCCTTGCAATTTAGCAACCTATTACAATAAACCCCTTGTTTTATCACCCGAATAATGATACTAAGGAAAATATTATGTCGAAATTACATGGTTTTGCAGACGACCATTTAAAGAAATTTACCCTTTCCTGTTTTGCAAATTCTTAGACCAATATGGGATATGGGAGGAAAATATAACCATATCCCATATTGGTCTAAGAATTTGCAAAACAGGAAAGGGTAAATTAGGCTTTAACCTCTAGATAAACAAGAGGGCCGTTGGCCCTGGGGCACTCATCTGATATAAAGGCTCTTTTTCTTTCAACAATCTAATTTCATGTTAAGGTTAGGGTTATGAAACAAGTGGGCCACAATTACATATAAAGACTATTAACCTAGGGGTCCAAAAGTCTAAATTACAAATTCCAAGGCTTTAGTGCTTTTTTGAAAGAAGGAAAAAACTTTTTCCATGGGTCATAATTTCAGAAATAAGAATAAAGTCTGTGAACTGATGCTTCATGCCTATACCCCCCTGGCTCCGCCCCTGGAGACCCAAGGATCATGATTTTAGCTATTTTGTAAGAGATCAATTTACTGATGCTTCATGCAAAATATTAAGGCTCTACACCTTCTGGGTCATGAGGAGAAGATTCTTAAAGATTATTTTGAAATTTCACTTTTGTTACCATGGCATCTAGAGTTTTTAACAGATTTCAATTCTTTTAGCTAATTTTAAGGGGGACCACCTAAGGAACATTTCTGCCAAATTTGGTTCAAATTGACCCAGTGGTTTGGGAGGAGATGTCATTTAAAAAATCGTTCTTTATTTCTATAAACCCCCCCCCCCCTGGGGCTCTGCCCCTGGGGACCGGAGGATCATGATTTTAGCTATTTTGAAAGAGGTCAATATACTGATGCTTCAAGCAAATTATCAAGGCTCTAGCCCTTCTGGGTCAAGAGGAGAAGATTTTTAAAGATTATTTTAAAATTTCACTTTTGTTACCATGGCAACCAGAGTTTTAATAGATTTCATTTCTTTTAGCTATTTTTAAAGGGGACCACCTAAGCAACATTTCGGCCAAATTTGGATCAAATCAGCCCAGTGGTTTGGGAGGAGATGTCATTAAAAAATCGTTCTTTATTTCTATATAAACCCCAGCCCCCTGGGGCTCTGCCCCTTGGGACCCGAGGATCATGATTATAGCTATTTTTAAAGAGGTCAATTTACTGATGCTTCATGCAAAATATCAAGGCTCTAGCCCTTCTGGGTCAGGAGGAGAAGATTTTTAAAGATTATTTTAAAATTTCACTTTTGTTGCCATGGCAACCAGAGTTTTTAACAGATTTCAATTCTTTTAGCTATTTTTGAAGGGGACCACCTAAGCAACATTTCGGCTAAATTTGGATCAAATCAGCCCAGTGATTTGGTAGGAGATGTTGTTTAAAGAAATTGTTGACGGATGATGCACGACGGACGCCGGCCGGACGCTGGACGAAAGGTGATCACAACAGCTCAGGTGAGCTAAAAAATTAACCAATAGCCATCACTTACAAATCTTCAACCAGTCATTCCTAATGTTCATTAGCTTGTGTCTAAAAAACAAAATCAATATGGCTAATCAACCAATGATTGCATTTTCACTGGATGTCAATCAGAACTGTAATTAGTTGGGCAATATGTTTGTCTTGTGTCAGACCAAGAACTTTATTTTTGTAGCATTTGGCAACAAAGGCGAATTGACAGCACAAACCCTCATTGAGGGTAAGACAGAAATGTAAACTTACTCTGTCCTTTGTCAATGTCCCACTCTGTAAAAGGGCCCAGGCACAAGAGACTGCAGTAGTTCTGATAGCTGCAGCCACTCTACCAGCCTTCCATACACAGTTTGGGATGATCATATCCCGTAACACTATCTCCGCAAAGTCTGAAAACTTGTCTGAGGAATCAATAGTTGTCTTGGAATTCATCATTAGGTTAGACAAAAGAGAGAAGAACTTGAGTCTAACTTCTGGGTCCTTCTCTGGGTTGAAGTTTGCCACCAGAATTGGCATAATCTCATCTAATAGCTCGCCAACAAAACTACCTGTAATAAATAGCAGAGATTCTTTATTGAATGAATTGGTTTCTTGAGATAGGTTCAATTACACAGTGCTCTAATTAGACAATCATCAAATACAAGTTACTAACTTGCAACTAAATTACATGTGTATATACTATCATATATTTATATAATGTGATTGAAGCTTGATTTGATTAATTTCAGCTTTGGTAATACAAGCGAAAGTTTTTGTAGAAGACAAAAAAATAAAAAAACAATATGTGTGAAACACAATGCCCCCGCAACAGGACTAAACGTTTGACCGTGGTATGTGACCTTGACATTATCACATGACCTTGACTTTGACATGAGGAGATGCATATTATGGATATGTATCATCATGCCAAATATGAGAATTGTATCTTTATTGGCTGGTATTAATTGGCAATGTAAATGTTTTGGGTTAAGTTTTGTGCAGACAGACATGACAGATGGACAATGGTAAAACAATATGCCCTGATCTTTCCATGCATGAAAAATTTCTAATGGAATACCCTGCCTTGACAGTGATTTTAGAGTTCTTTTGCTAGAAAAAAATTTATTGAAAAGTCCAGCTATTAATTTGCATGCAGATGACAATAACAGAGGCTAAAATCCATCAGTGACAGTTATCATCAATTCTTACTGAAATTAAGGAAGATTTGCATATTCATTTATATTCTGCTATTTACTTATTCCCATATAATCCCACTTTTTTACAGAGAAGGGATTTGTGAAGTGCTGTGCACACAAGGAAAAGGTGTCTCTTAACTCAACTCTACCTGGCCCTTTCATAAGGGGTGACACTATAATAAACAAAGCCTTTACCTTTTACATCCCTGAAGAAAAAACATCTGAAAACATTGTTGTAAATAGAAGAAATTGTTAATTTTAGGCAATATCATCATAATCCAAAATTATTAATAACCCCAAGGACAAGATTTTCAAAATTCAATTAAACTAAAAGATATATTGTCATCAGGAATTTCTTTGATTTTGGATCAATCAATGGGACAAAAGGTGTACAAACCTGATTCTAGGACAACAACATCAAAGACAAGTCTCTCGGTTGAATGAGTGCCCCAAATGGTATAACTATCTTCAAAACTAGCAAGGAGAGGTTTGGTATGATATTTATACAGATCTTTCCTTGACCCTAGTTCTTCTAACTGAGATAGTCTATCTAACAAGGCATAGACCTATAATGAAAAAAAAAAAGATCTTTCATAAAACTACGGCTTGTCAGAGACGAAGTATGCTCCCCAAATATGTAATAGCCCTGTCCCAAAAAGTATAAAATAAACAGGTAAAAGAGTTAAGATGGTCCAACAGAAACAGATGCAGGTATATGCTCACTATACTAAAGATATGCTAATGCTCAAGCAATTTCTCCATTTTACATGATGATTTCTGCACAGCAAGTTGACTAAATCTAAAACTTCATAAACTTTAAAATGTTGTCTGCAACTCCTTTCAATTTGTACAAGTCTAAATTTTTCATGTGTGGTAATGGGTTAAAAGACTAACAGAAGTGAAGACAGGTGAGATTCGTAAGTAATTGCTAGAACATATTAACCCACACCTAGATGACAAAATCTAGGACTAGTACTTATTGAAAAAAGATCCAGACAACATTTAAAAGAGATTGGAAACTAAGGAGTGAGTCATAAACTGTTAAAAAATGAAATAAAGGGAAAAACTGCTTGCAAAAAAGAAATTGTGTCTGTGAAATTAGTAGCTTCAGAACATGGGATTTGATGTTAAAGATTTACATTTAAACTTCAAAATATACATGTAAAATATTGCTAGTTACAAGCAATTTGTATTCTTATTGTGTTTTCTTAATTTACTCTTTGTAGAATGCAGAATATTTGATTATTTCACCAGAGGTGTGGAATTCCTAGCCTGACTTGTCTAACATAGGCTACTCTTCTTGCTTGTTTAAAGGCCACTTGTCCAGGGATAAGTAATTACCAAGGCCAATCTTGGAACAATACAAAATAGATCTCAAGAATAACTCATCCTATATAGGAAAACTATAATGTTTATATTGAAAAGTAGAAAATACATTGTGGTCAATGAAGAGACTGCTAGCCTACATTTTATTTCATTAACACAATGTTTCTCAAAATTTATCTGTTCACTTTTTTTGCAGACAAGTTCATTCTTATTCTAGACAAGTAGAAAATCACGTCTTGTCCTTGAACAAGTGGAGAAAATCCCATTTCAACACCAGTGATTTCATTACTAACTTCCAAAGGTTTTCATGGTTTACCTACCTTTTCTGTTATAATTTCTCCTTGTTGAAGAGCTAAGATAGTATGCAATAAATTGAACACAGAGTGGCCTGATTCATCTGTTTCTGTAATATCTTTTCCACTTACAGCTATCAGGGATTCTAAACAGCTTAGTAACTGAAGTTGCAGTGGGATCTATGAAATTAGATAACAAACATGCAGGAGATAAATATGAAACAATGTTGTGTCTCATAAAATGCAATACATGTATACAGTCCAATCCATGTATAACAAGACCAGTTAGAATGAGGTATCGCTTATAACTTAGTGGCTGCCCTGCCAATTCCCATCTTTTTTCCTTTTAGTTTTCAGTGGATACAGAGAGGTCAGTTTTAGCTACAATTAACAAATATTAACAACAAAGTACATTGTGTGCATCAATATGTCAACTGATAAGGAAATAAGCAACCAAATATCAGAATAACAGACTAAGATTAAATTGTGTCATTTATCAATTATGTATATATGTGCTACAGGCAAAATAGGTGAAGGGATGATATAATATATAGTCCCAAATCTTTTTTAGCACTTTTATAGCTGATTCTTAGCTCCTGAACCAATTACCAGACGCCAAAATTTTAAACTGGTCCAAACTGAAAATCCTTGTCTTATTGGATGAAAAAAACATTGTGGATAATGAAGTTGCTGTAACAAGCAATTTCTTCATTTTCCATCATGTTTTCCAAAGCTTCTTTGCTATTTATGACAGTGACATTGCATGTTCTTTGAGTCATTTCAAGGCTATTGCTTAGAACTAAGCTTTTTCACCCACAGCTATTTTTTTTCATTCCAGGAAGTTTTAAATTTGATTAATTTAACAATCTTTTACCTGAAGAAATAAAATCCTGTTATCTTAATCTGCAAAAAACATGCCACAGACAATAAATATTTTTGATATGGATGGACAGGCAGATTAACGGACAGATAATTAACTTATTGACAGAGTGATTGATGGATTGTCGGAAAACCTACCTGAACACTGTGACAAACATCTGGTATATTGATTGTATCCAGTATAGTCTGTATGTAAGGTTTTAGGGTGGATGGCTCTGTTCCTTTAATTATTGCTGACAGCACCATAATGGAGGGGTATGACTGGGTCAATTGAACACTCTTTAATACCAGTTTAGTCCAGACCTCTATATCCACAAAATAACCAATTAACTCTGCAGATCTTTGTACCTGTAAAAATAAATCCCAATCATTATTTGTGATTAATTATGACACATCATGCAAAAGCAGTCCAGGTAGAGCCTATACTGGGAGCCTTCACCCAAGGAACATCTTTTTGAAGTTTAGCTTGATTGGACTGCTTTTGTAAGTTTAGATTTTTGAAAGACAGACTGATAGACAGATGTTGGACAATGACAAATTATAAGAGCACTTCATACTCAGGTGAGCTAAAAAGTAAACAAAATGTTTCAGTGGACAGCAATACTTGACTATTCCGAGTGTTAGATAGTAACAGCAATTCAATGTCAACATCAGGCATAATTCCATGAAAGATAACATGAAAGTCAGAATAATGAGTAAATTTTAGATCATGACTCTGAACACATGTCCAGAAGTTTTTCAAACCATAATACTAGATAGTAATAGAGATGAAAAAAATCTTCCAATTAAAATTCTGAGTAAAATAGGGGTCATAATTCCACTAACGTTAATGTTTGAGTAATAAATCTTTACTACTAGAAGGTATGATGGTCACAAAAGCATCTGAAAATTTTAAGAGTGATAGCACTAGTAGGTAGAGAGATAAAGTAGATGCACATAAAACCAACCAAGAATTTCTAAGTCAAAGGGTCAAAATCCCGCTAAAATGTTTGTCAAAGTAATGAATCTTTGCCTAGGGGATGATATGACGGTCATAAAGGCATGCGCAAAGTTTCAGAGTAATAGCATTTGTAGAAAAAGAGATTTGAGACTTGCACATAAAAGTCTGACCAAAGCATTACCTTGATGCTGACGCAGACACCTCATTGAGTGGAATAGCCCCTCTATTCTTCGAATAATTGAGCTAAGAAGGAGCATAATTCTTACCAAAAGGCTTTTAGAGCTAAATGTTTCTCCCTTAATGGAATAGACTGTTTTTCTTACAATTCAGAGTTCCAGGTCTATACATACCTACAGTAATAGCATGACTGATAAAACAAAGCCAGAGAAAAAATTGTCACAAAACTAGGTTTTTTAATGGCCTTAAGAAAATCTGTTAAGAATTAGGAGTATAAGTGCACACAAGAATTTTGACAATAAGTCTCCTTTTTGCATGACACAGCATTAAATCACAAAACAGTGATAATATGCACTAGGTCACAAGAAGACAAACATATGGTTAAAATTTCATTAAAATCAATCTATAATTGCACACAATAAATGTTAAAGCCCTCTTAGCTGACTACCCAACCGATGCTGGCATTCACCAGTCTATTAATCAGGTTTTCCTACACCTGGTTAATGATTAAATTTTAGCATGTGAATGATGACAACATGAAGCAACCACAGTTATAACAATACTTAAGGTTTTTGCGGGAATGGGCAAGCTAAAAATTAACAGAATTCATATGACTTCAAATAATGTACATAAATATAAGGAGAGACTTAACCAGTCAACAAATTATCATATCGATGTACAAAGACTAGATTTTTCAAACAAGTATAAGTGCAGCTTACATCTTTGACAACTTGCTTATCTTCATCAGCACACGCTCTAAACATTCCTGAAGTAACAGCTTCCATATGCTGTGTGATGTAGTCTTCACTGTTCAGAAGTACATGGTACAGCAGAGCTGCTGATTTTCTCCTTGTTTCTACTTGCCAGTCTGTGATGTCACGCATCAGTCCAGGTAAAAACCGGGACATGTTTCTGTTCATCAGTGTCCGACATCCAAGATTTGGCCTTTCCACTATAAAAGATAAAAACTTTTATTACACATACCCAACCAACCCAATTTGAATTCAAGACCAGATTTTCCAAAACAATACATGATCATTTCTGTGAAATTTGGTTGAATTCTGTGTATTACTTTCTGGGGAAAAAGATTTTTAAGGTAAAAGTTTACAGACGCACGCACATTGGACACAGCGCCATGACAATAGCTTGCTGGCATTTAGCCAGTGTAGCTAACAATAAGAAGAAGGCTTAATAAACCCATTACCATGTAGTCCAACATTTTAATATGCTTCATTATTTGTCTTGGAAGAAAGTTTCATGTAAATGACCAGGATTACAGCTCTTTCAAACTGTACTGTCCTAACTCAGTTACAATTCTCTCCAAATATAACACACCCTGTTATAACCAGGTAACATACAATAGTCATTGTTACCATGTCTACACTTTGTTGAGTTACAATTTCACAGGAAGATTTTGTCCTTCTTTGAAGAGTGATTAATAACTCTTTCTACATTAACCCATTCCCACACATTCCCTCCTTTTACACCCCTCAAGAAATAAAATGTGAAAAAGGAACAAATTGCTTTTTACAATCAATTTCTTCATTATCCACAATATTTTCTATCCCAAAATAAAAAGATATTTATAATTTCATCAACTTGAAATTGTCATCTAAAACTTCTTTAACTTTGGAGTAGTCTATAATTTTGCAATCACACCTGTCATTCACATAATTAGCTAACCAACAAGATCACTCATTTTGACGAGTAGAGAGTTTAGAACTCAGACATTAGCCGCCATTTTTGTTAAGCTTTTTTGTTGAATTTGCAACTTAACCATTGTAACTATGATGCTTAGGTCACCAACCAACTATTCTACCTTTCTGTTACATGCTACTGGCCATAAATTTTCAAGAATAATGCTGTTTAAAATTGAAGTAGAACTTCTTGTCAGAGTCAATGGACAGGGCCAATGGAGTTGGTCTACAGGGCTAGCAATTGGTCAATTCTTTCTACTGGCCAAAGATTTTGTCTGGTTATAGGTATAGGTTTATGGACTTACCATTCTGTGGATAATGAGATGTTGGCTGTTTTGGAAAATCCATTTTATCCTTTAAATCCTCTTCATTTTCTCTTTCCCATTTCAAGCCTGAAAAACAAAGTATGAATCTGACATAAGTGGTCTCTGTGTTTAATCAGATTTTCAACCAGGTTGATAAAAAGGTTGGCAGAAAGAAGAGTCTAAATTCAAATATGTTGTAAGCAACAATTTTAAGTTCATGGAATTATTCTGACTTTGGATCAAGCTGACTTTGTAACAAGCAATATCTTCATTTTCCACTATATTTTCAAAAAACATTTCTGTGGAGGCGCCAAAAAGTGTTATTGTGTTGGAATGGGTGAAGCAAAAAAGCAGGAAAAAATATTTCAAGAAGGGAAAGAAAGCATAAAAAGTATTCATGTTTACCATTATTTTCTCAAGTTTTCTGAATTTCAGCTGCACTCTCTTTTAGGCCTAAACAATGCAGAACTTCTTTCACCAATATCTATTTCACTATTTGATTACTTGCTGCAGTTATTGCCTTTTGAAACATATCTATAATTGATGGATTGAACTCATAAGATTTTACATCCAACTTAACTCAACATTTACATTTACTGTGGTTATATGGAGACATGGCCTTGGTTTAAAGTTTTATCCTAATCACCGGAGAGGCAGGGGATCAAACCAGGGACCCCTGACACTAGAATCTAGCAAGTTACCACTAGACTAAATCTACTCCTACATTTTGAATAACTAATAGCAGAACACTTTTGGAAAGTGACTAGCCCTTTTCATTGAATATCTTTACATTGTTGTCTACAACTGCTTACAAAATTTAACCTTTTTAGAATTAAATTATGTTTAATCCAACTACAGGACAACTGAATTTTAGGCTAATCCAAACTGAAAGAATTTAGGCAACATTTCAAAGTGTGCCAAATTTGGAAAATAAATGTGATATAGCATAGAAAACTTTCTAATTTTCCCACAATATTATTTATTCAGCATGTCAAAACCAATGGATTCAAGGGTAATTACTTAATACAAAACAAATTGTAAGTCAGGCTGACACACTGCGACAGCTTACCAATATCATGCCAAAGTGAATCAGCAACTTCCCGAATGTCAGGCTGGTCATCTGAGAGGCTTGTTAGAAGCAATGGTATAAGTTTGTTCCAAAATGAGTATCTGTCTAGGAGATCAAGCATCCATTGTCCAACAATTTTTGTGACGGCCATCCTTACTGCGGGCGTCTGGTCAAACAACCTCTGAGCTAGATGAGACACAACTGTCTCTACTGATTTACCATTTCCATATTGAATAACATCCCCTTGTAAGAAAGATAAATATGTTTTAACTAGTTATAATTTAATTGTTAGTTTCGTCTATCAAAAACGAGCGTTCTGATTGGTTGAAAAATTTAATTCATACCTCCATGAACAAAATTTTGAGCACGCAGTGATTTGGTATGCTTCCGCACAAAATAGTCCCATACAAAAAGGTATCAAAAGATGTGGGGTTTTTGCTTTTTTCGCTCGATACTATTAAATTATAAGAAATGAAGAGAATATTTTTTGTTTTCATGGAGGTATGAACCGAAAAACCTAATCACACAATGTATGAATCCGCTTCGCGTATTCATACAGTGTGATTAGGTTTTTCGGTTCATAGCTCCATGAAAACAAAAAATATTCTCTTCATCTCTTAACTCAAATAGGTTCAGTGATACAAGAACCATGGACAATGATGGTCCTGAATTGCTCACCTGAGTCACCTGATAGTTAAACTACTTTTTTGTGTCAAAAAGTCACAACTGTAGCAAAATAAATATAACAGAAAGATTTGAAAGAGTTCTTTCAATGTTTCTTTGAATAAGAACCATCATGCTTGCTTTACAAATATGAATGCATTAGACCTAATGTGTAGGGGGCACATTTCAACTTGTTCTAATTGAGATTTTTTCCTAACTTTGGACTCTTTGCAGATGCATTTTGATCCAATTTCTCTCTGATTTAATTCATATAGGGTCTCACAAAAAAGTAATCCAAAGTTGTTTTGGGGAAGTTACATTATAAGACAAGAGCCGTCAGAGACAGATTATGCTCTCCAAATAAGGCTTTTTTCATAAAACTGTATGCCATTATTGGACAAAAAACTTCTTATTGAATGCAACTATAGTTTGAGAGTTCAGTTCACAAAAATTTGGAAGTTTGACAAAAATTGAAGGAATCTGTTTGGCTTCACAGGCCTGATTCTAGTAAAATTCAATATCATTATAAGGTAAAGGGTTAAATATTTTACCTTGACCATCAAAGTTATCAATGAAAAATGTCTCCATACAAAAAATGAAGACTAACTTGAGTAGTCTTGAAGAAACAATAGACTGATTTACAGGTCCTCCCCTAGGCTGATTTTTTTTTTCGCCATCACTTTCGCCAAATTGAAAAAAATAGAGCCAAATCCATGGCCAAGAAGCAAAATGAGAAGCCAAATTTTTTGCCGAGTTTCATGCCATTGAAATCCGCTGAGCTAGGAGACTACTGACTCAGAGCTATAAACATACAACATGCACACACACAAAAAAAACTTGATAACTGAATGTGTAATCTATCATTTCCATTTGAATTCAATCAGACAAGCCATAATTTTTCAAGCAATTTCAGGATATTTCACAAAAATTTGTATCCTACTCACAGTACCCCACCCACAGATAATCGCAAACAAGTTTTTCTGTTACTGTTTTGAACCCTATCAATCGTCGAATCGATCATTTTTTAAAGTGAAATGGGGATCAAATGACGTTAGTTTTTGTTGTAAATATCTTTTCCTAAACTTTTATCCAAAGTGTTTTTTAAGACTGGTGATTTTCTTTAACGGAGATCAAAGTAATTGCGTTTTCTGTCAACCCGTCACCCTAAAATATTCCTCTGTTGATGCAAAACTACAGC
Organism: Fragum fragum; assembly: GCA_946902895.1. Taxonomy (NCBI): domain Eukaryota; kingdom Metazoa; phylum Mollusca; class Bivalvia; order Cardiida; family Cardiidae; genus Fragum; species Fragum fragum. The sequence goes on from OX336365.1 coordinate 26,782,379, forward strand.
TGACGTCGTAAAAACGTTGGGTCTGACAATTCTACTCCACGGGAGCGTAGGGTTGTGACGTACATCAAAGAGACCAGGGAGACAGCCTTGAGAGGGTTTCCCGCATTAAACAATTCCCAGAGTAGAATTTAGACTCAGATCGGTCATTTGTATATTTTAGTCAATTTACGTTTGTTTGTTTTTTTGTCGGGCGTGTATTCCGGATTTATTGTAAACCAACTGAAGTAAGATTTTCTAATTTTGATTTTGTTGAATTTAAATTATGTAACGTACGCTCTCATTTAAGTCTTTTCGATCATGGTCAGAAATTGTCACCTGTATCGCAGGTCATAGATTAGTGTTTGTCACACTTCCTTCATTGACTAACTCGCATGTTTATTGAAATTCGACACTATTATCACCGTTTTAACGCCTAGACTACAATAATCTGCCTTAATTGCAGTCTGATACAAACTTTTGGTGCACAGGTGGTACTTTTTATGAAAATCAATATTGCTTCAACGGATTTTTTTTAACGCCAGCGTTTTCACCAGATTCGAATCTTTTATCGCCACTTCGCTTTAATTTTCGCATTTGGCGACATTGGCGATCGCCAGCGAAGGCCCTGGATTTATTTTAGAGTAGGAAATATACAACAGAAAATATAAAAATTGCAATCACTTATCAGTTAGAATTTGACCTTGACCTTGACCAAAAACTTTATCTAAGTTTCTGCTGAAAGGTCTTGTCACGAGTAATAAACATATGAAAAATGCTTAAATATGATGGCTATATCACTTACCATTGCAAAATTATGGCCAATTTTAAAGTTTTAATTTCCCAAATTTGACCTTGAGAAATGACATTGACCTTGACTAATGACCTTGAACTTGGTACAAACAGAAAGGGTTTGTCACAAGCAATGCACATGTGAAATATGAAGACTTCATCTGTAACCAATCAATAGTTATTGCCAATTTTAGTTTTTGCGGGGAAAAAAGACAGTTTACGTAAAGGTAATCACATTAAGGCCCCTTTTCCCATGACACATTTTTTTAAACGAAAATTCCCATTAGGTTAAGGTCAAGGGGATCTGATTTGCTACTCAAATATGAAATTTCATAAAATTCTAACAACTAGTCTTGGATAATTTGGCAAAAAACTAGTTCTTACATTAAGGCCCCTTTTTCCATGATGCAGCCTTGAAATAAGAAGAGTAAAATAACAGGTCTTGGAAATTTCCTAGGAAGATTATATATGAAGTTTCGTCCAATTAGGCCCAGGGGTTGCTGAGATATGACTTCGGATGGACGGACGGACAGATGGACAGACGGACACACAGGCCGGCGACTATATGCTCCCCCGGAAAATCTTTTTGGGAAGCATGAAAATTTTGCAAACAATATAGAATGGTTCTTCAACTTAGTGAAATTTTGGATAATTGAATAATATGATTTTCAAATACACCATTTTCTACAGCATGCAATCAGCAATGTTATAGATAGCCCTATACAAGGAAAAAATGCTTTTTATCATCAGTGCTCTCAATAAAGAGACGTCAATGTATATTACACCCAGAAAATCAGAAGAAGAAAAATAACAAAATTGTTCTTTAAAACATCTCAAAAATCTGATTTAGCGGAAATTTCATCTCATCAAAAAGAATGTACCTCTGTATAGCCAACAAGGTTTTATAAGAATAAATCACACACTTTAAACTGGAAATTCTCATTCCAAAACCAGACAAACATGGTGAGAACAATATGTCAAAAAAACAAAAAACAACTACAAACCAAATTAATTTGTACACTTAAGTATTTCTAAGCTTTAATATTTTTAACAAAATGTAAAATCCACTTCTTATACAAACCTATTGTGTAGATGACTGTTGATCTGACTTTTGAATGTTGATGAGAAATAGACATCAAAAGAGGTTTAATCAATGATTCTGACTGTTGGTGAAAATATTCTGGCACTGCTTTAGCAATAGTTGTCGCACATTTACAACTGACTTTCTTAACTTCAGCATATGGATCGACTATTGTTCTTTGTAAAATCTTAACAATGTCATCAACATACATCCCATTGTGTTTTCCAGACATTTCTAGAATGTTCTGGAGAAAGTTTACCAAGGAGAGTCTAATCTCCTCTGATGGCTCGATTACATCTTGTTGTCCCAATCTCTGCACAAGAACAGGGATGATATATGGTAAATAATCTTCTGGAGTACCAACTGCCCTAAGAAAACTATCTAAGACGTCAATCGATAGCTCACGACACTTTTCCATCGGATCAGAAAACGTCTTCAACAAGGGTTTTAACAATTCGTTGAGGATTGGCTTCATTTCCGTCCAGTCTAGAGAAGGTTTACGCCCTACGGTATCTTTCCGGATACTTTCTAAAGCTTTTCGGCGAGCCATTTTGTTATCTTCCCCTAAACAGTTAATGTGTCTCGCTAAACCTTGCAAAACCGCATTGGAATTTTGGTCAGTAGACGCCATGTTTGTTGATCGCAACGCCTCGTTTTGATATAGCCAGTTTTCGGCTCAAGTTTATCAATGTACTGCAAGTCGGGTACCTGTCAAATTTAGACTTTGACATACATGTTCTTATTTTATAAAGGTTTTGTTTACGTCGACTGAATTAAGAGTCTAAGTTTGACCATTCAACGGTTTTAAGGATAAAAATAAACACAAAGGATGAAATAAATAAAAAATAAAGTAAAAAGAGATGAACACAACATACTTACTTCGAATCGATTCAACGTGCACTCACACAAATAGGCTATTTAAAACGCGTCAAAATCAGTTAAATATCGAAAGGGAAATGGTCTTCGAAACATCGTTACTAAATCGATAAAAACTAAAAAAAGCTGCAGCTGCCATTTGCTTTAAAAGCCATCGACAACTTTTGAAAACCCTGAAAAATATACCCGTAGAAGATTAGCCTAATTCTTCCCAGTGTCCGATTTAACAGATTTTATATCACAATGGCAAATGTGTTAAATCGTAGGCCAAAATTTTCAGGCTGAATATTGAGTCACTTCTTAGTGCAAGTCAAATTATGTCTTCATTAAGTTATTTAGTTCTTTGACCACCATCAATCGTTACAAGCAATTCCTTCTTTTTCAACAATATTTTCTAACCTGTAGGTTGGCTACTTTTCAAAGTGTACCCTATTTTAATTGCGACTGCAACTTCTTTCAATTTTGAACTGTCTACAATTTTTAGAAACGGGGAAAGGGTAAATGGTTAACGTCTTTCAGAGGGGATGGCTTTGCGGAGGGGTGGGGGATGGGGGTGGAAAAGCACAAAAACACATGTTCTATTTGCAATTGTTTACATGTATACTGATGTGCAGAAAGTAAGGTTGTAAGTAAAGGGTTAAAAAGACCAAAACTTATTTGTAGATTAACTATGGGAACATATGGGAACATATATGAAGCTACTGCTGACTTAATTAAACCATAGGGGTGTGTCAGCACAAACTGCAAGTGTTAGTGACATGTTTCCGATGTACTGTGGTTTGCGGAAAAAACACTTAATGGTAAGGCCGTGCTTACCTTCTATACGGTTGTAGCCGCCGTCATAGCGCAGTTGGTAGCGCGTCGGACTGTCAATCTAGAGGTCCCGGGTTCGATCCCCGACGGCGACACTCATCCTTTCCGACTATTTGTCTCTCACCAATGGGTTGATAATCGTATACCAGTGTGGGATAGCAGCTGGATCCTAGGAAAGGATGCAATGGTAGTACTGGTGTGAGAGATACCAGGATTCCATTGTTAGGTGCTCCAGCCGCCGCGATATAACTGAAAGATTGTTGAAAGCGGCCTTAAAACCCCATTCAAAACAAAAACAAATCTATACGGTTGTATGTATTGTTGAGGATCTACAGCACCATGGTGAGAAACCATTTTATAGAAAAGTGTAAGTCTATTGAAGTGCTTCCATACTGAAGTGAATTCTATTTCAAATCAAGTAGGGTGTATCTGACCATGCTTGGTTTAATACTAGAGTTATTGGTCACAAAACGCGCAGCCCGTCTCTGGATGTTTTCAATTTTGTTAACATCTTTTTGACGGTGGTCCAGGATTTCTTTAAAGGGGTTTCAAACTCACCTATGGGGTGGGGATTCGTTATCCTATCACAGTAAATCTTATTTCAAGTGACCATTCAGGGGACGACCAAAACGTGGTGGCTTAACAGAATGGTTCGGCCGCTAAGTACACCTTTTTGTGTAAGATATAAAGATTGATTCGATTACATATAAATAGTAGTCAGCCCGATTAGCTAAGTTGGCAGAGCACTTGACTTCAAACCTCAAGATCACGGGTTCGAGCCCTGGGCTGACCATATCAACTAACAAACTGATTGTCTTTCAGATGAGACGTTAAACCGAGGCCCCGTGTGACGATGCTATCCAGCGAGCACGTTAAAGAACCAGGCGGAGCGCTCAGCAGTTTCGTCCTGTACCCTTGCACTACCTCGTAACAACTCTGGGGCGTCGCTCATATGGGTATGTGCTACGGTAGCGACGACAAATAAACGGAAATAAACATATATAATGTATTACAGAATTCTCGCTTATTCCTTTGTTATTTGGATTTATTAGAATTGACTCGCTTAGAAGATTTTAATAAGTTCCAACAACATAGGATTTATTCGTGATTTTACTTTTTAGCTGAAAATGCATTCAATTCCTCGGGGCTTAATGGAAGTAAACGATTAACAGAAGTGGCCACTCGAGCAAGATCGACTGTATTATCGAATTTATATTGAATTAATTACCAACGAATATGAAATAACTAAGCTACAGAGGAAGGGGTGTCAAAAGACCCCCAAATCCCCTCTAAATCTGCCACTACTATTTGATGATATTGGCCCCAGACACTCGAACAGTACTCTAATGTTAGTTTGAAAATGGTGTTATAGGCTATTGTTTTGGTTAGGTCCTTAGATGCTTTGGCTTGCCTTACTTATATTTTTTCAATTTGATAAGACCAGGAGTAGCTTGACAAACAACATACAGCCATGCTTGCAAAATATGGAAAGAATTTCTTATTTCAGCATATATGAATAATGTGCCACTAGCCTAAATTAAGGACATCTTCCATTTCTGTTCCTTCAGTGATAGGTTATCTAGATTCTATTGAAGCTAAGCTGACTTAATCGGCATATCAATGACTCAGTCATCTGCGAACAAGCAAGCACAAGAGTTTGCATATAAATCGTTTATAAAGAGCAGAAGCAGAATGGGGTTCCATTACAAACACTTTAGAGACACCTAGTAAGAACAGACGTAGTACTTGACTCTCCACCATAAAAAAATGAACTTTTTATGTCCTATTGCTAAGGAAGGCTTTAATCCACAAGCTTGCATTACATCTGTTTAGTTCGGATGGTATTTTGACCCCCTCCCCACCCTTATATATTTATTAATTCTGTTCGACGTTAAACAAAGAGCATACAGATTCTTTCGGATAGATACACAATTGTGAACGACCACAAAGATTCTATAGAAACAAGTACAGTACTTTTTACTTTATACTCTGTCACACTGGGATTTATTGTACACCGGCACTTTTTGCCGGCTTTAATTCAATAACTAGGACAACCTAGGAATCCTGTGGTACAAGTATTAGAAAAATAGAGAGGACCAAGCACATGCCATTAAGATATATATTTTTTAACACACATTCACCCCCCCCCCCCACAACTGTAATTAGACAGGCTTAGCGTTCTAGGTTCAGAAAATTTACTAAGAGCGAAAAGGTTCGATTCTGGTCAGCCTGCACATTTCGCATTTTATACCTTTCGCACTCACATGTTCCCCTTTACTTAACGGGTCACAAATACACAAATTCAAAGTAGAGAGGAATGCAACTGAAAATGTCAGGTTAGATGTCCTACTGTCAAATTATCGTAAGTACTTATATGATAGGTACTTACGTCCTCCAATTATCAAAAATCAGATAAAGTGTGCTTTTTTTCTTTCTTTTTTTTTTAACAAAACTGTTTCTCCTTGAAATCTGTCAGAAGTAAAATAAAAGACTAATTGAAATTCTGTGAGCTCTAACTTATAACACGCAGGACCGAATTCAATCGAACGATAAAAAATTCTAAAAATTCTAAACTTGTGCATGCTTATATGATTTGTTTGTTTGTATTGGGTTTTACATAAAGTTAATATTTGTTTTCATTGAAGTATGAACCTAAAAACTTCATACCTGAATGAAAACGAAAACTATTCTCTTCACTTTCTTTAATGAATTGATAATAAGACAGGAAATTGCCTCAAAATATGATAAATGAAAAAATTAACAAATGAAATAAATGTAAAGAAAAGAATTAAAAGAGAAAGATTTGACGACTTTGTACATAGGATTTGCTGATTCCCACATGCTTTTTTGTGATTCTTTTCTATGTTATATCCATGACTTATCGCGTGTACAGCTCAGGTAAAGTTTGATCGCCAACTTGAAAATTTAACCTATGTTCAGTGAAGCACGTCATCTGGCCAAGTACCCATGTAGTTTATGTTTAGCACGAGAACCACGTGCAAAGTCAAATCTACTCAATGAATACACAATATAGTTCTCATGTCGGATTTTAACTTTATACAGGAATTATGTACGAAAAGGTGGGGAGGTCGATTGAATTTATACAATTGATTCTTTTGTGAAGTATAGCAGTTTAGTGCATTATAATAAATTTTATCTCAATCCGCCTGTTGAGGAAAAAAATCTTGGAAAAACATTGTGGGCAATGGAGAAATTGCTTGCAACAAGCAATTTTCTTAATTGTACACAGTGCTTTCTAACATGAAACACAAATATTTTCTTTTAATTTCATTTACTTAAGAATTATCATCTGTAACCTGTATCACTTTGGCCAGTCTTTTGACATTTAGTTACGGGTTATTGCTGTGAGGATCGATAAAAACTGAACTATCCGCACACATTTCAAGAAAAGATAATTCAGTGAGAACAACGTTCAAAAAGTCACCGCTAATGAATACAAATAAAATTATATCACACAGTTGCTTGCTGTATAAAGCGACAAAGCATTCGCCATGTCCGATACATTTCCCCGATTATGTAATTATTACTTGTTTTTGCTTCAATAGAAATAAAATAGAAATGTTTAAAGATCGCAATCTTATATACTGGTCTAATTGAAAGAAATCGTGGAGCGAATCGAAGAAGAAAATTTGATTTGGGAACACTACTGCCAGCTTTTCTATAGCGGACAGGTCAATTGTCCAGGATATCAAAGAAAACTACAAAATAAATCTCAAAGATTTATTGTTCAAATGATTATATTGAAGGGTAGAAAAATATTGTTTTTAATGAAGAAAATGTTTTGAATCAAAGAATCAGGCGTTCTATCCCGATATTTGTGTGAAGCATTTTTGTCGGTTGGGCGAGTTAAATTTCGTAACTACAGCATATTCAAACTATAGCAACGGCGTTTAGGTCGCCAACAATCCATTTCAACTTTATCTCGTGTTACTAGCCATAAATTACACAAAATAACCCGTTTATATCGAAGTGGTACTTCCTGTTGGAGATCAGAAGGTGTGAGTAGAGATCCGTCAATTGATCAATCGCGGCTGTCAATCAAGGAATCAACTGACCAATTAAATTATTTATTCAGCCCGGACCAGTGCTTCCAACTCCAACATTTGCCACCATTTTGAATGACATTAAGTTTTGACACAAATGCCTTACTTAAGATATACGCCTTGAATCTTTTTAAAAATCCATGGCTACCTAGTTAATAAAGTTGATTTTTAACAGTAGTTGAATAACCTGCACCTAAAACACTCAGCTGGAGTTGCTAATATAACGCTTGTCAAATAAACTATAGCGGTCGTCCTTAAGCCCAGAGTAGGTTAATTAAAAATAGCCTTTTACATTTTTAATGATTAAAGGCTGTAGACTCATCTACACCCCCCCCCTCTCCTTCAAGATGCAAAGCTAGAATGGACATTGTTGCGTGCGGTGCGTTTGATCCCTAAATGCGATAATTTTCTTTAAAAGAACCACGAGGGTGGAGATAACTAATAAATGTACCAGTAAGGCCACTGTCAATTAAAAATCTTTAGACCAGAAGTGAATTTTGGACTCCGATCATTATTTTAAGCATTTTTGTTCCGGTTTGGCGACTTCAACTACGTTACTGCGGCTTTTCAAGCTGTATTTACGATGTTTTGAATCGCTTACCTACGATTTGCCTTTTATTTTAGGAACCTTTCGACATAATTCATAAAATTGAAAGACGAAGTGCACGCGTGAATCGTAATTATGGATAGAAAAAAAATTAAGAAAAAGAGAACAGGTTTACGTTTTAAGTATAATTTCTCCTTTCTCACAATGTTTTCCAAAGCTATTTTTCTCTTTTGCGGCAGAATGTGATAGTGATATTGAATTATTCATGGTTGTTGTTTGCAGGTGTCACTGAAGCTTCTTGCGGACACCGTAATAATAATTACTATATTCATTGTGCACAAAGCCTCATCGCAAGACCAATTCAGTGAGTATGATTCGCATATTTTATCTATTCAGAAAAAAAAACCCAAATATTACTTTGTAGCTCACCTATGCACAAAGTGCTCATGTCAGCCATTATAGTCAACCTACGTCTTGTTGCTATAGAGACAAAATTTAAAAAAAGTATTTAAATTAAAAAGAAAAAATATTCTCCTCCTCAGCCAGCAGGCGTATAGAGCCTTGATATTTTGCATGAAACATCAGTAGAATGATCTCTTTGTAAATTTTTAACATCACTAATACCGTCAGGTCCCGAGGGGCGGATTCCAAGGGGGTGGGCCTATATAGAACAAGGATTTTAAAACGACATCTCCTCCAAAGTCATTGGGCCAATTGAACCATGGCAGAAATGTTCCTTAGGTGGTCCTCTTTCACAATATCTGAATGAACATTGCTAAAATTTTTACTTTTTGATTCCCCAGGTACAAACCTAATGTATGAATGAAATACGGTTATGTCCACTTGCATCATAATCCTAGCCTTTAGATTAAATTTGACTATTGAAAGAAAAAGGAGCCTTTATCACATGCGAGTGCACCAGGGCCAATGACCCTCTTGTTTAATTTATTGTTAAAAAAAAGAAGAAAATCACTGATGTCAAACTGGGGAACCAAAATATCATTTGATCATTTATTGCAAGAGGAAAGCCAGCAAAAAATCTCACAGCCTCTAAGTATAAGTCCAGAATCTTCCCGCGGGCCTGTACTCAACCCTTGTCCTTTCACTTGTTTTCAAAATTTCATGAAAAAACAGAGGGACGAAGGCACCAAAAGTACTAGTGGGTCAGTATTTATTGGAAAATTAGAATTACAAAAAAACCTCTGTCAATTAGGTAGTATAGACTAAAGCCAGGCACTGCCAAATCAGGATTATTTTGGGTTCAGCATGGCAAGAGTCCATGTCCGAAAAACGTGGAGTTGTAATCGGATTCTTTTTAACACGTAGAAGCAATTCGTCGATTGGCGACCACAATATTGCTGTGTCAACTACATATATCTTTGGTATTCCTCTTTAGTCCACACCGTGGCTTTACACTTTAAATTAGTTCTATAATGAATAGTAAAATCAAAGTGCTAAATGTAGGATCTCTAAATTGTTTGTGCTCCAGAAATGAGCAGTCCGTGTTATACTAAGCCTTTCAGCAAGAACAAGTTCGATTGATCTTTTTTCTACACTTAATTGGTTAACTTTCGATAACCGATGTAATTATCACACAGGTCTTTTAATATATAAATGTAGAAATAACCTTTTGCCAGGGTATATGGCAGACGTCATTTCTTTTAGTAATAACACTTACTACAATTTACGATCAATTACTCATCATGACATAACTAACTCAAAGTTTAATACATTGTACAAGAAAAACTCATTTTCGTACTACAGCATGAGTGTGTGGAACGAAATTTCTTTTTCAGTTAGAGATGCAACATCTTTATCCAGTTTTAAAAAACAGTTTAAACAATATTTGCTATTGAAACAATTCTAAAGTCTCACCAGAAGATACCTAAGTAATTAACCTAAAGGCGTATCAGTCCGTAGATTTACTATCCTTTTGAGCATTTCCCTCCATGTTTTTGTTGTTGTTGTTAATCAAACTCTATACGCATGTTTTTATCATTTCATCATTTACAGTAATCATTTTCATAATACCGAAGGCAACATTGTAAAAAAGACTATTCAGGTATTCTAATTTGAAAATGTCTTAATGTTCTACCTTCATGAAATAAAGCTGTTATTATTATTATTATTATTTTTACACCAGCCATTAAGAATATGACATACATTTAACCAATTACCACATGACAAAAACATAGACTTGTCCAAATTGAAAGTAGTTGAAGACGAAATTTCAAAACGTGCTTTAATTTGAAAGTAATTGCCAAATAAGTTGATTGATAAGCGATTAATGAGAAAAGGAGAAATTATTTGCCAGAAAGCGGGCTTGCGTTGGAATGGGTTAAAGTTATTTCAACGGTGAGAAAACGGTAGAAAATGTTTGTGAATACGAAATCTTGTGACTTGTATAAAATAGTATACTTTTGTTATAACTGCAGCAAAACATGAAGAGGTGTACCAATTTTGGAAACTAAATGATCACCGTTGTTCGTAAAAAGACCTATTACTTAATAAGACCGGAAGGGAGAACTGGACTCCGACATTCATGCTTAACATTTTTGTTGGTTTTGCGACTCAAATGTCGTAACTAAAACTTCGATAAACTGTAGTTACGACGTTTAGGTTGGTGACCCACGATTTGCTGTTTGTATTATGTCTTTTACCATGTATTTTACACAAAAATATGTTTATGACCTCAGTAATACATGGCTACTTTGTAGGATGTCATTGACCATCGATCCGGCAATTGACGATCCCCTGACCGTAGCTTTAAGGGTTTAAATACTTACATATAAACACGTAATTTGTTTGTATTAAAGCATGTTTTCCAAATGGAACGGTTGCGGTGACGAATCCAGACTCAAACGTTTATACTGGCGTAATAGCGACGTTCAATGACGGCTCTAACGTTCATTTATGCTCCGTAAGTGGTAGCCAGACTGTTATAATAACCAACTGTAACTTGGTAAGTGGATTTTCATTCATTTCGGACGTCTAGTTTTGATGGGGTTATCGCTCTTGATTAGACGGGGTGATTGAACCTTATTTATAATCAATCCTCGATAAGTAGAGGCCAGGTCCACTGAGCTCCCACTGGACATTCCAGCACAGGACATTTAACGGCGTTATTAGCTCGCCTGAGCACAACGTGCTCATGGTGACATTTTGTGATCTAGATGTGTTCGTCGTCCGCCGTTAGTCGCCTGTCGTGCATCAACATCTTGAATGCACTCTTGATGCTCCAACTTCGGCTATAATCTCTTGGAACTTTCTAAGATTTTTTTTCTCTATGAGAACTCGGTAAAGTTCTGTAAGTAGTAAAAATCTACGTAACTAGGTCAATTCCTAGAAAAAGCTTGCGAGCACTCTAGAGATCAAATTTTTGGCTCAAATGTCTTAATGTTTGGTTTGTCTCTCACCAATGGGTGGATAACTGTAAACCTAAGTGGGATAGCAGCAAGAGGCTTTAGGAAAGGATGTAGTGGTAGTACTGGTGTGAGAAGTACCAGGAATCCATTGTTAGGTGCTCCAGCCGCCGCGATATGACTGAAGTACTGTTAAAAGTGGCGTTAAACCCCATTCAATCAAACATTCTTAATATCTGGTCAGAATGTTTATTTCTATGATATCTCGGTCAAATTCGATATTTGGCCAGATGGGGTCAAAAACTTGGTTACAGGGTCAGGTCTTAGATATCATTTGTGTACTCTAGAGGTCACATTTTGGCCCAAAGATTTTTCTATTTTAGCCGGAACGTTTGTCTCCATGACATTTCGATCAAGCTCATTTTAATGAGGTTTAGAATTATGTCACCAGGTCAAATCTCAGAAAAACCTTGTTGACACTATGGAAGCAACATGTTTAGCCAAAAAGTCTTGATAGTTAGTTTGTCTCTATGATATGCTGGTCACTAATGCTATTTCAGTCATCAACTCGGGTGAATACTGTAGGATCGATTTTCCTCTTATAGAGCAAAGGCTCGTCTTGCATTCATCTACATTCAGCGAGATGACGGATCGCTGACCACGCCCACTGACAGGGCGCAATCTGGGCATATTTTTAGCCAACCTTTTAGACAATTTGAAAATTCTTCAGCCATTTTTGCTTTACTGTTTCTTAGCTATTGCAGAAATATTTAAAATTTGTTAGATTTTGCGAAGAATTTTCAAACTTTCTATTGAAATATACAATATCTTAAGTAGTAAAACATTTCTTTTATTTGTTTTTCATTTCATGGCAATTACTTTAATCCATTCCCACAAATCCCGGTTTTTTAAGCCACTCCAGAAAAAAGCTTGGGAAAACATTGTGGACAATTGAGAAATTGCTTGTCACAAGCAATTTCTTTATTGTCTACAATATTTTCTACCATTAGAAATAAAGAATTCTAAATTTCCAACATCTGCGATTGTCAGCGTGACCCCTGCACTGAACTCCTTCAGGACGTTCTACTTAGATAGTAATCGGCTTTATTTAATTTATGGCCAGTAACATGTAACAAAAAAGTGTTTGATTGGCGACCTGAACGTCGTAACTACAGCTTGAAGAAGCTGAAGCTACGACGTTTTAGTCTCCAAACCAACGAAAATGCTTCCGATAAATGTCGGCCAATGTTTGAGATGAAAGTTCACTTCCGGTCTGTAGAAATTGATTTGATTAGACGATTGTTTCTTTAATTGCCATCTCGATCCGCTAGTTTGAGGGTGAAAAATATGTATTCTATTAATAACGCAGCTTCTTTAAAGCTATAATCTCAGATCAATATCAGTTGTAGCTTTCATCAGTTGTTGTGCACTCTCTTCCTCCACCATTCAAGAAATGAAATGAGTGCTTTGGTTTTCCTGGAGGTATGAAAACTTTATCACTTAATACGAAGCCTCAAAGATTTCTAGTTTCACACTTCCCGGAAAATCTTATGATTTTTATTCAAAAGGTATCGATTTGGAAAAAGAATGGTCCAGTTTCAGTCAGCTCTTTGAAACTACTTTGCGCGTTATTATACAAAAGAAAAAAGAAAAAAATATTTTTTTTCTTTGAGGTATGAAACGATATATCAGCTAATCAAAGCGTAAGAATTTCGATAGACACAAAACTAATTTTGTTTTTATTCGTCTTTGACATTTAACCCTATACCAGAAAACAAGGTTTTAGACTTGTAATAATTGAAAGAATTTGAAGAAGACAATTTCAATTGATAAAAATTAACTTTTGTGTTAATTTTAGTTAACAAAAATAACGTGGAAAATAAAGACATTGCTTCTAAAAAACAATTTCTTTATTTTCCACTTTGTTTTCTAAATATTTTTCTTTTGGGGGGGGGGGGGGGCGTAAAATCCCGGGATTGGGTAACTGTGTGGTAGTGGGCAAAATGAACGACACAATTTAAGTAGTATTTTATGCTGGCGCCTTTTTTTTATCTTTTGACAATGCAAATAATAACGACTAATTCATTTGTTACAGACGTACACGATAACGGTAATATTTTCTAATCGACCCAACGTGTCTGACGTCATTGCGGGAGGTACCCAGGTTCAGACGTTCACCGTCAAATGTAACGAGATCGAAGAACACACAATAGGAATACTTACCGGAATCCTAGGGGTAACGTAAGTATAACCTTAAATTATTTGCATGACTCATCCTTTAATGCAATTAGTAAATTACTAATCAATCCATTAACTCTCGAGGAAAGTCACGCGGTTATGAATACTCTCGTTCCCACCTGGGGGAAAATTACAAGAAAAACATCCAAATATTTTTAGATCAAAGGCATGTTTCGATAGATATGAAGTCCAGTGGTCTAGCTTGCGAAGACCTGAAACAGTTGCCACTGTTTCGTTAACAGCGATATTCACGCGGTGCTTTTTTTCAACTTTTATCCTAATTGCGTTTTGGAGACTCTTAACATATTTTGAACAAAATATGCTAAAGTGAGCAAAAGAAACCTAGGAGATGAACTAGCAGGGTTTCCAATATTCCTAAAGTACATGGGAACTACTTTTTATGGAGTAGGCATTCAATGGATTAAGTAGTTAAGCCTCCAGTGGCAGATTGCACGTTGAACTTCAAAATTTTGTCTGTTAACTTAAGCTTTGTTAGCTAAAGAGCGAATTTATCAGATGACGAATTATTAGTATGAGAAAACATTACAGGCATCCTGAAAGTAGTCATAACCTGGAAAAGAATATATAGGGAATATTAAGTAATGATAGTGATACAACATCTCGAATTTGCTTTGAGCTGCGGAGGAAAATTTCGATATTTATCGAGACCGAAGGTTAAGTGGAATATCAAATTTTCCTCCGTAGCGAGAAGCAAATACAAGATGTTGTATCGCAATCGTAATACAATATTCCACTTGTTGAATACCCTTTTTATTAGATAAATTTGATGAACTAATAAAAAAGATGCGTATTTCTATTTAAGTATTTCAATTCTTATTACGATTATTCGCATTATGACGCCACCCACAGAATGAAAATGACGTCATTTTATACTACCTTATATGGTACGGTATAAGACACTATCAGATATGGATTTTTTTCTAACGTGTCCGATTTTTTCGGGCTGGAATATATATCTTTTACTAGAAACATTTATAGGTATAAAATAAAGTAAAAATTGTCTTCAAGATTACCAGTGACGCCGGTAGCAGATGTGACGCCGATGTATACGATAGCTGCCGGGTTTTATGATGATAATACTACTACCACTGGGTCACCCACATATGTTGCGAGTGTCGGAGACACGATATATTTTATAATGACCGGACCGGGTATGTATTGTTGAAAGGTTACTTTTGTGTTGGGAGTGTAGATTAGATTGATATGCCGAGTATGCTTTCTATACAACATTATAACTACATGTACATTGAATATACCGGTTAGAAATGCTCAAAACTAAGTACTTTAAAAGGACTTTGTTGATGGGTCTAAAAGTTAACGGACGGACCCACGGCGGACACCTGACAATTAAAATTGCCCCATTAGACTTCTTGCTGTGAGGCTAAACCGGTCGATTAACTTTATACAATTTATACAAAATTCAGTGTTCATAAGAACTCATCTTAAATATTTCATCTAGACCAATGAATATTAACGTCATAGAATTTATTGGTTAAGTTAACAGATACCAGTACAACATGAATTGTCTTTTTCGCGGTCACTGTCTTACTGGAATGTCGCCGAATGGCTACCAAACATTTTGGGTTTGGCAGCCAAACAGCGATAATATTCCTATCAAAATGGTAAAACTTTAAAGGTTAAGACGGCGATGGTGGCCAAGTGAGTCCCTTTAAAAAAAGTATATCTGAGCAGAAATCTTGTGCTGGTGATACTTTGAATCACATGAGAAAACTACCATTGCAGCATTGAGCGGTCCACACATTTTTTTAACAATCAGTAAGGAAATATATTTATCAGTCTTAAATACCACAGATACACTCTTCAAATAATAGTGTCAATAATGAAATTATCAAGCCTAGGTCATATTAATGTTCCCTAAACAAAATATTGGATTCATATTGTTTTTAATCGTTACTTTTTCTTAGTGATATTACTGTTATTCTTTATCTTATTTTTTTTTCGGGGAATTCTTGTGAGCATGTGGTCTTATTGAAATTTTGAAGGACGATAAAGGACTTTACGTAAAATAGCAAAAATGTCTCGGAATTCTCCAAAATGGAAATATGACTCAGCCAAGCTAGGACCACAGCCACTATATATCGGGTTTTCTTTCTTTTTTTTATTTGTAATAAGGAGGACCATTCTCTGTTTCAAAATAGTCGCCCTTACCAAAATGGCTGTCATCAAAGAAAATATAGTTGGGCTCACACCTCGGACTCTTTACATAGAAAAACATGGCATTTCTTGTTTCCATCAGGATCACCAGAACATCAATTTTACGAAATATATCTTTTCAAAATGGCCGACACCAAAAGAAATATATGATTGGCTTATTTCTCGAGCACTTTATTTTAGAATTCCATTAAATTCTATGGATATGTTCACTGTCACTAGCTGAACTTAAATTTTATAAATGGCCGATATCAACGGATATAGTGCTTGTGTTTATCACTCATCCACAAATTTTACCACTGAAAAATGAAATGGTGGACATTTTCAATATGCCCGGCATCAAAGAAAAAATTGGTGAGCACATATCTCGGAAACTATCATACGAAATTTGTTGAAATTTGCAGGAACTATTCAGTACTACTTTTTAAACTTTTTTATGCCCCTGCATCGAAAAAACGGGGGTATATTGTTTAACCGTTGTCCGACTGTCTGCCTGCTAACTTAGCCAAAAAACGTAACATTTACAACTGGTTTTCAAGATACAGTTCTCATATTCGGCATTATGATAGATCTCATCGATTCGCATCTGCAGGTCGAGGTCATGTGACAAAGTCAAGGTCATCTGTAAAGGTCATATTTTTGAGAAAAAAAAGCTGTTACGAAGGCATGGTGTTTCACAAATATATCTTGTTTTAAGTTTAAAAAAGTCAACCTTATCAATGGCCGACTTCAACGAAAACAAGAGTCTGGCTTACATCTCGGGCACTGGAACAAAATTTCAGGAAATTTGCTGGACATGTTTAGTACCACTTATTGATCTATTTTATGAAAAATAAGATTGTCTCCATTTTCAGCATTGCTGCTAAATTTCAGACATACAGGCTGAAATGGGAGTTTTAGTCTATCTATTGCGACAACCGTCACATTTATTACTAGATTTACTGTTTCGTGCGCTTTTCATCAGGTGTGATTCAACCTATTTCTATACGGCAGATTCTTAGACTTGTCCGAGTCGAACGAAATTGGAGACAACAATTGAAGCTGAATTTATGTTGAATACACCCTGAATTTTTGTTGAATACACCTCAAAATATGGTAAAAATGTTGAAGGTGAAAGACAAAAATTTGATGCCGGTTTCCACAATACTTTTCCTACAGAAATTCAATAAATACACGGACATCGTGACTGACTTGGAGCGTGTTAGCTTTAAAAATTGTCATTTTCTTTCTGTCATTTCAGTGGAATATTATTTAAAGCCCTTAGAATGTATTGCTTACAACAGCCCATCCAGGTCTACAGCCACACAAAATAAAACGCTAATTCAATTAGGGTACGATATTTTTTCTTTGCAACGCACCAGGCGGAGGACTTTCTGGAATGTGAGAAAGGTATCGACCCTGGTCAGATTGCGTGATCAGTGCCGACTGACCAAGGTCGACACTTTCAGATCTGAATCGACAATCTACCTTACCTTTGTTCATTCTTAAAAGAATTTATCTGATTGACCTCTGTTGGATCCGATCTCTTTTTCAAATATTAGTTCCAGGGATATTCGCCTGATATTTCACATGTTATCAGTATGTCATGAATGGAAAGTCATTGGTATAATTTCACTATTACCCATTTCTCTGTATTATTTTTTCTTTTAAAAAGCGTAAGGTAAAACCAAAAAAAAAAAAAAGTCTAAGTTTGTGACTTATTAAAACACATCAATTTCCCATTTATTTTGTTCATATATTACCACAAGAATAAAATTTAGACTGATCAGGTGCAAACGATAAACTTAAGATATACCGGATTAGAAAACGAAGGAATAATAATGTACAATGGTATTAACATGTTTAAATTGATATTTTCATGGGTAAGGTATTTCAGAGTTCTATCGCAGTACTGTGGTGATACCCCATGCATAAAAATGTTTCTTCAAATTCAAACCTTTTGTTATTTTTCCAGTTGTGGTACGGACGATAAACTAATGGGAGATTTTGGTCGAAATGAAGTAGGTGCTGACTTCGAATATCCGGCAACTTTCCACGTGTTTAAATTTTTCGCGTCTAGTGACATATTACTTGAGTGTTCAGTTAGAGTCTGTCCTCAACCGGCTAACTGTGCCATTGTAAGTATTTTGGATTGGTAAATTTTGGTTGGACTCTTTTCACGTTTTCATTATTGTCGTCTTCTGTATCATTTATGAAGTTTGAAAAATATATTTTACCAGATCAATTTGAAAGAAGTGGAATTAATGATTTTTTGGCTTTCAGAGAAGAAAACATTGTGGGGAATGGAGAATTTGTTTTTTTAACAAGCAACTTCTCGATTTCCCAGAATATTTCCAAATCTGTTTGCTTTAGGGGCATAAAAGCTGGTGTTGTATGAGAACTTGAAAATAAATTGGGTCAATAAATTGCCAACTAGATGTCGCTTTTTTACCTTATCATCTAATCAATAACCAGACGACAAAGTATTAGATTGGTCCAAATCGAAATGGGATGCAGACAACATTTCAAAGAATGTTTGATTTTGAATATAAGTGACATATATTGTAAAAGATATTTGTGAAAAAAGGAAGGCAGGTAATTTCTCCTTTTTGTTTTCTTAAAATATTTTCTTGAGTGCGTGAAAAAGAGAGACTCTGTGGGACTGGATAAAAATAAAATCAAAGAACTGAACATAAGGACTCTACACTAGAATAATCTTTAATCGAAAAGGTTTTTTTTTATCTTTAACCCTTTCTCGTTTAATCTTTGTTTTGACGTCCCTAACTATTTATTATTGAGAAAAAATGTGGGAAAAAAAGAGAAGAAATTGCTTGTAACAAGCAATCTTTTTTCAAAAATATTTTCTACCCTATTGAATGGTTATTTTTGAAATTAAATCCACCTAAAATTTTCGTCTTCAAAACCTTTGAATTTGGACAGGTCTAAAATTTTGCTAAACAGGAAAGGGTTAAAGCTCAATTGTGATTGTTTGTGATGTACATGTCAAATGGGTCTTCCTGAAACGGTCAATTTTATCCCTTTGCCAGATGATAAACGGTTTAAACTTGTCTTAATATGGACAAGTTGTATTCGTCTATTTAAAATTTGCATAATCTTGAAAATCTTTGACTTTCAAGGAAGAAACTATTTATTGAATAGAACAAATTCTCCATTTCCAATAATGTTTTCTCAGTTTTTTAATGGGGTCGCAAAAAAATGAGATTTCGAGTGAATCAATTTAATACTGCTTCTTTCAGTTTGTCTTAAATATATTTCAAATATACATCTAGTCGTGCTCAGGCGGTCAAAGACGTCGTGCTATCGAGTCTGCTTACCAAGGACTTGTTGGGGAGGATACTAGAATAGCAATGATAGGGAGGAGACTGCGTATTATAACCACGCCTATTGGGGCGTCAACGAGTTTAAAAGGTAACTCATATTGTGGTCGTTGGACGGCCAAAATGTTATAACCACAGCCTTGAAAAAGCTGTAGTAACGGAATTTTTATCGCTCAAAACGATATTTTATGTAGTGAAACAAAATTAACGCAAGTTAAATTGAAACTTCAAAGACTTTCGTCATTATATACTTGAACTTCGAATTATTCCTCTGATCTTGCGGTCATTTTTTTATAATTGTGTATGATGTTACCTGGTTTATGATTTCTAAGATTTCGTTTCATCCCTTTAATCTATTCCCACACAATGACGCCTTTAGACGGCTCCCAAGAAAAAAAGCTTTGGAAAACATTGTGGACATTGAAAAAAATGCTTGTAACAAGCAATTTCTTCGATATCCACAATTTTCTACCCATATAGACGAATATCTTTTAAAATTCTATCAACAAAAATTTTATGCAGCTTCTTTCAAGTCGGAACAGTCTAAAAATGTGTTGTGTGGGAATGGGTTAAGATCCCTTTAAAGAATTATCCGAATTGCATATTTTGAATGCTAAAATTTGTACATGTATTTCCATCAACACGTAGGCAGATACACCATGAATGTATGTATTAATGGACAGAAAAAAAGTCTGTGCGTGACATTTCCAACAATATCACTAGATCGTCAAGTAAAGACAAAGATTAGCCTGTACATCCGTACAGTCTGATCAGAGTCTTAACTATGCGTTATATAGATAACTACTGTCTCAACATTCCTTTATACAAACAGTAAATATTCTTTAGGCACTGTGTGGTTGTCCATGCTCAGCTTGTCCGCTTCACGCACATTAAAAATGGTTAAAAATGTCACACAGAGGCTCAAGTGACCAGTCGCTGGCCCCCGCCCACTTACCCCGTTAGCCTCACCCACTGAATCCGATAGAAAGTCCCGCTTCGATTTTAAACGGCGTTATTTAGCTTAATTTAAAGCCAGTAGCATTTAACAAAGAAAAAGGTATAATAGTTGGTTGGCGACCTTAACGTCGTAAATACAGCTTGAATAAGCATTAGGTTACGCCGTTTAGGTCACCAAGCCGACAAAAACGGTAAACAAAAATGGCGGCCAATACCAGATGTCAAAACTGATTTCTGATCTAAATGAGTGATTTTAGAGGTCGACTGGTTACTTGATTGACAGCCGCGACTGGTCAATTGACTGAAGACAGTTGTCAATCAAAAATCGATCGACCAATCAAATTATTTAATTAGACTGGAAGATAACTTTGAAATCCGACATTCATTTTAAGCATTTTTGTTGGTTTGGCAACTTGAACGTCGTAACAACTGCTTATTCAAAATGTAATAACGAGTTTAAGGTCTCAAACCAACCATTTTAACGTTTTGTTACGTGTTACTGACAGTATATTTCGCGAAATATCGCCGTTCATATCGAAGCCGAACTTCCTGTCGAAGCTCTGTGGGCGTGGCTAGCTGACCATACATTTTGCAAAATAACGACGCTAATCATCCTGTTAAAGCGACTGAAACTTTTAACCGTTTTACACACAGTGAAATTTTTGGACGCCCCTCAAGAAAGTCAATTGGGAAAACATTCTGTAAAATGAAGAAATTACTTGTAACAAGTAATTTCTTCATTTTACACATTGTTTTCTAAGTTGAAAAATCTAAAATTTCATATACTTTTACCGTCTGGTAATGGGTTAAGCTATGGTTACAAAGTTTTTGTAGCCAACAGACGACACCATGTAATTCTAATGTTGGTTTATTATGTTTGCAGGTTCCATGGTTCCACTCCTGGTGTCAATCTATATTACAGCTTTAGTTATTTCCATTTAGGTAGAGTAGCATCATACGTTAGATATACATGTGTATATATGCCATCACCGAAACCATGTTCACGATGAAAAAAAGAAAAAGAAAAGAAAATGTCATTTATTTAATTTCGTAATATTTGTATGAAGAAATGATGTGACGTCTTCGGGAAGTTCATAATTAACCCATTCAAACTCAAGCCCTCCTTTTTACGCCCCATAAGAAAAAAGCTTTGGAAAACATTGTGGACAATGAAGAAATTGCTTGTAACAAGCAATTTCTTCATTAACCACAATGTTTTCTATTCCAAAAGACGAAAAAAATTGAAATTCCATCAACTTGAAATTGTCGTCTGCAGCTTCTTTCAATTTGGACCAGTCTAAAATTTTCTTGTGTTGGAATGGGTTAAAGGACGGACTTCCGCTCGTGCAGAAAAGAGGAAAAAACAAACAAACAAACAACAACAACAAAAAAAACCCGATTGACCTTTCAATTCATTCCTTTAGACCGATAGAGAATGTTGACCTCTGACATTTATGTCAACATTCATGCTGGTTTGACGACTCAAACGTCATGTCTACAGCTCATTTGAGTTGAAGTTACGACGTTTACGTTACCAATCAACGATTTACTTTTCGTTTTATGTTCCTTGACCGTAAATGACGGAAACTGACGTCGTTTGATATCTCAGTCGAGCTGTCTTGTAGGGGTTCAGTGGGCGTTGCCAGCGATCCGTCAGTTATTGGTATGGCTTAAACTATATTTGACGGTTCGCTAGCCTCGTCTATCGCTCTCCGAAAGAAAGCTACACTTTGATGTCAAACGGCTTTATTTTGCAACATTTCTGGACAGTAATTATGTGATAAAATGAAATGGTTGATTGACGATCTAAAGGTCGTAACTACAGCTTGAATAAGCTGTAGTAACGACGTTTAAGTCGCCAAACCAACAAAAATCATTAATATCATTGATTTTCGAGTTCAAAGTTCACTTCCAGACTAAATGAATGATTTAATTGGTCTCACTTTTTTCTATCTTGATAGACAACCGCGATCCACCTATTAATCTTAGTACAAACGATACAGTAATTCTATTCTTGGTGCAGAATCTTGAGATGTAGAAGGAAAAAAAGAATTGTATGAAATCTACAATGACTGGTTAAATTTTTGTTAAGTCTATTTTATGATATTTGATCTGTAAGAATGTAAAAATTTTCATTACAGTTCGACGTAATAGAACGGTAACATTATGCATGAGACATGATGTACAAAAAAGAACAAGCACGGGATTGTGAAAAGAAACATTCTTCGTTAGCCTGCATAGGCTGGTCAGGAGAGATGCTTTAGTAGTTCACGGGACTGTATTTACATGCATAAATCATGGTCAGACGATGAAATTGTAGACAGGTCGAAATCAAAGAAATTGGAGAGGATAAATAATAGTGGGTGAAGTTCTAAATATCTTTAATATCTTTGTCTTTTGTGCTAAAAAGCATTGTTGAAAATGAAGATGACAATTAATTTCTTCATTTTCCACTACGATTTCCTCAAGCGTTTTTCTCAATGAGCGTAATAAGGAGGATTGTTTTGCGTATACTTCAATTTTGAATCCCTCATTACTGTTGGTCAATCCTAAATCTGGTTCGTAATAAACCTATTTTTCAACGTCATAATGCTGATTGGTCATATATGTCTATACAGTACGCATGCACTTATGGCGCTTTAAGAATTTAGGCGTCACAAGCGAGATCATGTATTTACATTTCCAAGTACGTTATTGTCTTATGTTAATCTTTCCTGCTTCATATTTTCTACCGATTAATCAGTCAATCGATTAATCAGTCAATCAGCTAGTGTAAACCAAATTAATATTTGGAGATGAACTTGACATAAACATGTATGAATGTGTTAAAGATAATAATAAAGCAATATTTTTAGCCAATTCTATACGAGTTTTACTTTGATTCATTAAGTACTTGTTAAAGTCTAACTCTATAAATGAAGAATTCCTAGTAAGGTATGATATGGTACAAGGTGGCGCGGAACGAAATATAAACTATTATTTCTTTTTGAGATTTAAGCTCAATTTTTCGGACCAAATTTTAGCCTGGTCCAAATTGAGCAAAAGTTGCAGACGACATTTCAAAGCTTGTGCAAATTTAAAAGTGTGTGCAAAGTTAAATACAAAAGAAATGTAAGAAAAGAAATTGTTACAAACATTTTATTCTTTTCTGACAGTGCTTTCTACAATTATACCTTCTTTGCGCATAGGAATGGGGGATTTTGTGGGAACGGGTTAAATACTTTGGTCTATACATTTTGCATACGATATACTTTTTAAGCCGTTAGGGAGAACATTTGGATGTGGCGTGTGACAACTTCAATTGCATCAGTTAACCAAAACAAACATACTTTGTTGCATTGGACTTTGAGCATTACCCAAAGTCATACATCAAAGCTTAGAGCTTAAACAGCTTTAAGCTTGACTGTCAAGCCTTAGTGTTTGAATTCTATCATAATTATCGCAAAAATTCTAGACCGCAAGTAAGCAACCTTATTATTTCTTTTAACCAAGTGGACTTCTTCAGAATTATTTATGTAGAATTTTTATAACAAATTTATTTATCTAATTCAAAGAATAGAGATAGGTATGTCGTTATTATTATTGAGAAATATATAGACATAAGATGTTATTTGTATGTTATTTTGACGATTATTATATTATGTAAACAATTGTAATTAACCCTCTTGGCAAATAAATTACATTTACATATCATGTTGGAGATATCTTGTTTACTGTTAATGTTTGTATTGTTCTATTGTTAATGAATTAATGAACGTTAATGAATATATGTTTATGAGAATTCATGCGTACAAAATTATATATGTTCATAAACAATATGAGAGTAGCTTGCGTTTTTGAAAGTACCGTCTTCGTAAATATTAACCCGTAACCAAACAATGCTGCTTTTCGACGCCCTGAAGAAATATTATCACTGAAAACATTGCGAGAAACGGAGAAATTGCTTTGCTTGTAACAAGCAATTTCTCCTTTTTCAAAATATTTTCTACCCTATTTGGCATTTATTTCCCAATTTGAAAGCCATTTGACTTGTCGTCTGCAACTTCTTTCAATTTGTACAAGTATAAAATTTCATCGTCTGGCAATGGGTTAAAGACCTTTCGAACAATCAATGATTCTCCGATTTCCATCGAAAAAGGATTGGCCACTCAAATAACTCATTCAGTCCTAAGTAGAAACGCTTATATTTGTTTATGGCGCACTAAAGGGTCAAAAGTACATTTTCAGTAGTACACGCTAAAAAAACGGGCTTTAAATTTAGGCGGGCTCGCTCAAAACTGGACCCGGGCGTGTATAAAATGTGCGAGAGCGCATAAAATTTTAAGTGCATGCATAAAATGAAGGTCCCTATTTTAAGCGTGAGGGAGCAAATTTTGAATGTGCACTCGTAATTTTTCGCGTATACGCCCTATAAATGAGCGCGCACACTTACATTTTACAGATGCGCCAGTATTATTTACACGTGTACGCGTGCATTTTTGACCCAAATGGTATACATTTTTTTATTAATTGCGTAACCGCGATTGATTTTGTTTTTCAGTCTTAGACTACGTAACGAATGCAAAATATGTACATTACATACAATTGAGGGATCGCCACTACCAATTAAATATCGATTGATTATCGATTCTTTCGTTTAGACCGTAGTGAATGGCAACTTCTGATATACGTGTTAAGCGTTTATTTTAGCTTGGAATTCAAAGTGTCGTAGACGTTAAAGTCACCAACCAACGAAGTTTTGTGATCCAACCAAAATATTTGCGAACTAGCGTCATTTGATAAGTCAGTCTACCTTGTCCGGGAGGCAAGTGGGCGTGGTCAGCGATCTATCTATTGACGAATAGCCACTGACAATAAAAAAAATCGATATACTTATCAAATAATTCAACTGGTCTGGAGCGGCAATATTTATCTCCGACCCTATTGTAAATCCATATCATGTGTGTGTGATCAAAACGCAGTTTCTGCAGGTCATCAAAGTTGTAGTTACGAGGTTTTGTTCGCTATCAAACAAGTTACTTTTTGTCTTCTATCAGTATAATACAAATTCATCGACGTTTCAAATTTCACTCGATGTCTCGGACAAACTACTTTGTCGGCGTGAATTGTACCGATCTCGCTTTTGAACTTTTATGACAAACAACACTCCATTCGGATTTTGTCGTCAAATCTCCCCAATGGACGGATCGCTGACCACACCTTCTGACCCGCGACATGGCAATTTTACAAAGGTTATAATTGACTTTATTTTGTAAAATATATGATCAGAGACATTAAAACAAAAGGCAAATCGTTTCATGGCGACTTAAGCGTCGAAACTGTAGCTTGAAAAGGCCGTAGTTGCAGCGTTTAAGTTGACCAACCGACTCCGATCATATTCACATACGGCCTAAATGAATGATGGGTTAGTCAATCGCTTTTGTTATTGACAGCGTCAGTCTGTAAACTTGTATGAATGGAAATATAAATAATCTGTAGTTTGTCAGTTAGGTCATCTTCTAGTACTCAGACTACTATTTCCGGAAAGCATTTTACAGAATTAAAGTTTAGGCACTGGTATATATCATTTCCACCAATTGACCAATGGTGGCTATCAATCAAGGAATAAACCGACCAATCAAATCATTCATTCAGCCCGGACCTGAGCTTTCAACTACGACATTGGCCGCCATTTTTGTTCACATTTTTTGTTGGTTTGGAGACTTAAACGTCGTAACTCCAGTTTATTCAAGCTGTAGATACGGCGTTTAAATCGCCAACCAACCATTTTACTTTTTTGTTACCTGCTACTAGCCATAAATTTTTCAAAATAACGCCGTTAAAAATCGAAGCCAGACTTCCTGTCGGAGTCGCTGGGCGTGACCAACGAAGGAAGTGGGCGAGGCCAGCGATTGGGCATTTGCCTCCCACTACTGAATGGATAATCGTAAACCTAAGTAGGATGAGCAGCTGGAAAGGATGTAATGGTGCTATTGGTGTGAGAGATAGCTTGAATCCATGGTTAGGTGCTCAAGCCGCCGCGATACTGCTAGAATTAGTACCAAACCCCATTTAAAAAAAAAGAAAACGCTAAGTCCTAGTGAACTTTTTATTCTGATTTAATTTCAAAATGGCTGCCAGCCTTCCGATAAATCGGCTCGTTAAATTCAATTCCACATGTTGGCGCACAGGAAATAATCATTGATACGCCTTCTGGGAAAAAGAGAAACTCCTTGTTAGTAGCAATTTCTCCTTTTCTCACAAGGTTTAAATCCTAGATAATAACAATGATTTTTCTGAATTCTAATATTCACGTACTCTCCTGATGTCCAGGGTTCGAATCCCGGCTGCGGTGGATATATTCTCTCCCGACATTTATCTCCCACAAATGGGTGAATATTCGTAAACCGGTTGAATGGGATGAGCAGCTAGGGGCCGGAAAGGATGTGGTAGTACCTATGTAAGAAATACAACGTACCAGGAATCCGTTGTATGGTGCTACAGCCGTCCGCGATGTGACTACAATTCTGTTAAAAGTGATGTTAAAACCCCAACCAAACAGAAAAAAAAAGAAATCAATTTACCTTCCATTGTCGTCTGGAACTTAATTCCATTTCGATACGTTATCTTCCGATAGGTGGCATTTTTCAATCTTCGGAGAATATGACATGCGCAGACAACGACTTCGATAAGTCTAAAAATTTATAGACTGGTTATAGAATATATCACACGTTTGTCTTTCACCTATACTGGTCATAAAATGACATATGGAAAAATGTCGGATCGCCGCAGTCAATCAATACAATGTATTAGAGATGACCGACTGGGTGATTTTGAGTTCAATTAATTCATTGCAGACGACAACATTTTAGATTGGTCTAAATTGGAAGTTGTTGTAGACGACAATTTAAAGTTTATAAAATTTTAGATTGTTCAACTTTCGTGGTAGAAAACGTTGTGGAAAATGAAGAAATTGCTTGTTGCAATCAATTTCTTCATTTTCCCAAACGTTTTTTCCCCATGCAATTCTTTTTTCTTGAGTTCTAGAGGGGACATCCAAAAGCGTGGGAATGGGTTGAGTATTGAAAAGATATTTTGTGTGTATTTCCGTCGCATACCGTGAGTTGTTACAGGGGATAGTGCAAGGATACGATTTCAACATGCTCCCGAAGGCGATGATAAGCAGGGTCACATGGGGCCACAGTTAAAGGTCTTATCCAAAAGACCGTGAATTAGTTTGTTAGTTTGGTTATCCTGGGAACTCACGTGCAATCTGCAGGTTTTAAGTCGAGTGGCCCACCAATGAAACTGTAATGCTGAATGTCGGATCATTTAAATTACGGGGTCGCCATGCTTGTGCCTCTGACTTTTTGGACGATGGGCGATCTAATAATCTAAATACAGCTTATTCCAGCTATGGCTTCGACGTTTAGGTCGTCCACCAACGGCGCAGAATGGTTTTAGCATTAGCTAAATGTCTGAAACCACCAACATCAAATTGGCGTCTTCTGGTATCCGACAACGCGAAACACTTCTAACGGAGTGTTTTGTAGTTATCATCATGTGATTGATCACGGCTGCTAATTAAAGAATAATCGACTAATCAAATCATTAAATTAGACCAGAGGTGAACTTTAAACCCCATCATTGGCCGGCATTTATCTGAAGCATTTTTCAGTGTGGGTTTTGGTGACTTAAAACGCTGTAACTACAGCTTATTCAAATTGTAGTTAAGACGTTAAGGTCGCCGACCATCTATTTATCTATTTATTTTATCTTATTTATTTATTTTGATACATGTTACTGGCCATAAATTTGGTTTTGAAAAATAACGCCGTTTAAAATCGAAGTTGGGCATCCTGTTGGAGCGGAGTGGGCGTGAATAGTGATTCGTTAATTTCCAACTTCAAGTGAGCGTGATTACCTCTCTGAATAAAGACTGAAAACTTTTGAAACCCGCTCGTGCAGTCAATGCGTTGTACGGAAAATTTTGTTGCCTGTAAATGCGGTGTGGGAGCTAATTCTAATTCAAGTTAACTGGACAGAAAAAAAAAACTTTCAGTCTCATAAACCATTACCACATGGCAAGATTTTTGACTGGGTCCGCTAATTGAAAGAAGTTGAACTTCCACATGATATTAAAAAGTCGTCGGGGCCAAAATCCAAACAATGGGGTAACCAGTCTCATTTGTGAATTCAAGCCTGATTTCTGCGTGATGTGTCTCTTGGCAAACTCACACTCTAGTATTCCAGCCACCGATTCTGTCTTTTCATCATCAGCCCATTAAGGCCTACACATGACATTTTTTTTGAAACCGTACCACGGTCTGTATTCAGAGATGTACAGACGACCATCTCGACGAAATGTTTGTGAAATTTAAAAAAACGAAAATGAATTCGTGCCTTTAAAGGTAGGAAACATCTTGCACATTGAAAAGATTGCTCGTTACAAGCAATCTCTTCATTGTCCGCAAAGCATTCCAGCATCTCTTAATCGAGGGGGTGATAAAAAGGGGATTGTTTGGGAATGGGCCTAAAAATATTGGTGAACTGTGAAATTCACTGGCTCTCTTTATGCTGGAAATAAAGTTACATATGACAAAGGAAAAAAGTATGAACTATATATAAAATGTGATTAATGAATTTCGTTTACGAACAGGCCAATCTCCAAATTTCTCATAAAACATTGCCGGGAAAGAGAAGGGGCTTATGATTAAAATATTTCTTAAACTATTTGGACATTATGATTTTCACTCATTCAAAAAGGCTGTTTTGCAACCAAACTAGCCCGCGCTTCTCTTTTCCAACTTAGAAGATTTTAGAAGATTTTATTATCGACTCTCGCCCCTAACTGGGGCACAAGTCAAAAAATACATGAACATCATAACTGAGGAAAGTTACAAACAATGCATATCAAAAACTAACGTCTAGCCATAATTGTGAGGAAGATAATCTCTTGGTTCACTATGAAACTCGATATAAAACTATAATAAAAGGCGCTTGATAATCTTACAAACTCTATTACCAAATAGCCTGTTGTTAGACAACTAAATCTCTCTGACTGTTCCAACCTTGAAGTTTGAATTTGTACGTAAGCAAGGAAAAATTGGTACTTGAAAATGTTAGAGCTAAACAGCAAGAGTAGGACTAGTCTTTTAATTTAACTTGATTAACAACTAAACAGATAACAAAATCTTGAACTGATCCTGTAGAGATGTACGTACGTGTATATGGTCTAAGACTCAATCATTAGAAAAAAAAGGGGATTAATAATCCCAGTACAGGCCCAGGACCAGTTATGTAAAGAATATGCACACCCACAAAGGTCCCACATGTTTAGGTTAACCCTTTCCTGTTTTGGAAAGTATTGACTTGTCCAAATTGAAAGAGGTTGTAGACGACAATGAAAATGGAATGCAATTTGATATCAAACAATCCTATGTGGTAGAAAATATTGTGGGAAAAGAAGAAATCGCCTGCTACAAGCAATTTCTTCTTTTTCCACAACGTTTTCTAAAGTATAAAATAACAGCCACGTAAAATCAAGGGTTTGACCAGGAAAGGGTTAAAATGGCTGAAGCTTTCAGCCAAATACCCGAATCAATACAATATATTCAAGTGTTAAAAAGTGTTCTACATATATCACTTATTTCAAATCACTGACTAGAGAGCCAAAGTCTGATCAACTAAAACTACAATCCTTTCCAAGAAGGTTAAATGTTATTATATATTTAAAGAAAAGTTTTAAGCACAACCTTACAATATTTTGAGATCTTGAAAAGAAGATGACAATCACATGTACCCATAATATTTTCAAATTTAATAATATTCGTAGGCTTTTTGTACAGATCCCTTGGCAAATACTTCTTTCTTAAATCTTCAAAATATGTACATTCCATAAGATAGCGGTACTCATCACCAAGTTTGTTAAAAAAACAAAGCTCACATATTCGGTCATCACGTGCAGTACCTAAAAATCTACCCCATTCAATGGGGAATCTATGATTCATAGATCGAAAATGAAAAAATGAACTTATTTTTAGATTGAAATCCCGTGGGTTCGCTCGATCTAGGTTGCGATACAACATACTTCCTGTTTTTCGAGAGGAATAGGTGCAGAAGGAACTTGCGAAATTACTGGTGGAATTACAGAATATCTTCCACTGATTTGACAAATTTCTAGTATTTCGGTATTAAATGACATTTTCTTTGCACATATCAGCTCTTTTTAAACGTGTTAATTTAGATCAATAAGTTATTGATTCAGAAATACAGGTACGATTAGTTGTAATTCTTTCGGATGGTCATATTTACCGGATGAGGTTAAAGGACGCTTTCAATTTAGAGTAAGACCCCTGGCTGGCTATATTATTTCGGTTCAATACTTAATCTCATGACAACGGGTTTGTTTACAGTTGTTATAGAAATGAGTGTTTTTTATCATATCCGACTGTGTGTGTGTAGGGGTGAGGATGACTATGACATCACTGCTCAATCCATTTCCAAATGACAAAACTTTTAGACTATGACTGGTCCAAAATGAAAGAAATTGAGGATGAGATTTTTAAGTAATTCATTCGTATATGTTCATCTTTTGTTGAAAGCATTGTGGATATTAATGTACACTAAAACCCCTCCTTAAGACCACGCCAGAAATACAGGTACCCTGCTATTACGACAGAATTTTTACAGAACGGAATTTTTTGTTCTTTATTTCAATTGTCGCAAACCCCTCTGAAACGGGCACCCTGCTATTCCGAATTATGACTACAAAATTCAGTACCAACTCTAGCTGATACACTATTTTAAACCCCACTTAAACGGCCAGTAACTTCACACCTTGAGACCGACCACCTGAATTTCACGCCTGACAAGCGCGACACTAATTGGGTATGAATGCATTGTCAATACAATGTCGGATTTTTGATTACGTGATATTGAACCCTTATCATGATGGGCATTATTTCTATTAAATAGATCAAAGTGGCCGATCACTTTCAGAAATTATAGCTTGTATTAATTGAATATGTCGTGAGTTTTGACCAGAGTAATAAAGTCGAAAATGAAAAAGTATCTGAGAAGTTATGCTTTGTTTGTTTACAGTGTTCTGAACAGTTAATTAGCAATTAAATTTTTATTTCAAATTAATTGATGTTTGGTATTCGCATTATAGAAGATTTGATATCAACAGTTTGATACTTTGAACCTGTACTTACATATAAATAATCTGAGGTCGGACTTCTGAATCATATCAAAATGGAGATGAGAGAAAGTAGAACTTATCTAAGATTGAACATTTGAAATTACATTAGATTTCGCTGTAATATATGTTTTTATAGTTTATTTTTTGTATGTATAGTTTTAATATATTCAAATAACGAAGATCAAATAAACATGAATTACTTGACAACAAACAACCAAACTTCAGTATTACGACCACCCGCTATTACGACCACTTTCAGAAAGTACCGCAAGTGGTCGTATTAGAGGGGGTTTACTGTAATTGCTTATATTTTCCAAAACTTTTTTCTTTTGGAGCATAAAAAGTGGGATTGTGTTGGAATGGGGTAAGTTTCCCAATATTCCATCTCAATTACAATGGTGCCCATTCAGGTACTGCAGTGTGTAATTCATGTACAAATACATTGGTTGGCATACAACTTTTTAGGCCAGCATGTGCAAGTATGTACGGAAAATGAATGAACATAGAGAGAAAAAGGTCATTATGTGTATGTACATTCAAAACTACTTGTGAAATGAAGAAACTTGAATAAGAATTTTTGCATGTATTTGTATAAACACGTCTGAAATAAAACTATAACAAGTTTGCGTCAGCAGCAATAGGTACAAACAATCAGTTGTATTTGATATATGGTAGAAAACACAGTTAATCTCGATTTGAAAATATTGACATATCAAGCATAAAAGATTTCAAGTCCCTATGGTGGCAAATAAAGGAAAAAAACTGCTTTGAATATATAGTTAGCAAACAAAGAAACAATGAATCAGAAATCATACTTTAGGGGTGGGAATGTTTAGTGCCTTAGTATTTAGCACTGTAAGAGTATCATTATAGATAAATAACACTGGCACAGATTTGCTATCTGATTCCTGTCTTCTCTTCCTGATGACATTTGTTTCAAAGATTTACTGGTACTAATCCTACCAATTTTTGATTGCGTCTAGGAATGAGTTATCCATATGGTGGAGGAGGGTACCCTGGACAAGGGCCCCCAGGAGGATACCCAGCTTACCCAGGAGGACCACCTGGGGCATACCCACAACAAGGATATGGTCAACAACCACAGGTAATTCTACGCTTATAAAGAGTGACTGTTAACCCTTTCCCGTTTTTGGAAATTTTAGACTAGTCCAAATTGAAAGAGGTTGCAGACGACAATAAAAACTGGATGCCATATGAAATG
This sequence comes from Fragum fragum, assembly GCA_946902895.1. NCBI lineage: Eukaryota > Metazoa > Mollusca > Bivalvia > Cardiida > Cardiidae > Fragum > Fragum fragum. The sequence continues at coordinate 26,814,999 of OX336365.1, forward strand.
AAACCATCCTATGTGGTAGAAAATATTGTGGAAAAGGAAGAAATTGCTTGTTACAAGCAATTTCTTCTTTTTCCACAATGTTTTCTCGTGTATAAAATCACAGGAACGTAAAATTCCGTATTTGAACGGGAAAGGGTTAATGAAAACTTACTTAAAAAAGACTAGATAAATAGAGGATAGTTGTTTGTTTAAACCTAAGAATGATTTATCTTTCAATGAGTGAACAATGCTACATTTTCACAGTGGAGTGACTCCTTAACCCATTCCACACAAAATACAGTTTAATAAGTTTGTGAAAGCGTTTAGGGATAATGAAGAATTTGCATATATCAAGCATTTTCTTCAATGTTTTCTAGCTAAACAGTCAAAAAATTTTAAAATTTTATCAACTCATAATAATTGTTGTCTGCATCTTATTTGAACAAGTCTGCATTGTTGTTATGTGGGAAATGGTTGACAGATCACCATTCTAATACAAATTAATAATTCTCAATAGGTTTACACATTATTTAGGCTGTTTCTTTAAAATCTATTTCAGGTTTCCATGCCAACACCGGAATCTGCCTCAGCAGCCAGTTATGGACCACCTGGTGGACTCCCCTACGGTAGCGCCCCTCCAGGGGGTATGCCAGGACAAATAGGATTTTCTGTAAGATTGAACACTTTTTCTGCTGAGTGAAATTTAACTTTTATTGTTCCATCTTTTTTTCCTCTTTCCCAAACCATTCCTTGCCAACGGTTTACCTAGTACTTTACACAGTACTTAACCCTACACTAGACGACTATATTCCAGACTGGTCCAAATTGGAAGGAGTTGCAGACAGCAATTCTAAATTGATGTAATTTTAAAAAAAATCGTAATTATTGTCATTTTGGGTACAAAATATTGTGGACAATGAAGAAATGCATGTTAAGAGTAATTTTCTTCATTTTCCTCAATATTTTCCAAGCCTTTTCTAAAAAATTATCATGTGGTTATAGGTTTAAATAGATAAATTATCAAGAAATAAGTATAAGAAAATTGATTTTCACAAGGGATTTCTTCTTTTTCAAAATGCCTCATATCCTTAAATATACAAGATCATCTAATTTCATCAACTTATTTAACACTTTCCTGTTCAATCCCTGGATTGTAGAATGCAGATAATGAAGAAATTTCTTGTGACAAGCAGTTTCTATATTTGCCAGTTTGTTTTCTAAAGCTTTAGTGTTGAGTGGCATTCAAAAGAGTTATAATGTGGGAATGGGTTAATAACTGTCATATCAATGTTGCTTACGCTTCAACTTATGACCTTTATATCACTGTTCAAACAACTTTACCAAATTGCGGTGAATATAGCAAACTTGGCTTATAATAATATAGTGTGATATATTGCTTACAGTGAAGCTAATTTCATACTCTCAAAAATGTCTTCATATGTTATAACTATTACTTAGATATAACAATGTATTTCCTTGTTCCCAGAGTATTGTTATTTTCAGAATTAATTGTTCTCAATTCTCAAATTGTAATGAATTTTAATGTTGTCTTCATGTTCTTTAAATCTGGATCAATCATAAAAAAATTCTTCTGTCAAAGGGTCAACTCATTATATGGATCTTTAAGGTTTTTCTGTAGGACTTTTTGTTGTCAGATATGAGTGATCCAGTAAAACATGTTTTAATACATTCCCACACAATTATGCTTTTTTTAAGCCCCTCAGAAAAAAATAACTCTGTGGACAATGAAGAAATGGCTTGTAATAATGTCCACAATGTTTTCGGTTTTTTTTACCCTGAAAGTAATTTCCTCAATCTACATTATGCTTTCCCTGTTGGTTTTTTTTGAGGGACTCCCAAACACGTCTCTGTTTGGGAACTGGTGGGCTGAACGTGGAGATCAATTCCCAAACAACAAATTTTAGACTAGTCAAAACTGAAAGAGGTTGCACACATCAAAACAAAGTTGCTTTAGAATGAAAATCAAGGGTCATATAGTGAGAAAATATGAAATTCCTTGTAACAAGCAATTTCTTCCTTTTTTCACAATGTTTTCTAATGCTATATTTCTTTGGTGTGTAGTAAGTCAGTATTGTTTGGTAAAGGGTTAAAGGTTTTAGGTAGGATCTGGTGGGTACAGATCTTTTGTTTATTGGATTTCCATTTCTACTTTTTAGATGGGAGGTGGACCGCCAGCAGGCCCTGGTTATCCTCAAGCTCCGCCTGTCAGTATGCCTGGTATGCCTGGGGGAGGACAACCCACATATCAGGTCATTGTTTATTGTTATTGGTTTAACTTAACTTTCAAGGCTGTTTTACAAAGATTGGTGCAGTGTTTGTTCTAGGATTTCAAAAATTTGTGAAATTAGTGAAAGCGATGATGGTCTTAATATGTTTATTTCTATACAAAACTCTTTTACAATCTTCTTGCAAAGACAGTTCTCATGAGTATTCTTCTTCACTTTTGGGGTAGAAAACATTTTGGATAATGAAGAAATTGCTTGTCACAAGCAAATTCTTCATTATCCACAATGTTTTTAGCTCACCTGAGCACCCTTTTGTCCGGCGTCCGTCCGTCGTGTGTCGTGCGTCGTCCGTCAACAATTTCTTTAAACGACATCTCCTCCTAAACCACTGGGCCAATTTGAACCAAATTTGGCAGAAATGTTGCTTAGGTGGTCCCCTTCAAAAATAGCTAAAAGAATTGAAATCCGTTAAAAACTCTGGTTGCCATGGCAACAAAAGAGAAATTTTAAAATAATCTTTAAAAATCTTCTCCTCCTGACCCAGAAGGGGTAGAGCCTTGATATTTTGCATGAAGCTTCAGTATATTGACCTCTTTCAAAATAGCTAAAATCATGATCCTCGGGTCCCCAGGAGCGGAGCCCCAGTGGGATGGGGTTTATATAGAAATAAAGAACGTTTTTTTAAATGACATCTCCTCCCAATTCACAGGGCCAATTTGAACCAAATTTTGCAGAAATGTTCCTTAGGTGGTCCCCCTTAAAATTAGCTAAAAGAAATGAAATCCGTTAAAAACTCTTGTTGCCATGGCAACAAAAGTGAAATTTCAAAATAATCTTTAAGAATCTTCTCCTCCTGACCTAGAAGGCGTACAGCCTTGATATTTTGCATGAAGCATCAGTATATTGACCTCTTACAAAATAGCTAAAATCATGATCCTCGGATCTCCAGGGGCAGACCCGGGGGGGAGGGGGTATAGGCATGAAGCATCAGTTCACAGACTTCTTTTTTATTTCTGAAATTATAACCCATAGAAAAAGTTTTTTCCTTCTTTCAAATCAGCACTTAAGCCTTGGAATTTGTAATTTAGACTTTTGGATCCCCAGGTTCATAGTCTTTATATGTAATTGTGGCCCACTTGTTTCATAATCCTAATCTTAACATGAAATTAGACTGTTGAAAGAAAAAGAGCCTTTATCTCAGGTGAGCGCCCCAGGGCCAACGGCCCTCTTGTTTATAGATTTTTTTCTTGGGGGCTTCAAAAAGCTTCATTGTGTGGGAATGGGGTTTGCCCATTCCCATATTATGACCCTTTTGATGCCCCTCAAGAAAAACAATTTGGAAAACATTGTGTAAATGGTAGAAATTGCTTGCAACAAGCAATTTCTTCATTTTCCACAATGTTTTCTACCCAGAAAGTTGAATAAAAAATTGAATGTTAAATGAAAAACAACTGGTAAAACAATGAATAATTACAAGTAATTTCTTCATTATCCACATTGTTTTCTTTCCAAAAGAGAGATTTTTAAAATTTCATATACTAAAAATTGTTGTCTTCAAATTCTCTAAATTAGACTTCTCTTAATTTTTGTTGTCTGGTAATGGGTTAATATCTCAGCTAAACTGCAACATTGTAGTCATTCGTAGGTTAGTGAACATGTCCAGTTTCCCCCTGGTTGTGGTGCAGTTTAAAAGTTGCTCATCATAATGAGTAGAATTTTTGGTCATGGCTGATTTATTTTTTAACAACATATTTAAAACATATTTTTTTTGACATGTTTAACTTTGTATTTATATCAAAGTAAAGAGGTATCAACTTTGTAAAGAACAAAGAAATTCCATATGCTTAGTGATCTATTTTTAATCTTTTTATGTAGCAAAACATGGGATACCCAAACCCAAGTTATAACACCCCAACACCACCACAGCCGGGCTACCCATCAGGAGGGGCCTCTGGGTACCCACAACCTGGGGGTGCTCCAGGATATGGACAACCAGGTCCTGGTGCTCCAGGCTATCCTCAAGGTGGAGGTGCTCCAGGCTACCCTCAGGCAAGTGGAGCAGGCTATCAGCCACCAGGGGGAGCACCTGGTTACCCATCACAAGGCCAAGGTCAACCTCCATCAGCTCCATCTGCTCCAGGAGGTTATGGAGGATATGGACAGGGCCAAGCATCACAGGGTAATATGGGGTATGGACCCAATGTTGTTCCAGGAAATAATGTAACAGCTTTAGGACAGGGAGGTCCTCATACTGGATATAAAGTTAAGGTAAGGAATTATTATGCTATGCTTGGATCAGGTTCTTCAGAAAGATTTAAAGATTGAAAGTTGCTTTACATCAGATTTTTGAATGAAAATGTTAATTTACTGATTTGTGCCTGTCTTTCATTATTTTTTCAGTCTTAGTGTTTTAATCTTGTGCATTATGTTTAGTGAGAGAAAAAAAATCACATACCTTTTGTTTGTTATATAAACAGGAAGATGGTACACTAAAACCTGCTGCTAACTTTAGTGCTGAGAATGATGCTAAAATCTTAAGAAAGGCTATGAAAGGGTTGGGTAAGTGAAAACACAATAGAAAAAGTTTAACTTGTGTTAATCCATTAGAAAACAACAAAACTTTATGCCAGTCCAGGCTCCAAATTCAAAAAGTTACATGAAACTATTTCTTGCTGGTGGAATTTCAAATTTGTTCATTTTCATGGGTTGAAAACAATGAGGAAAATGAAGAAATTGCTTTTAGTAGCTAATTTTGTTTTCCACATTGTTGTCCCAAACAAGTGTTTGTCATGGGAAGAAAATGATTAGAGTTGAATGGAAATAGGTTAACCAGGGCTCTGCAGACTCTCAGAATTTGGGGAGAAGTGACTTCTCCCTAGTCTGAGAATTGGGAGAAGTTTTTCAAAATAGGGAGAAGTGGTGAGACTTTCAGGAGAAGTGGATCACGTTAATTAGAAAATATTTGCGTGTATTCCTCATTTCTATAGGAAAATAAAAACAGCTTTACAACCAAGTAGCTGCATATTTTGTTTTATATAGTATACAGTTGATATTTAAGTATTTCTCATCCTTTCTTTCAGTCCTTATTACTAAGATCTTATTCCTGTGAACAAATATTTGTGTCTTCTTTCATTGGGTTCAAGTATATAGGAATCTGATTCTGAAATTATTTTCTTGAATATTCCATAAATAGATAGTATTATAATCTAAATTATTAAAAGTTATAATAATCAATAATTTGAAGAGAGAGTATAGGTGGTCTGAATCAACAAACATGACCAGAGTTTAATTAGAACCAGAAAATAAGAAAACATTATTAGAATTACTATTCTATTCAACTCATTACCAGATTTTCAAATCAGAATTTTCCACATTTCAAATCGGAACATGATCAAAACAGAAAATAAGTACCAGATAAGGTAAAAAAAATTTTGGGAAAAGGAGAAATTGCTTGCTACAAACACTTCCTCTTTTTCTGACAAGTTTTACATTAAAACATTTAAACTATTCAAGGTATCAATGTGGTAAATGGTTAAAGTCTGTCAACTTCACCTGTATGTAACAATAAATGTATAAAAAAGCTTGTAAATGATGGATTTAAAAGGGTTCATTTTGACTGAGTTGCTGTTATCGTCAGTAAAGGGTAAAAATTACAGCTGAGTACATAAATCACAGACTGTGTAGAGAAGGTTTAATTTGAAACTAAGTGAACATGGAACCATTTGTTCTAGTGTTCGGGATTACATGTCATTGAATGGATTAAATACCAAAACAAGATAAGTGAAATTTGATTTCTGGATAAAATCCTAACAATGTTACATATGAAAAGATCGTAGAAGCTGTAGATTGTTATTTTTAGTTTTTCTACATTTGTTAAATCAAAGTAGGTAACTTGAGTCAGAGGATTTCATGGAAAATTATTTTTTCTCTATTTAGTTTTATGGGAAAATCAGTTTTTATCAAGATTTTTTTTTCTTTTATCAATGAATTTTAAAATACGGCAAATGACATGACGTTTGTAATAAAATCCTCCATTATTCTTGCTACTTGATAGTATTTAACAAATCTCGTATATTGATAAGATAAACATAGTGTACAACTAAAATGATTGAATCTTCAGAAGGGAAAGGGTTTGATATCAAAAAGTTTCTATAATTCCAACAGTTTACAAAGGCTTGCAACCATCCAAATAGCTGTGATATCGTAGCCCTCTTTCTGATAATCTGCTGGCCCAGCTACCATCCAATCAGCTGAGGTGCAAATGAAGCAAGCATGTCTTCTATCGATACACACTTGATTTACGATCAAAGGGCTTCCAATCAGCAGTTGTATAATTGATTTACTGTCCCCTGATATGATTGCCTGTAGACAAAATGCGATTACCGCCTATCATAACAGGGGGACTACCCATAATTTCCAGGTGACTTCGACTTTGATCAGCAACTCAGGCAAAGTTTTATGAAACCAAGCGACTTCTTCGCCTAAGTCGCCCACTCTGCAGAGCCCTGGGTTAACCCTTTCCTGTACAAACCCAGGGTTTTACGTAGCTGTAATTTTATACCTCAGAAAACATTTTTTTAAAAAAGGAGAAATTGCTTGTAACAAGCAATTTCTCCTTTTCCCACAATATTTTCTGCCACATAGGATGGTTTTGTTTCAAATAACATCCAGTTTTCATTGTCGTCTGCAAGCTATTTCAATTTGGACTTGCCTAAAATTTGAAAAAACAGGAAAAGGTTGAAAAATGGCCCAGTGCCAGCAAAAAAATATACTAACATAAGGAAATTGTCACTAAATACTTCTAAAAAGCATTTGGGGAGAATCTTTATGAAGATCACTAGCCAAACCCACTCCCTCCTACCAACAAAAATTCATTTCATTTCCAATCTAGATGAATGATATGATTAGGTAATTAATTGATCTTAGCAAGAATCGATAGACCAATCAAATCATTCATTTAGACTGAAAGTGAACTTTGAACTCTTACATTGGCCGACTTTCATTTACAGCTTATTTAAGCTGTATTTACTGCCTCTAGGTAGTCAACAAACCACTTTTTAAATTGGAATGCAGAGCAATTCCAACTTAGATTTAACAAAACCGCAAAATGAACACAAGACAATTTCATTTCGAGTTTCTTGATAACATATATCACATGATCTCTTAGATATGAATACACCTCGGGTTACTTCTCATTTCAACTTGCCACGGACAATCAGTTAGTTGTAGCCAAAGACAATAATATGGCACATGTAAAGGATGATATAAAAATTCATTTAGAGACTTCTAAACATGCTTTAGTTTGCTTTAAATTATTGAAAAATAAGGTAATAATCAGCAAAGTAATTTGTTTTTTGTGATTCGCAGTCCCATGTTTGGTAATCACATGATCTCAAGTGACATGTGGTAGTCATGTGATCATGGATAGGCAATGTTTACAAATATGGCTCAGGTTGCAAATGCATTTTTGCAATAATTACGCCGCCCAGTGCTTTAAAACATTATACAGCAATTAAGGGGGATCGTAGGCATCAAGCAAACTTAATTATTGTGGGATTTACAGCTTTTACTCAATAAATTTCAAATAGGTGTGAGAAAGTAGAAGATTTTGAAAATTAGAATGTAAACATATCAACTTCCGGTTTCTACTTATTTACTAAATAATTACGCCTTATTATGTCGTTATTTATAAGTTTAAATCAATAGTAAGACATCAAACCTTTAACAAGTCTCATCTAGCTTTCAGCTTGGTCCTTTTTACTTAAGATTTTTTACGGGTCTAAAGCCAAATAACGAATAAGGTAATCGCGTGACTACAGGGCGCCGAAGATAATTTGATACTATCTTTATCATATTATAGGAATTTTTAGGAAAAGGGCAAAATTACCATGTGCAAACAATAATGTAATGTCTTTTTTTCTTTTGAATTTCACTCACAACGCTTTAAATATTCTTTTTTCCTAAGTCTAAACCGGTATTTCAATTCGATCACCCTGAAACAAGTTTCTGCGCATTTCCGCAAATTTCCATGTATACTCACAAACTTGAAGTGAAAATCTACATGAGTTTAGTATGATCGTTACAGAATTGGCAGAGTTGAGGGTCAAATAATCATCGAGGTCATTGATTTCTTACTGTAGAAGCTGTTATTCTCTGTTTTCAAGATTCCATTTAACCGAATTCCACAGTTATGACCCTTTCAGCACATTCCAACTTCTCAGTACTTTCAGTCCTTTGATTACTTTTTGTTACATTTAACTGAGAAGCAATTAATTTTGCAAAATGAAGCCATTTAATATCGAAGTGGAACTTCCTGTCGACGCTCATAGGATGTGACCATGTTTCATTGGATGTGACCAACTTTCTATTTACATATGGCTCAGGGGATGGCAGTGTGACTGTTATCTTGCCTAAATATTTGAAACCATTAGTCTGATTACCTTAATGTTTCACGCATATGTACATCATGCTGAGAAGCAGTGAGTTGTGCTTGATTCAGTCTCTTGCCCAAAAGATCAAAGTTCCAGCAGAGGGTCAAAGCTCAAATTTGAGGTCAAATTTTGACCTTGTCTAAATCTTTTTAAAACATCCTCCCGTTTTCATTCAATATCATAAACATGGAGATCTTGATGAGAAAAAAAGTGATCCGAGCTGATACTTAAATCTTAGGTCATAGCACAGTTGATTATTTGCTAAACCCTTGTCATGCTAAACCCAGAATATTCCTGTTTTGGCAGAAGGTAGAGACAAAGATCAGCCTGCACATAAGGGCAGCCTTATCTTTGCCTACACTTCCTGTTTGTCTTATTTATGAAATAAATTTTTCTGGCTTGACCACGGCGCAGTTTGGATTCCTAATCATTGGGTCTCGGTTTCGATTCCCAGTCTCAGCAAATATCCTTTCTGGCATTTGTTTCCAACCAATGGGTTTACTTTAGTCTTAACCCTTGTCATGCAGAACCCAGAATATTCCTGTTTTGGCAGAAGGTTAAGACAAAGATCAGCCTGCACATAAGTGCAGCCTGATCTTAGTTTACACCTCCTGTTTGTCTCTGTCACACCAGTCTTGTTTATGAAATTAATTTTTTGGCCGTGACCGTGGCGCAGTTTGGATTCCTAATCATTGGGTCCCGGTTTTGACCCCCAGCATCAGCAAATATCCTTTCCGACATTTGTCTCCCACCAATTGGTGGATAATCGTAAACCAAAGTGGGATGAGCAGCTTGAGGCTTGGAAAGGATGTAGTTGTATTACTGGTGTGAGAAATACCAGGAGTTAATGTTCTGGTGCTCCAGCTGCTTCGATATGACTGATATACAGTTAAAAGTGGTGTTAAACCCCATTCATACAAACTAACAAATAAAATTAACTTTCAGAATAAATTTTGACTCTTTACTAGTGCTGCCAGGGCTTTCAGGCATTTGATTTTAATGCAAATTTAGATAAGGATTTTATTCAACATGACAATGGTTAACAATTCTCAAAATCTTTAGTTCTATCAGACTATTGGCAAAGTGTTACATTTTCAATTCATAAACAAGCTCACTTCAAGAAGTTTACCGATTCCCACAGTGTCCTGCTTTTTTAGTACCCTCAAGAAAAAAATGTGGAAAATGAGGATATTGCCTGCTGCATTATTCCTCCCAAGAAAAATGGAGATACATGTTTTTGAAATTCTATCAAGTTGAATTTGATGTTTGCAACTTCATTGATTTTGGACCAGTCTGAATTTTGTTGTATTGTAAAGTGTTAAACTGTGAAAGGCTTTGTACAATTTCACATAATTCCATTGTTTATAATTACAATAATTTATTGATTTTTGAATAATTCAATTTTTAGTTTCGTCTATCGAAAATGGGCGTTCTAATTAGTAAAAAAATATTCATACCTCCATAAACAAAACTTTGAGCATGCATCCATTTTGTAAGATTCCACACAAAATAGTTCCATTAAAAAAAGGATGTAAAGTTTTTGCTTTTTCGCTCGATGCTATTAAGTTAAAAGAAATGAACGGAATATTTTTTATTTTCATGGAGGTGTGAACTGAAAGGCCAGTCACACTAATGTACGAGTCTGCTTGATACAGTGTGATTAGTGTTTTAGTTTCATATCTCTATCAAAGCAAAAAAATTCTCTTCATCTCTTAAAAAACCCTCCAATTTTGATAAAACTGAAAAGAGTGTAATGTGGTAATAATGTGATTATACATTACAGGTACTGATGAAAAGGCTATTATAGACATATTAGGTTACAGGACCAGTGATCAGAGACAACAGATTAAACAAATGTTTAAAACTTGTTTTGGGAGGGTGAGTGTAATCTTTATAGTTGAAGAAAACTATGTTCCATTACTCATTCCCACACAATGACGCTTTTAGATACTCCAGAGAAAAAAAGATTTGGAAAACATTGTGAAAAATGAAGAAATTGCTTGTCACAAGAAATTTATTCATCATCCACAATGTTTTCTACCCCTAAAGTTAGAAATAACCAATATTTCATACTCTTTTAAATTGTTTACTGCAACTCCTTTCAATTTGGACCTGTCTAAAATTTTGCCATCTGGTAATGGGTTGATGAATATGATGAATATACATAGCTCCAGATGTAAGGGGTGATTTCAATTTCAAAATGTTCTTTGTATGTGCAATGTTGTTGGTACTTGTTGGAGTTAACGGATCGATGGCCCTGACACTTAGCTCAGACAGGAAATTCCACTTAGTTATAAAACAGCATTATTTTACAAAATTAATCGTGAGTAACATATAATAAAGAAGGAAAATGGTTGGTAGGCAACCTAAATGTCCTAACTACAGCTTGAATTTATGCAGTTATGATGTTTCAGTGGCCAAACCAACAAAAATGCTCACATAATTGTCGTAAATGTCGGAGTTCAAAGTTCACTTCTGTGAATGATTTGAATGGTATCTTGATTATTTGATTGACAGCCTAATCTGTCAATTGTCTTGATAAAATGATTCCAAGGAGTACACACAGCATAGGATTTGGATGAGAAGTAGCTAATTCAGATTGTCATCACTCCATCTCATCTTGAAGTTTGGAAATATCATTAGTCAATTAGGGTTACTATTTTAATAATGAAATTGAAAAGGACTGACAATAAGATTATGAAAAGAAAAATGATTCAACTCTAGTCAGCCTTTACTCTCCTCACAGTCTGCTTGAACTGAATACTTTGAAAATACAGTGGACTCCTCTTAAATGCGACCTTGATAATAGCAATTTACTGCAAAATTGCAACTGATTTTATGCACATACATTAGATTATAAGAAGAAACAACTCCTTTTAATAGCAACTTCTGGTTAATTGCAACAAAAGTATGGACAAATTGGTGTTAGGATTAACAGGATTCCATTGACCCAATTGTAGCTTGGTATTGGGTGAGGGTAATTTTTTAACTCGGCTGTTTTTGGAGAAAACCCGGGGTTTTGTCATCACTTGAGTATCATTCGCGTTGGCGTAGGTATTGGCGTGATAAACTTTAACCTTGGTCATATCTCTCTTGTTATTGAAGATATCCTTATGAACCTTGGCATGTGTATTGACCATCACAAGAGCTATCTAGACTATCAAGGGAGATAACTCTAAAAGCGTTTTTGTAAGAGTTATGCCCCTTTTTGACTTAGAATTTTTGCATTATCCAGCACCTACAGCCGAGCATTGGCACCCTTGGGTGGTGCTCTTGTTTTTTCTGCCTTACCACACACGCTAGCTTTTATAGTGATGTGGTATTGTTTGTTTTTGGGCAGAGAGGCCCCAATGTTTGATTTTCAATTGTGTTAACCCATTACTAGACAGCAAAATATTAGACCGGTTCAAATTGAAAGAAGCTGTAGACAACAATTTCATGTTGATGAAATTTTCATCTTTTTCGACTTTCACAGTAGAAAACATTATGGAAAATGAAGTTTTGCTTGTTGAAAGCAATTTCTTCATTTTCCACAATGTTTTCCCATTTGCTTTTCTCGAGGGACGTCAAAAAGGATAATTGTATGGGAATGGGTTAAATACTTGTTTATCTTGTTATGTTCTGAGACAGTTATAAAAAGCTCTGAGCTTCATTCTTTCACTGTGAAAAGGCACGTAGAATTATCAAATTTTAGGTAATGCATGAAAATGATATCTATATATCTTCAGTTATGAAAATTACTTTCTTTAGTTCATTGTTGCTTTATAACCCATTCCCACACAATATTGCATTACCACACGATAACGCTTTTTTACACCCCTCAAGAAAAAAGGTTAGGCAAGCTATTTCTTCATTATCAATGTTTTCTACCCCAAAACAACAAAGATTTTTAAAATTTCATCAGCTAAGAAGTGTCTTCTGCATTTTCTTTGAATTTGGACCAGTATAGAATTTTTATTGCTTAGTAATGAGTCAAGATAAACTTATGATAACAGCCAAGAATTCAAAGCCCTTTCTACTCTTGACTGTTTTCACTGTCTTAACCCTCTTCTAATCATTTCCTGGGTTTTACATCCCTGTGAATTAATGCTTGAGAAAATATTGTAGAAAAAGAAGAAATTGCTTGTAAAAAGCAATTTCTTCTTTTTGTACAATATTTTCTACACTACTGAATGGTTATTTTTCAAATTATTTCCAAATTGAATTTTTGTCTGCAAAACCTTTGAATTTGGACAGGTCTAAAAATTTGCAAAACAGTTAAGGGTTGAATTTATCAAGACAAAACTGATTACTGGTAAATTGTGAATGGATCTAATACTCTATACTGGCATGAATGTTTTCTGTTGCAGGATTTGATCCAAGATTTGAGGAGTGAACTTGGGGGAAGATTTGAGGATGTGGTGTTAGGTCTAATGATGAGATCAGATGAGTATGATGCCTATGAACTAAAGAGAGCCATGAGGGTATGAAATACATATATGAACTATAACTAGGTTGTAGATTTAAGGATTTGATGTAAGGTCTAATGATGAGATCAGATGAGTATGATGCCTATGAACTAAAGAGAGCCATGAGGGTAGGTAATACATGTATAAACTATAACTAGGTTGAAGATTTGAGGATGGAGTGTTAGGTCTAATGATGAGATCAGATGAGTATGATGTCATGAACTAAAGAGAGCCACGAAGGTAGGTAATACATGTATAAACTATAACTAGGTTGAAGATTTGAGGATTGAGTGTTAGATCTAATGATGAGATCAGATGAGTATGATGCCTATGAACTAAAGAGAGCCATGAGGGTAGGTAATACATGTATAAACTATAACTAGGTTGAAGATTTGAGGATTGAGTGTTAGATCTAATGATGAGATCAGATGAGTATGATGCCTGTGAACTAAAGAGATCCATGAGCTTAGGTAGTACATGTATAAACTATAACTAGGTAGAAGATTTGAGGATGGAGTGTAAGGTCTTAATGATGAGATCAGAAGAGTATGATGCCTATGAACTAAAGAGAGCCATGAGGAAAGGTAGTACATGTTTAAACTATAACTAGGTTGAAGATTTGAGGATGTGGTGTTAGGACTAATGATGAGATCAGATGAGTATAATGCCTATGAACTAAAGAGAGCCATGAGGGTATGTAGTACATGTTTATAGTAAAACTAGGTTGTAGATTTAAGGATGTAGAGTTAGGTCTAATGATGAGATCAGATGAGTATAATGCCTATGAACTAAAGAGAGCCATGAGGGTATGTAGTACATGTTTATAGTAAAACTAGGTTGTAGATTTAAGGATGTAGTGTTAGGTCTAATGATGAGATCAGATGAGTATGATGCCTAGAACTAAAGAGAGCCATGAGGGTAGGTAATACATGTATAAACAAAAACTAGGATGTAGATTTAAGGATGGAGTGTTAGGTCTAATGATGAGATCAGATGAGTTCAATGCCTATGAACTAAAGAGAGCCATGATGGTATGTAGTACATGTATAAACTATAACTGGGTTGAAGATTTTAGGATTTGATGTTAGGTCTAATGATGAGATCAGATGAGTATGATGCCTATGAACTAAAGAGAGCCATGAGGGTAGGTAATACTAGTATAAGCTGTAACTAGGTTGTAGATTTAAGGATTTGATGTTAGGTCTTATGATGAGATCAGATGAGTATGATGCCTATGAACTAAAGAGAGCCATGAGTGTAGGTAGTACATGTATAAACTATAACTAGGTTGTAGATCTAAGGATACTGTGGTTGGTCTAGAGAGCCATGAGTGTAGGTAGTATAAAATATAAACCATAACTAAGTTGTAGATCTCAGGATGTTCGGTTTGGTCAAGTGATGAGGTTGGATGAGTATGATGATGACCCTGAACCATTGTTAAATAACTTTAAAAGGCCAATTTCTCTTATCAGATAACCATGTAGACAATATTTGCTACATTGTTTCTCTATCAGTACAAAGTCTATCTAAAACCATTGGGCAAACAAGGCCCTCTTGGGCCTTTTGTTTCTATAACTATCTATTTTTTTCAGATAGTAAGAATGTAGAATTATGCATAAATGAATTGAAATCAATTAGATGTCATGAGAAGCTTGCAAGTAATGATAATTTGACAGCTCTCACTTTTCGGATCCTGAGTTTGATCCCTGGCTTAACCCATGCCCACATAAGGCCATCTTTTTACGCCCCTCCAAACAAAAAATTTAGAAAATGTTTTGGAAAATGACAAGCAATTTCTTCATTTTCCAAAATGTTTTCTACCCCAAATGACAAAGATTTTCAAAATTATACCAACTGTTGTCAGCAACATCTTTGAATTTGGACAAGTCTAAAGTTTTTTCAGTTGGAATTGGTTAACAAATATTTTTTTCAGATATTTGACAAAAGTGATGGCAACATGCTATTTTTTCTCTCATATCAAATTTTGTGGTTGCACTGGTGTGAAAAACCATAGGAATCTAAAGCTCGATGCACCAGCTGCAACAATATAACTGAAATACTGTTGAAAGTTGCATTGAACCTCATACTATCATTTGTACCATGTTAGGTTTTTTTGGACTCATAGTCATAGCATGGTTGTTATGGTACCAGACTCTCAATCATGGGGTCCAGGGTTTGATACCTGGCTTTGGCAAATTTCCTTTCTGACAGTTGTCTCCTTCCAATGGGATAAGTAGCTGGAGACTCAGAAAGGATGTAGCGGTAATACTGGTATGAAAATTCCAGAAATCCATGATTAAGTCACAAGCCACAAGTGATATGACTTATTAAATCAGTCTTACAGAGCTTTTGCATATATCTCTATGTTATAAAATAGGTACAAGTTAAGAAAGGGGGGAAATTCATCAATAATTGCTATGTTAGCTATCACACTTTCTTTCAAGGATGATGTCAGTATTATGCATTAAATTAACATTTAACCCATTACCACTTGGTAAGAATATAGTTCAGTCCAAATTATAATGAGTTGAAGGCTACATTTTAAATGCATGAAGTTTTTAGATTTTTTTAACTTTCTTGGTAGAAAAAGTTATATAAATGAAGAAATTGCTTGTTGCAAACAATTTCTTCATTTAACACAATGTTTTCCTAATCTTTGGGGGCATCAAAAAGTGCAATTGTATGGAAATGGGTTGATAAATTCCTAAAATACGATTAAGAAAGCAATTCTCTTTGTGATATTGATGTGGTACATTTAGAGATTTTCTATTTATCTGTAGTATTTTGATATCAATAGGGTGTAGGCACAGATGAGGATGCCATGATAGAGATATTGTGTTCTAGAACCAATAAACAAATACAGGATATCAATGCAATTTACAAACAAAGTAAGTTGATTTACATATAAAGATGCCATGATAGAGATATTGTATCTCAGAAACAAAAACAAAATATTGGATACCATAGTAATTCACAAACAAGGAAAATTAAGTAACACATGGATATGTCATCATGTAGTTCATTGAAAGTTTATATACTTGTGAAAATGCCACAATAGAGATAGTATGTTCCAGATCAAATTAACGAATACAGGGTATCAATGCAATTCCAAACAGAGTAAGATAAGGATTTACCCTTATTCACTGTGTTAACCCATTCCCACACGATGAAAATTTAGACCAGTCCAAATTTGAAGAAGTTGCAGACAACAATTTTAGGTTGATGAAATCTTCAAAATCTTTGACTTATGTTAGAAAACATTGTGGATATTGGAGAAATTGCTTGTAACAAGCAGTTTTTTTCATTCTCTTCAATGTTTTCTAAAGCTTTTATATTGAGAGGTGTTTGAAAGCGTCATTGTGTGGAAATATGTTAATGAATAGCAGAGGGGAAAAAAAAAAAAAGAATCAAGCAGATGGGCCAAAAAGTGGACTGAATTTTTCTAATTTTAAAGACAATAGAAATCAGACTTCTTCAACATTGTTTCTGTAATCAAAGCAATAAGATTTCTCATGTATGTTTGTGAATATTAAAGCTGAATTATTAGACAATTATTGAGTCTGATACCATACTGTTTACATTCTGCTAATCAATGATTTTAAAACACTGAATTTATTATACCATAAATATTCAATATAACATTTTTGTGAGAAACAATTTGATTGGCTAGAGACTTTTATTTGAGAAGTTTTCATTATCATATTACTATTATTAGATCAACTTTAACCCTTTCCTGGTTTTTGAAATTTTAGACTGATCCAAATTGAATGAGGATGCAGACAACAATGAAAATTGGATACAATTCCAAATAAAACCACCCTATGTGGTAGAAAACACTGTGGGAAAAGGAGAAATTGCTTATCATAAGCAATTTCTCCTTTTTCCACAATGTTTTCTCAAGTATAAATTGCAGTGACGTAAAATCCCGGGTTTATCCAGGAAAGGGTTAAGTTTATTGGCTCTAGTCTATTTTTAATGCAATGTTCAAGGCTTACTGACCAGAATTCAGATATCTTATTTACGCCTTTTTCAGTGTACAGATCATTACTTGAAAAAGACATTATCAGTGATACATCCGGCCATTTCAAAAGGCTTATGGTTTCCATGGCAAATGTAAGTTTCCTTTATAAGATGGAAGTGTCTTATACAGCATACAACATAACCAGACAATATAAACCAATTTCTTGAATTTAACTCATCAACTGACAACAAGGTTTAAGACTGGTCAGAAATGAAAGAAGTTGAAGACAACAATATGAAGTCATGAAATTACTTTTTTTGTCTTTCAGGAAAGAAAACATTTAGTAAAATGAAGAGATTACTTGTTTCAAGTTGTTTCTGAAATTTCAACTATGTATTCTAAGCCTTATTCATAAAAAAGAGGGTTTGTGTGGGAAAGGGTTGATAAAAAAACTATCTGAATGTCTGAGACAAACATGCCAATAGGGATGCTATGTATTTCTTCGACCTAGAATAGGCCTCTTATTTATATAAATCTCATTCTGTAACTTTAAGCTTGGCTGTTTTTTTAGAAAACTTGAGGTTCTGTACAGCAAGCTTGATGTCAGCATTGTTGTCGAAAAACTTTGATATTTAAAAAGAAATTCCTTGTATTACTGAACTCATTCATTTGAAACTTGGAATTTATGTAAACTATTAAAAGAGCAATATTGGTAAATGCATGCGGTGCTCTTGTTAATATGAGAATCATTCTCAAAAAGTCTCTGAAATTTTGTTGGAAGATTTTAAGTTTGAAATAGACAAGTGAGAAAATATGTAAAGGGTAAATTTCTGTTGTTTGATTTGTTGTAGGGAGGCAGACAGGAGAATCAAGCAGTGGATATGAATAAAGCTAATGCTGATGCACAGGTGAGTATTCAGTAAAACCCCTCTATTAGCCCTGTTAGGTGGGTTGTTTACCCTTGTCATGCTGTATAAATTACCTTACTGTATTGTTGTAAAATCAAAGGGCTGAAGCAATATTTCTTTTAGAAATCAACCTCATAAACAACTCTGGCAAAAAAGTACCAGCAGGAGGTGTAGGACAAGAGCAGACTGCACCTATGTGCAGGCTGATCTTGGTCTTCACCTCCTGCCAAAACCTGAATATTCTGGGTTCAGCATGACAAGGGTTAACACACTGTACTCTCTGTCATGAGGTCATGACTTAATACTCCGGCTCTACCAACATTCTGTCTGACATTTTGCAAAAGTCTTTGAGACATGAGTTATTTGTATTTCACCATTTGGCCAGTCACAAGAAATATGCCTCGGATGAATGAGCAGCTGTTACCTTGGATCAAATGTTATGGTTGTTTTGATGGGAGAAACAATAGGGAACTATCATCAGGTGCTCCAACTGCAATGGTAAAATTGGAATAGTGTTTAGAGGGTTGTAACTTGTTGAACCCCACATGATAAATCAATTCTTCATTAGGACCCTCATTGTACTTTTTGACAGTTTTCATATTAGTGGCATGGTCTTGCAACTATAGAAACTAAGAACAAAAAAATACTTTCTCAAAAGTCTGTAATTATAGCATATGACAACAATTTCAAGGTGTCTTTTCATCTGTCCATTCTCTTACTCCAGAGTAAATTGACCTACAACCACGAAAATTCATACAATTGTTGTTGATAATCGAAGGAAGTGCCTTATAACTTTTGAGCCACATAGGTCAAAGTTCAAGGTCACAATTGTACTTTGATGAAAACTGTTTCCAATCTCTAACTCATTAGCCTTTTTACCTAGGATCTTGAAGAAATATACAAATATTATCCATGACCCAAGAAAATCCCTAATTGTTTAACCATTCCCACAAAACAAAATTTTAGACTGGTCCAAACTCAAATAAGTTGCAGACGACAATTTCAAATGGGTGAAATTTCAATAATCTCTGTCTTTTATGGTAGAAAGCATTGTGGATAATGAAGAAATTGCTTGTAATAAGCAATTTCTTCATTATCCGCAATGTTTTCCAAAGCTTTATATCTTGGGGGCGTCAGAAAGCGTCACTGTGTGGGAATGGGTTAAGGGTGATGTAGGTCTAAGGTCAACTGTTGAGGAGTGGTATAAGTCTGCTTTTTAGTTTTCTAAATTGAGATTTACATTTAAAGTACATTATATCTTATATATGTCTATTGTCCAGTATCAGCAATTTAAGTGCTTAGTCTCTAGGGGACTGTATTTCTTATTAGAATTTGATGAAACTTGGTCAGAATGTTCTTCAGTTATAAGAATGAAACTTGAGAAGAAGGGGACATTCAATGGTTATATTTTTTGTTTAAACTTATGAATGTTATTTCATTACATTACATTTCAAAAAAGTTCCTCTAAATCTGCAACTTTAAACCATGAAAAATCTTGGGTTGTTGTAGCCTTTGTTTATTAGAAGCCATATTTGGAGGGAAAGTGAATGTTTGTAAAATCAAGGTCAAGTTTCAAGGTGACAAAAAATATGTTGGGTGTCAATAAACATTTATTTAAATGCATTTCAGCACTATCCTGCTTTTTGACTCCCAAAAATTAAGTTAGCAAAACATTGTGGAAAATTCCATTTAAAGAATATTGCCGTCTGCTACTTTTTGAGTTGCGGCAAACCAAAGGTTTGAAGCTACTCATTGTCGTCGCACGATTTTACTATCTCATGTTTTCCTCTGATGGCCCGGGACAATTAACTACCCTGACAGTGCCGTTTCTTAAATAGGCTCAGTCTGTGTTACCAGGCCAAATTATAAATTTTTTGACACTCGGTTAAAAGATGGCTTCATTTTGAAAAGTTTCAATACAAAATTATCGTAATTTTTTCTAAACTTTTGATTTTACAAGCAAACTACATTCAACGCGTAAATAATCACGATACATACAAATTATTAGATCATCAGTTTTGATTAAAAGACCATAAATTCGAAATGGCAGTGTGGATCTACACATCATTTTGTATTTCTTAGAAATAAATCTGCAAATGCAATATAAATCTCATGTCGGTTATCTCCAATGAAACAAATTATCAATGACGAAATTGAGCATTGATACATATGATACTTGAAACATGTCGTATGAGTGATATGGGCCATACAGCGCCGTATAAATTAAATGGGTCTGTAGGAAATGGTATAGACGATATTAACTTATTTTGGTATTTTTAAGTATAAAATGCTATAATCTGTCAATTATACTAACATCAATGTATTTGATATTGATTTTGTGGAGTCATTTGTGATTTCAAATATAATGGGTCAGACCTTACAGCCACATATAACCTACTGAATGCACATTATTATTAACACCTATTTGGTTAACGACGCATGCGCACTTGTTGATATCCTGCCTTGAAACTGAACGAGGATGTTGATTCCTGATGTAAATCCAAGTTGTTTGATTTTGAGACAATTCGATAAAGATTATTTAGTAACGAGTAAAGGCATTTACCTTCGAGACAATGGTTATAATCCAGATTAATGACTTAACTTCAATAGGCTGATTTGACTTACGGACCAGATGGATGGAAACGCCGAATTAGGTCACTGTTTTCTCAAGACGTCTACCGCAATTTCTGCACTTCCTTTTGAAGGTTAAAAGATATGATTTCTCTCTTACAAATTGTGTTTGTACAGCCTGGGACTGAGCTTTCCCCAATTTAGTAAATCATTTTTCGAAACCAATTTTCTATCATTCTTGCGCTGGCCCTTCTCGCGTTGGATGCAGTGTAATGAAATACATATTTGGAATATTGTTAACTTTGAAATCCAGGCGAATTAAGTCATATTTTTTCTGAAGATATCCATGACTTTTTAGTTACATACCCATATGAAGCAGAGAAAAGACTAATTTCATCACATCATTGGTACTGAAAAATGTTCGACCAAAACCCATTTATTTTTTTAGGTCACCTGACCGAATGGTCATGGTGACCTATTGCAGTCATCGTTTGTCCGTCGTCGTGCGTCGTGCGTCGTCCGTTAACTTTTAAACATTTTCATCTTCTTCTCAAGAACTACTGGGCGGATTTCAACCAAACTTGGTAGAAAGCATCATTGGGGGATGCCAATTCAAGTTTGTGAAAATAGGGGCTCTGGGGGTCATAGGGGCCCAAATAGGGGCCAAAAAGGGGTAATTTTTGGTACTTCTTTAAAAATCTTCTTCTAATAAACTGTTAATGCCAGAGCTTAAATATTTTGTGTGCATGACAACTAGGACAGGTATATTATAAATTGTGAAATTCATGCCCCTGGGGTCATGTATGGGGCCACACCCAGAGGTCAAAGTTCATCATGTTAAAAAATTCACATTTTCATCTTCTTCTGATGAAGTACAAAGCCAATTTCAAAGAAACTTGGTGAAAAGCATCATTTGGTAATGGTTATTCGGATTTGTGAAAATAAAAAGGCTGTGGGGTCAGGGGGCCCTAAAATGGGGATCAAAAGGGGGTAATTTTTGGTAACTTTTAAATATTTCATCTTCTTCTCAAGAACTACTGGGCGGATTTCAACCAAACTTGGTAGAAAGCATGAATGGGGGATGCCAATTCAAGTTTGTGAAAATAGGGGTTCTGGGGGTCAAAGGGGCCCAAATAGGGGGCAAAAAGGGGTAATTTTTGGTACTTCTTTAAAAATCTTCTTCTAATAAACTGTTAATGCCAGGGCTTAAATATTCTGTGTGCATGACAACTAGGACAGGTATATTATAAATTGTGAAATTCATGTCCCTGGGGTCATGTATGGGGCCACACCCAGAGGTCAAAGTTCATCATGTTAAAAAATTCACATTTTCACCTTCTTCTGATGAAGTACTAAGCCAATTTCAAACTAACTTGGTGAAAAGCATCATTTGGTAATGGTTATACAGATTTGTGAAAATTAAAAGGCTGTGGGGTCAGGGGTGCCTAAAATGGGGACCAAAAGGGGGTCATTTTTGGTAACTTTTAAACATTTTCATCTTCTCAAGAACTACTGAGGGGATTTCAACCAAACCTTTTTCTAATTCTTTCAAACAAAATCACTTGTCTTGGTGCTCTTTTACTCAGGTGACCGTTAAGGCCCACTGGGCCTCTTGTTTTTAGCTCACCTGAGCACGTAGTGCTCAAGTTAGCTATTGTGATCACCTTTTGTCCGGCGTCCGTACGTCGTGCGTCGTCAACAATTTCTCCTCCCAAACCACTGGGCCAATTTGAACCAAATTTGGCAGAAATGTTCCTTAGGTGGTCCCCTTCAAAAATAGCTAAAAGAATTGAAATCCGTTAAAAACTCTGGTTGCAATGGCAACAAAAGTGAAATTTTAAAATAATCTTTAAAAATCTTCTCCTGACCCAGAAGGCATAGAATCTTGATATTTTGCATGAAGCATCAGTATATTGACCTCTTTCAAAATAGCTAAAATCATGATCCTCGGGTCCCCAGGGGCAGAGCCCCAGGGGGGTGGGGTTTATATAGAAATAAAGAATGATTTTTTAAATGACATATCCTCCCAAACCACTGGGCCAATTTGAACCAAATTTGGCAGA
Source organism: Fragum fragum (assembly GCA_946902895.1). NCBI lineage: Eukaryota > Metazoa > Mollusca > Bivalvia > Cardiida > Cardiidae > Fragum > Fragum fragum. Next base: position 26,837,606 of record OX336365.1, read on the forward strand.
AATGTTGCTCAGGTGGTCCCCTTCAAAAATAGCTAAAAGAATTGGAATCCGTTAAAACCTCTGGTTGCCATGGCAACAAAAGTGAAATTTTAAAATGATCTTTAAAAATCTTCTCCTCCTGACCCAGAAGGCATAGAATCTTGATATTTTGCATGAAGCATCAGTATATTGACCTCTTTCAAAATAGCTAAAATCAGGATCCTCGGGTCCCCAGGGGCAGAGCTACAGGGGGGTGGGGACTATATAGATGTAAAGAATGATTTTTTAAATGACAACTCCACCCAAACTACTGGGCCAATTTGAACCAAATTTGGCAGAAATGTTGCTTAGGTGGTCCCCTTCAAAAATAGCTAAAAGAATTGGAATCCGTTAAAAACTCTGGTTGCCATGGCAACAAAAGTGAAATTTTAAAATAATCTTTAAAAATATTCTCCTGACCCAAAAGGCGTAGAGCCTTGATATTTTGCATGAAGCCTCAGTATATTGACCTCTTTCAAAATAGCTAAAATCAGGATCCTCGGGTCCCCAGGGGCAGAGCCCCGGGGGGGATGTCATATTGAAATAAGGAACGATTTTTTAAATGACAACTCAACCCAAACTACTGGGCAAATTTGAACCAAATTTGGCAGAAATGTACCTTAGATGGTCCCCCTTAAAATTAGCTAAAAGAATTGAAATCCATTTTAAACTCTGGTTGCCATGGCAACAAAAGTGAAATTTCAAAATAATCTTTAAGAATCTTTTCCTCCTGACCCAGAAGGCGTAGAGCGTATATATTTTGCATGAAGCATCAGTATATTGACCTCTTACAAAATAGCTAAAATCATGATCCTCGGGTCTCCAGGGGCCGACCCAGGGGGGGGGGATGGTATAGGCATGAAGCATCAGTTCACAGACTTCTTTCTTATTTCTGAATTATAACCCATGGAAAAAGTTTTTTCCTTCTTTCAAATCAGCACTAAAGCCTTGGAATTTGTAATTTAGACTTGGATCCCCAAGTTCATAGTGTTTATATGTAATTGTGGCCCACTTGTTTCATAATCCTAACCTTAACATGAAATTAGACTGTTGAAAGAAAAAGAGCCTTTATCTCAGGTGAGCGCCCCAGGGCCAACGGCCCTCTTGTTTCAAGATGAAATGTACAAACTTTTTTTTTTAATCTGGATTGAGGTTTATTTATTTTAGTACTCATTTTAAATTTCAGCTGGGATTTGAAGTTCAACAATTTGTATAATCAAAGCACTGAAACTACCTCTGGTGAGAAACAGAAACCAGATTTTACTTTTTACACAATTAAGGCTGTCCTCTGCATTTGCTAAGACGGTCTAAGAACCGCTTTCCAGAGCTTGTTGTGCAACACTAAGAAGAGATATTCTCTGATGTCTATAAGTAGTGGAAAAATGTTCCTATTTGAAAACACAATTCACCTCAGATAATCCATGATTCTTTTAAGTAACCTATGTGATATGAAGTCAAATGTGAGAAAAAAGTACCTAAATGCAAGATCCAATCACACTAGGCTTTAAAAAAAGAACTCGCATACACAGAATCTAATAAACAGAAATACACACACAGACTTTACATGAATTGGCTCCTCTAAGTTGATCAATCTCATTTGATCAGTCAAGGGCCAACAGCCTTCAGTTTATGTTTAGTAATGAATTCCAGACAGTCTGTCTGTTGTCACAACTCTCAGGCCCTTCAGGGGTTTGATTTAAATTTGGACCAGTCTTAGATTTTGTCATCTGTCAATGGATTAATTGATATATTGTAGGCCCTGTATAGAGCTGGAGAGAAGAGATGGGGTACAGACGAATCTCAATTCAACGTCGTTATGGCATCTCAGAGTTTCGAGCAGCTGCGCGCTGTATTTGATGCATATTCCAAAATTTCTGGACGTGATATTGAGACTGTCTTGAAGGGTGAATTATCAGGAAACCTCCTTATTGGAATGCTAGCAATAGGTTAGTAGTGTTATTAACTATTCCTTTGTTCTAATAGCTGCAATAGACTTTTTTTCAAAAGTCTTCAAGGGTTATTTTAAGTGTGCACACTCAAAGTTAACCTTTGTCATGCTGATACTTGAATGTTCCTGTTTTTGCAGGAGGTTTAGACAAAGATCAGTCTGCACATCATGTGCAGTCTGATCTTAGTCTTCACTACCTGCTATTACATTTCATGCAGTGTATGCTTGTGAAATTAATTTTCAAAAGAAATATAAGTCCTCTATAAGGGCTGTTAGTGCTTTGATATTAAAGCATTTTAGGAAACCAATTTTTATTCAGCATAACAAGGGTTAAAAGATGACTGCTGTCAATCGAATGTTGATTGACCAATCAAATCATTCATTTAGCCTGGATAATCAATTTTGACACCCAACATTTATTTTAGGCATTATTGTAGGTATGTGCCTTTTATGTCTTATCCCTTTCCTATAAAATCACTTGTTTTCATGATCAAAAAATTTCAAACAGGGGGAATCATTATAGGAAAGGATGGAATGCTTGGCACTAGCAATTTCTTCTCTTTCCACAATAAGTCTGTTATTTCTCAGTTATATTTGTTGTCTGCAATATCTTTCAATTCATGTGGACCAGTCTAAGTACAGCCTAATCAAGCTGTAGTTTTGAATTTCATATTTCCCCATCAGCTTAATTTCTAAAACCATATATTTTGCAAACTAAAGTCATTCACATGACTAATAGTCTGTCAATTATGAACTATATAGAGTTATTCTGATAATAATAATACCAGTGATAAATGGTTATAATGATATTCAAAATAATTCTGAAGATGTCTTTAGTCTTTGTTTGTCTGTAGATTTAACCATTAGGCTGCTGTCATAGTGCAATCGGTAGCGCATCAGACTCCCAATCTTCAATCATGGGCATGACATGTCATGGGTTTGATCCACAGCGGTGGCACATATCCTTTTAGGCATTTGTCTCTCACTAATGGGTGGATAATGGTAAACTTAAGTAGGATAGCAGCTGGAGGCTAGGAAAGGATGTAATGGTAGTACTGGTGTGGGAAACACCTAGGTGCTCCAGCCGCAGCGATATGGCTGAAATACTGTTAAAGGTGGCGTTAAACCCCATTCAATCAATCAATTTAACCAAAAGATTGAATACTGAGAGGTATGTTAGTTTGTTCATACTTTATCTTATTGTTTTAAACATTTTAGACTGGTCAGAAATTAGAGCAAATACAGAGTTTGAAGAAATAAAATCTAGATCGGAGATAGTTTTATAAACTATTAGAAAGGGAGTAAATATTGGATGTCATTGTTATGTTTTTCATCTTTACTTCTTGAACAATATCTTATTTTATTTATCCTACTTTAAGGTGGTTTCAAGATCCATCTGTGTAGTTAATAATTGTATACTCTATTTCAGTTAAAGTTGTCCGAAATAAAGCTGGCTACTTTGCAGAAAAATTATATAAATCCATGAAGGTTTGTGTTTATTCTGTGTTCCATTTCTCTAATTTGATAACACTTTTTGAATGTCAACATTTCTTTTAACCCTTTCCTGTTTTTGGAAATTTTAGACCTGTCCAAATTCAAAGGTTTTGCAGACAGTATTTTAAAGTGGATTTAATTTGAATAACAACCATTCAATAGGGTAGAAAACATTGTAGACAAAGAAGAAATTTCTTGTTACAAGCAATTTCTTCTTTATCCACAATGTTTTCTCAAGTATAAAATCACAGGAACGTAAAATCCCGTATTTGAACGGGAAAGGGTTAAAAAACACTACACTTTCTAATACTTTCCAGCGGATTATCAAGATTTCTTGGTGGATCATTGCTTGTTATTTTAGCTGAAAAGCCAACACCGTTACCAAAATGATCAACTCACTGTTATGAAATACTAAGCCCATCTTTTATTCATGTTGAGCTACTGTGCATCCTCTAAGCAGGACATAGAACTCTGACAACGTCATTTTGTTGCCATGTAATTCACATACATAATGATGCTCTGTTTGAGATTTAGGACGAACATTTTCTAATTTTACTCTTATTTGCATTAATCCAATACCACACAATGACTCTTTCTGACATCCTCAAAAAAAAAAAAACAATCAGGGTGGGAAACCATTGTGAACATTGTGAGAAAAGTAGAAATACTTATGACAAGCAATTTATCCTTTTCTCATAATGTTTTCTGTTCGATGTGGCACTTATTTTTCAGTTTAAGCTCAACTTGAAATGCCATATTCTGAATATAAGCCCTTTTCTGTGTGATCCCTGATTTTACAAGGGAATAAAGAAGGAAATCTTTGAAAATCTTCTTCTGCCAAATGTTAAGGCCTAGAGCATTGATATTTGGTACATATCATCACCAATTGACCCTCTACCAAAATACTTCAATGAATTACAGTATTCTGAAAATTAGCCCTTTTCTGCGCAATCCTTGATTTTAGATAGGAATAAAGAAGGATATCTTTGAAATTCTACTCCTCCTTAACCATTTGGCCTAGAGCTTTGATATTTGGTATGTATTGATGTTTATTGACCCTCTAAGAAAATACTTCAAAGAATTACAGGAAATAAGTGCTATATGGTGGGATTATCAATATACCTAGGATAAAACAAGAAAATCCTTATGCATCTGCACGTAAATAACGAGACAGAGGGCTATGCTATTTTGTATATATCATAAAGCCATGAACCATCATACTCAGGGGAGCGATTAAGGACCATTATGGTCCTCTTGTTTTTCTTGAGGGCGTAAAAAGGCATCATTGTATGGGAATGGGTTAACTAGCTACCACACAAACCTTTGTTTCTGTCGAGCCCGCTTGCGGGGAGCGAGACATAGTTGTCACTATGACAAGTCCGTGTATGTGCTTTAGTGCGTTAGTCCGTCCGGATGTCCGGACATCCATCCGTCTGTCTGTCAAAATTTGTCCAGACTATTACTCCTACATTTATGGATTGATTTCAAAATAACTTGGTACAATTATTCTCCATCATGAGTAGATGTGCCATTTGAAAGAATTCTTTTGAAAGCTTCAAGTTCAAGGTCACAGCTCAAGGTCAAACACTAAAATTGTGCTTGTCCGGAGCATTTCTCCTACAATTATGAATGGATTTCAAAATAAATTGGCACAATTATTAACCATCATGAGCAGATGTGCCATTTGAAAGAATGTTTTTGATAGCTTCAAGTTCAATGTCACAGCTTGAGGTCAAACTCTTAAATTGTGCTTGTCCGGAGCATTCCTCCTACAATTATGGATGGATTTCAAAATAAATTGGCACAATTGTTCTCCATCATGAGTATATGTGCCATTTGAAAGAATTTTTTTTGATAGCTTCAAGTTCAAGGTCAAAGCTCAAGGTCAAACACTAAAATTGTGCTTATCTGGAGCATGATACCTACAAAACTTTGCGGGCTCGACAGCAGTTATCCTGGGACAACCATCTAGTTCAGCTCATCTGAGCACAAAGTGCTCATGGTGAGCTTTTGTGATTGTTTTTGTGAAGTGTTTACACACTAGAGGCCACAATTTTGGCTCAATTTTCATTAAACTTGCCCAGAATAATTGTTAAGTCACAAAGATGAACCCTAATGATTATGGGAGGGTTCTATTGGAAAACACAGGAAAAGGGGCCTTAATGACAATTTCTTTGTTTACACTCTAGAGGCCACAATTTTGGCTCAATCTTCATGAAACTTGCCCAGAATAATTTTAAGGACATAAGAATTAACTCTATGGATTACAGGAAGCTTCTATTGGAAAACACAGGAAAAGGGCCTTAATGACTATTTCTTTGTTTACACTCGTTATGAAACTTGGTCAGGATAATTGTTAGGTCATAAAGATGAACCTTATAGATTATGGTAAGGTTCTATAGGAAATTGCAGGAAAAGGGGACATAATGAAAATTTCTTTCTTTGCAATATAGAAGCCACAATTTTGGCTCAATCTTCATGAACTTGTTTTGGTAATTTGGCTCTAGTTGCATTTTTGTAACAGCAGACAATACAGGTGAGCAATTTAGGACCATTATGGTGCTCTTGTTTAAGCATTGAAGAAATGTTCCAGTGACCATTTTTTTCTGTTTCATGGAGTAGTGTGGGGGGGTATCAATCACTTTCGGTGAGAGTATCTAGTTGATATTGATCTGAAACCCGTCACCATACAACAAAATTTTAGATAGGTCTAATTTGAAAGATATTTGTATAATACATTCTTGGTAATAGAAAAAATGCTTGTTACAGGTAACTTCCTCATTTTTCACATTTTTTCAAGCTTTTCTCTTGAGGGACTAACAAAAGCTTGATTGTGTAGTAATAGATTGGTAAACAATTGTTTGTTTTGTGTAGGGTATGGGTACAGATGACAAGACCCTGATTAGAGTAGTGGTTACTCGAGCAGAGGTAGATATGGTACAGATTAAACAAGAATTTCAGAAGATGTATGGTAAATCTTTAGATGGATTTATTAGGGTAAGTGTTTGCCTTTAGTAGGAAAATATTGCATCAAACCATTTCAATAGGATAAGATTGCAGACCTTCAAAGACCTTCAAATTCAAAGAAGTCGCTTCTTCTGCTTGTTTGAAATTCAATGTCGTCTGCTAAGGTCAAAGGAAATTTCAAGGCCTTGTTTATAAAAAAAAATTCTTAACTTTTAACATATCTTCTGATTGGTAGGTGGTAGGATTTTCCTATTTCACCTGTGCATTTTTTGTATCAAGATCTTTCTGTTTGCAGCAAGGCTCCTGTCACTTTTACACCCATTACCAGGCAGCAAACTTTAAGACTGGTCCAAATTGAAAGAGCTTGCAGAGGACAACTTTTAGTGGATGAAATATTGATATTTTGGGGTAGAAAACATGGGAAATGTAGAAATTGCTTATAACAAGCAATTTCTTCATTTTCCACACAGTTTTCCAAAGCTCTTTGCTTGTGGAAGTAAAAACTGTTCTGGAATTGGTTACATAGTCAATATCAAAATCAAATTTTCTTTAATTTGTCAACAGCTTTAGCACTTTGTAAACTCCATCCTTGTTATTGTTATTTTTGCTAATTAGAATATCCAATGCTTGAATAATCCTTCAATAGCTTAAGAGTAGGAAACATTGTGGATAATGAAGAAATTACTTGTGACAAGCAATTTCTTTAATTTCCACAATGTCTTTAAAAGTTTTTTTTCTCAGAGGCGTCTAAAAGCGAGGTTGTGGTGGAACGGGTCAATATGTTACCTCGCTTGCATGATAAATGACTGTTTTATTCCTTTGTCACTTTTAAGTATTTAAGTATTCAGACAATTATCTAAATCTAATATAATATTTTTAACAAACTTATTTTTGCATGTTTATTTTAACCCATTACCAGATGACAAGAATTAGATTGGTCAAAATTCAAAGAAGTTGTATATGAAATTTTAAGTTAATAGAATTTTGAAATCTTTGTCTATTAGAGTAGAAAACATCGTGGATAATGAAGAAATTGCTTGTAACAAGTAATTCCTTCATTTTCCACAATGATTCCTAAATCATTTTTCTTGAGGGTAGTGAAAAAGTGTCATTGTATGGGAATGGGTTAAATTTTCCAGGCCATTTTCTCTCTTCCCTTTTTACATGTCTAGTTTCAAATTTTATTCATATCCACTCTTTGGAGTTGAAAGTTCTATGTTGTTGTTGTACCTTATTTGCAAAATGATGTTTGGAAATAGCACAGTCTTGTGCCTGTCAATCTATTTTATGTATACAATAACATTAGTTTTGCAATGCGAACTCCTCCTTTAGTTTTCAGCACAGCTGTTTTCAGAGAAAATCTGAGTAATTGCCATTGTATATGTACTAATTGTTTTACTGGTTAATTTTTTATTGAATTTGTTTAGGATTGATTTTTCTGATATGTGCATTGTATTTTAGATATACATGTTTATCATTGGTTTTAGATAAACATATAATACCAACCACCTACGAGGTAGAAGGGTATATTAGTTTCATCATGTCTGTCTATCTGTCCATCTGTTCATCCATACACTTTTTGTTTCTGTGTTCTTACTTTACAGCAAATTGACCTTGAACCATGAAACTTGACCAATTGTTGCCAATGAACCAAGAAAGTTTTCTTGTTTTGGGGTCATCTAGGTCAAAGATCAAGGTCACATTTGCACTTTGATTGAAACCATTTCCATGCTCTATCTCTTAAGCCATTTGACCAAGTACCTTGCAACTTAATATAAATGTTATCCATGACCCAAGGTAACATAGATCAAAGGTCATCTATGCTACTTGAGTAGGGGTATAGGTATGCTTTGTGACAATTCTAGTTTAAGACAAACTAAATGTTAATCAATATACTGTTGAACCAATGAAACCAACTTGCAGCAATTTTAAAGGTGAAATAAATGAGAAAAATGATATTAAACCTTGTCATGCTGTATAAAATCCCTTACAGAGTTGCATTAATTCAAAGATCTGAGAGCACTGATAGTACAGTCGAACCTGTCGTATGCAGCCAGCAAAGGGACAGATCAAAACTGACAGTTGGCTGCTTAACACAGATCAATTTTATTTTTTTTTGGGGGGGGGATTACAACCCCCTTGTTATAGGGTAGTCATGATACAATGATATGTCTTCTGATCAGAATGGCCACATAAAATGTAAAAGATAAAAAAAGACAATTGTTTTGATTAACAAAAAATAGTAAATACACCAATATTTATGTATTCTTAATAAAGTATTTCCATTCATTCTTTTAATTTGCACATCCCGAACTCGGAAGCGACAACCAACCTGGATCAAGAAATTGAAGAAAATTGACATGTACTTCTAGAGTTTAACACTTACGGCCCATTACGGTCGGTGTATGATAATTCGTTGCATGATAAATCGTCGAACGACTTGTGATCAAGACCAACATTCTGTTGAATTTATTTTCTTTGAAATTTTGCCAAAAATTATATTTTCGATACTCTATTATGACCGTATGCTTGCTAAATACTGGTATATAATGTCTATGAACCACTTGGAAAGAATATTTTGATCCAGCGCCGCACACATTCCAATGCCATCCCGCTTTTTTACGCCCCTAATAAAAGCTTTGGAAAACATTGTCGGAAATGAAGACGTAGCATTGTCCATAATATTTCTACCACAAAAAAAGATTATTATTAAGTTAAAACGTCTACAACTTCTTTGAATTTTGACCAGTCTAAAATTTTGCTGTGTGGTAAACTTACTAACTGGATACATCAAATTCTATTAATTATAATCAACATAACTAGGCACTTATTGCATTCAATTGTTTTAACAAGCAATTTCTTCTTTTTCAACAATATTTTTATTATGCTGAATGATTGTTTTGAAATAAGAATTGACTTTACATTGTCATCTGCAAAATCTTTAGATTTTGACAGGTCTAAAATTTGGCAATACTGTTAAGGGGAAAATGAGACCTATCAAATGAAAAAGGACCTCTTATTGCACTTCCTGACAGGTCTTTTTAGCTTGGCTGTTTTTGGAGAAAATCTGAGGTATTGCAATAGCCTTGGTGTCGTCGTCATCAATGTTGTCGTCGTCTTGCGAAAACTTTAATATTTTGTGATATATCTGGTTCTACTTAAGGCATTCACTTGAAACTTGGCACACTTGTTCACTATCAAAAGAGCAACCTATTATCAAGGGGGATAACTCTAGATGCATTTTGTCCACTATCCAGCACCCAGCAGCCGAGCGTAGGCACCTGTAGGCGGTGCTCTTGTTTTAAAATCTCCTGTATTTCAATCAATCTGAAAAGTAGATCAAAGCATAGCTAAAGATCAGACTACATGTAAATTGCCTTCAAATGTCCGGTTACTGAGGGATCAAAATCAGGAAGGAAAAGAAGAGTGACCTGTTAAATTAACCTATTACCTGACAACAGTAATTCAGACTCGTCCAAGTGACTAAAATAGATTAAATTGTTGTCTGAGACAAGATATTGATACTGTCGTCTACGAAGAAGAAAGAGATACACTGTTTTCACTTCGTCTTTTTGCATTGATAGATTGATTAAGTAGGATTTTTTCCTTGTCTGTTACTCTTTCTTCGTCTGTCTTTTAAAACTTTGAAATGAGCACTTACTGTGATTCATAAGTGATAGGGCTATTTATTTTCATATCTGTATTTCTTGCAGTAAGACCTTTGTGTTAGTACCCAAATCAAGCATATTTGGTAAAGTAGAGATTACTTTTCAAGGTCGAATAGATACATTAAAAGAATATCAAGGTCTTCAGTCAAGGACTCTTTTCAAGGCCATTTTAACCCTTGCCATGCTGTATAAATTACCTTACTGAATTGCTGTAAAATCAAAGGGCTGAAAGCACTGATAGAACTTGTTGTTCAAAAATCAAGATTTCTTTTGGAAACCAGCTTCATTAACAACTCTGGCAGGAAAAATACAAGCAGGGGGTGTAGACTAAGATCAGTCTGCACTTATGTGCAGGCTGATCTTGGTCTATACCTCCTGCCAAAACCGGAATAATCCGGGTTCAGCATGACAAGGGTTAATACATAAAAAGATGGAAATTTAACAATTCAAATAGCATTTGTTCAATAATTGATGAAGCAGTCATATTTTACATACATATTATGTGTAGTAAGACCTTTTCATTGAAAATGGTTCTAAACTCAAGTTCAGGTCAAGGTCATTTTTCAAGAACAAAATTACATTTGATCTTGCTTGAGGGGCCACTTCTATTAAGCCTCCATGTCCATTAAGTCACCACGTCCATTATGTGCCCATAACTTAAATCCCTCAAGCTCAAGAAGTGGATGCGTTTTGCTGAAAGTAAAATCATACCTGAATCTTATGTTGCCAGAGCTCATTAGAATTGTATCATTGAGTCAATTATAATGAGTCACAACAACATAGGATTAAGCAAGATTTATGCATTCATTCAAATCAAACTATCATATTTTTGCAAAAAAAGAACATTGAGCAATCATTCTTTTTAGCAACCATCTTTTGTTGTCCCTGGAGAAGTCGCCTTGTACAAGATTTACTGTAAACAAAATGACTGTCCGCTGACATTGCCATTACTTGAATGCAAAGAGAGGGGCCTTCATATTTTATTTCTGTAACTCAAGTAGACCTTTCTCGTGGTACAAAACTCGAGGTGATTTCTACAGTATAGATATCTTGGTAATTTCCATGTTCTTGCTAAAAAAAATTATTTGACTTTGGATCTTGAAACTGTATATGACCTTATGGGATGTTCTGTTGATTTTTAGTCTCAAGGATCTAGTTCATAGATAAACTTTTTTGAAAGAAACTTTTTAACTCAAGGCTGTTTTGCCTAGGACTATGAAATTTTCATAAATGTTACAATTGGCTGAGAGGGTTAAATATTGTTTTTAAATCACAAAAGTCACAAGATCAAATTAGGAATCAGTACTCTATATCTTATTTTATTTCTGAAATGAACAGGCACCTAAGTTGGGGACATGAGTTCACTAGTTTCTGTTACAAATTGGGGATGGCTTGCTAGGCCCATCAACTCCTGACATTTTGTCAGAGATATCAAAACAACTTAACCTTTGAAAATGTATTATAAGAAACATAAAACAAAAAGCAAATTGTTGGTTGACATCCTAGATGCTTGAATATGCTGTACTACAGCAAGTAAGTCAATAAATATTTTTTTATGAATATCAGAGGACAATATTCTGTTCATGTTGAAAAAAATTGTTTGATTGGTCAATGGATATTTTGATGGACAGCGGTCATCCATCAATTATATGGCTGCAGTTGAACTGAATATCTATGTAGCAATGTTTGTGTTATGTTAGTTACCTCTTCATACAAGCAAGTGAAGATAATCAAATGTAAAAGAAATATATCTGATAAGCCATGTAAGCTTTTCTGTGGATTTCAGGATGACACATCAGGAGATTATCGGCGCCTCCTTCTAGCGATGATCGGTGCCGGCTACTGAAGTACATAAAGTATATACATGTAATGCATTTATTTCCTTATTTGGAGTCCTGTGATTATAGTTATATTTATTGCATCTCTATTATACATATAATTGTCATTTAGAACATTCATTTATTACAGTAAAAAAGGAGTTGTGATACAAAACCTTATATTGGATTCAAGATGTGTTTGGAAATATCAAATTTTCCTAAGCAGGTAGATTCCCATGGAAGGTTTTATATCACTACTACATCATAGTATATTATTTTACTGATACCAACAAATTTTCACTATAAATGATCAAAAAAAGCTAACAAAATTTGTCTAAAATCAACACTTTTGAGCTGTTTTCGGAGAGAACCCGTGGTATTTGCGAGAGCCTTGGTGCTGTTGTTGCCCTTGTCACGGTTGTTGTTGTAGTAATTGTTGGAAAACTTTGACATTTTGTGAAATCTCTGGTTCTACTACGGCATTCACTTGAAACTTGGCACACTTGTTCACTATCAAAAGAGCAACCTATACTATCAAGGGGATAACTCTAGATGCATTTTGACCACTATCCAGCACCCAACAGCTGAGCGTAGGCACCCATAGGTGGTGCTCTTGTTGTAAATCATAATAATGTAATTCTTGGTATTGTATCATTTTAATGGGAAAAAGTTATTATTTAGTTTATACTAATTTATTTTGGTTCCATTGCGATGAAAGCTTTAAGCTTAAAGAGTCGCTCTTGAAACCAACAATCCAGGTGTTTTCATGACCCTGAAAGAGAGGCAGTGGCCAAACCCACTGCTACCCAATTCTACAGCTGGGTTGACTGGGGTTGGCTATTAAGTGTCCTGCCCAAGAGCACACCGTGACAACGGGGCTCTTACCCATGACCTTCAGATCACGAGTCAAGCACCTATACCATTCGGCCATCAAGGCAGACATTATTTAACCGTATGGTTCTCTAACCCATGACCTTCAGATCACGAGTCAAGCACCTATACCATTCGGCCGTCAAGGCAGACATTATTTAACCGTATGGTATCAGTTTAGCACATGAATGATACAGACTTTTATATAAGTCAGCTTTTGTTTGTCATCAATGAATGTATCTTTTGAGGAAATTTGGTAGGTATTTAGTGATTAAAAATGTTTTATCTTGGGGCATTTGGATTGACAATATGAGAACTCTGAATTTGACTTTGATTTGGTAATTATGCTGTTGTTGTTGCAGAAATAATTTCCCTCTCAAAAAAAGGAGACATTTTTTTACAAATTTTTGTAATGCTTGAAAACTTGTCTATTTTACATTTTTTTGGTAGATTCAAGAGGTTAATAAAATTACTAGAATATTTTAAGGATCCATCATGCATGCATGCATTAAATTATGTTTATCCCATTTATGTTTATCCAAGGCAGCCGGACATTGCCTCAGAATTGTCTGTTTAGCATCAGTCCATGACTTAGAATTTGTCATAGCAGCATAATTTCTAACTCAATAGTTTGGCTTTTCTACATTTTGAAATTCTTCAAAATGCGAAAGGCTCTGATCTTGTGTAATCAAGGCAGTTTGATGAGGGTCAATACTTTCTTAATGGTCCCTTTTTGTGTGATAGGTGAATTATTTAATTTGATTGGAGTAGCTTTATGTTGACTGAGCATGGTTGTAGTGGGTAAATGTTTGTTCATTTATAGCCTGCCACTTCTGTTATTTTCATCACATCAAGAGATTTTCTGTTGCACTTTAATTGTAGCCAAAGAAGGCAGTTTGAATATGATATCAAACAACATTAGTTTGTATAAGGGTAATCACAGTTATGTTAATAATCATGGCCACAAAATTTGTCACACATGTTTTATAAAGTTGGCTTTGTATTCTAAAAAATATGCTTTTTTAGGTCACCTGACCAAAGGTCATGTCGACCTATTGCGAACATGTCTCGTCAGTTGTGCGCTGTGCATGCTTGGACAGATTTCAATCAAACTTGGCAGGAAGCATCCCCTGGGAAGGTGCTCCAGATTTGTACATGTCTTGGAGTTATTTCCCCTGGGGGCCCCATAAGGGTCCAAAAAGTGGCAAAAATTAGTATATCTTTAAAATTCTTCTTGTCATGAACTGGATGTTGTATTTGATTCGCATTTAGTATTTAGAGTCTTTAGTGCAATGACTATAAAAATTGTACAAGAAAAAAAGTCTGTCAAGAAATTGCCTTGCTTGGGGGGGTATAAGCTTATATAGTGACAACTTTGAAAATCTTCTACTACCAAATCAAAAGACCTACAGCTCTGATATTTGTTATGTTGCATCATCTGATGGACCTCTATCAAGATTGAATAAATTATTGTCCATTGGTCAGTTTTAGCCTGTTCCCAGACATAAAAAGTTTAACCCATTCCAACTCATTCCCTCCTTTTTACGCCCCTCAAGAAAAAAGCTTTGTAAAACATTGTGGAAAATGAAGAAATTGCTTGTATCAAGCAATTTCTTCATTATCCACAATGTTTTCTATCCAAAAAGACGAAAGAATTCAAAATTCCATCAACTTGAAATTGTCGTCTGCAGTTTCTTTTAATTTGGACCAGTCTAAAATTTTGCTGTGTTGGAATGGGTTAACATAGGCTTATACTGTGAAAACTGTAAAAAATTTCTTCTCTCAAACTGGAGGGCCTAGAGCTTTGATATTTGGTATGTAGCATCATCTGTTAGACCTTTTTCTGTTTTGTGCTCTTTGGACTCAGGTGACCGATAAGGCCGTGTGGGCCTCTTGTTATATCTCAACTTTTAAACCTTATTTTACTTCACTTGAGATAAATTCTTTTTACCTAGTTAATAGATAAAGCTTTTTAATGGATTATTATTATGTAAATTTGTTTATTAGAATAATCTTAAAAAATCTTTTATTTATCTCTCTGCTGTTTTAAAGGTTTTAAATTTTGTAGGCAGCTTCCTAATTTCTTATCTCCAATTTCATACCATCATTGCTACATAGATACTCATTCATTATTTCGTTAGATGTATAAGTGAAAGAATTACATTTCAGATAATTTTTTAGATTATTTCTTCAAATTTTTCAAAGTCTGGCACAACACAGATTCAGACAAGTAAGAAAAAAGAAATAGACAGCCCAAATTTGAAAGTTACAGATGACATTTTTAATTGCTCTGAAATTATAAGAAATGTGTCAAATAAGACAGAAAACACAGAGAAAATGAGACATTGCTTATTAAAAATAATTTCTCATTTTTCCAAAAGGTTGTGTGATAAATTTTTTTTTCATGGCATCAAAAAGTGTCATTGTGCTGTAATGGGTTAATAGATAAGTACAATTAAGGGAATGAAATATGAGAAAGAAGAAAAAATACTCGTAACAAGTAGTCTTTCTTTTTCCACAAGGTTTTCTTTAAATAACAGATGACTTAATTCCTGGCTGGTCCAAGTTCAAGATGTTGCAAAAGACAATTTATGATTGACGAAGTTTTAAAAAACTTTTTATGGTAATACCATTGTGTGAGAATGAATTACTTGTAAGAATTGTTTATTTAGGATTGTAAAAAGCAGCATTATTTGGAAAGAGCATTATTTGGAAAGAGATCAAAGACATACTGTATTGCAACATAATCCCACTTGTTTATGCCCCTGATGATTTATATAAAGGAAAATTGGTGTAAAATAGAAAATTGCTTGTGAAAAGTCATATTTCCTATTCTCACCATTGTTTTCTACTCTATGTGACTCTTATTTTTCAATTTTAAGCAACTACAAAGCTGCAACTTTGAATTCTGGCCAGTCTAAGTTTTTGTTATCTGGTAATGGGTGAATTGATATAATAAGTAGAAGAAACAATGTTTCTGTTCAAATTTTGAAAGAAATAGACCTAATATGAATTAAATGAAATATTCCAAAGAAATTTTGTAGCAAAAATTTAGGGGGTTTGGCATAGTGGTTAGATAATCATGATCTGAGCAAAGTTTAGTGTTGCTGGATTATATCCTGGTATTATTTCTGCTCATGTGCGTATGTCATGGGGCAAGACATTTTAGCCCTTGTCATATAAATCCCCTACAGATTTTCATTATCCAATTCCCACACAGTGACGATTTTGGACGCCCCTCAAGAAAGTTAAAAACATGGTGTAAAATAAAGAAATTGCTTGTAACAAGCATTTTTTTTTTTCATTTTTACACAATTTTTTTCTACTCAGAAAGCTGAAAAAATATAAATTTTATAAACTTTAAATTGTGGTCTGCAACTCCTTTCAATTTGGACCAGTCTAAAATTTTGTCGTCTGGTAATGGGTTAAAATCAAAGGGCTAAAAGGACTGGAAGCTCTTGAAGCACCAATTGTAAGTTAACATTTCTTTCTAAAGGGAAATGCAGGCGGTGTAGACTAAGATCAGACTGCTCATTTGTGCAGGCTGATCTTTGTCTATACCTCCTGCCAAAGCAGGAACATTCTGGGTTCAGCATGACAAGGGTTAAAGTCTCAACCTGGCACTGGTGATACCCAGGAAGCACATGAATATGTTAGCTTCTGTGGTACAGCTGAAAAATTGTTCAAAGCGGAATTAAACCCCGGTCGATAAATAATTTGACTTTAGTTTTGTCTACCAAGTTTCATACGTTTTGGTTGCCCGAATGTTTTTGCTATACTTCCATGAAGAAAATTTTGAGCATGCAACTATTTTGTATGCTTGTGCTCAAAGTATACCTTTAACACTTTCCTGTTTAATCCCTGTTTTTTACATTCCTTTGTTTTTATACTTGAGAAAACATTGTGGAAAAAGAAAAAAATTCTTGTAACAATCAATTTATTCTTTTCCCACAATAGTTTCTACCATATAGGATTATTTTGTTTCAAATTGCATACTATTTCAATTGTCGTCTGCAACCTCTTTCATTTTTGACCAGTCTATAATTTCAAAAAACAGGAAAGGGTTAAAATTCTATTCAAAACTAGTGAAATGTTTGTTTTGCTTGATGGCATTATATTATACAAAATGAATAGAATATTTTTGTTTTCATTGAGGGATTATACTGATTATAATTTAACCCATTCCAACACAGTGGAATTTTAGACTGGTCCAAATTGAAAGAAGCTGCAGACGACAATTTCAAGTTGATGGTTTTTTGAATTTTGTCGTCTTTTTGGATAGAAAACATTGTGGATAATGAAGAAATTGCTTGATTCAAGCAATTTCTCCATTTTCCACAATGTTTTCCAAAGTATTTTTCTTGAGGGGCGTAAAAAGGAGGGCTTGAGTTGGAATGGGTTAAAGAAGTTGCAGACCACATATTACAAGTGGCAAATTAAAAAGATTTGCATAAGAAAGGGGAGGAAACATAGTTTGTAAAATAGAAAAAGTTCTATCAACCACCATTCTTTTCTTTTTCTACATTCTCTTTCAGTAATTACATGTTTTCAGTAAATCAGTATACTGTGTGGAATAACAAAACTTTGCTTTCTGTTACTGCATTTGCATCCCTACTGTTTGCTACAGAATTAAAGTCCACTCAGTCTTAGTGGATTTAAGCCTTCTCTAGAGTTAGACTGTGAAATATTGCATAAAATTATCAAATGTTGTTAATTTTCTTTTAAAAATATCTTTCCTATTGATTTTCATAGTTTATAGTCGAATCTTGTAAATCAGGTTTCACAATGAAAAATTCTATATCTATATAATGATATACACAATTTCTCTGAGAATTAAGTCATGGCCTCTGCTATGCTATATGGTTTAACCCTTTCTCTCTGGTATTACTGAACACATTCACTCAAAACTCAGGATAGATATTCACTATCAAAGGAGCAATAGATGAAAAAATAAAATGCATTTTTGAATGAATTATGTCCCTTTCCCAAATTACAAATTTTACCCACTATCAAGTACTTGAACAGCCAAGCAGTGGCATCTGCATGCAGTTCTATTGTTATCCCATTCCCACACGATAAAACTTTAGACCAGTCCAAATTCAAAGAAGTTGCAGACAACAATTTAAAGTTGATGAAATCTTTGAAATCTTTGTCTATTGTTTTAGAAAATATTGTGGAGAATGAAGAAATTGCTTGTGACAAGCAATTTCTTCATTTTCCGCAATGTTTTCCAAAACTTTTATATTGAGAGGCGTTTATAAGCGTCACTGTGTTGGAACAGGTTAATGCACTATCCTAACATAGTTGTTTGCATCATGAGCCTCTCTTTTAGCATGACTTTGCTGTTATATGTTTACTTAAGCCATATCACATGCTAAAATTTTAGACTGGTCCAAATTCAAGGAATTTGCAGATAACATCTTATAGTTGATGTGAAATTTTTAAAAATCTCTACTGTTTTGGGTAGAAAACATTTTGGATAATGAAAATATTGCTTGTGAAAAGCAGTTTCCTCTTTTCCTAGTCATTTTTCTTGAGAGGCATTTAAAAAGAATTATATGAGAATGGGTTAACTAATTCACACACAATGACGCTTTTAGACACCTCTCAAGAAAAACAATTTGGGAAATTATTTTGTGAAATTTTTACTTAACCCATTCCCGCATGATGTTGCTTTTTGACGCCTATCAAGAAAACTAATTTGGAAAACACTGTGTGAAATGAAGAAATTGCTTATAACAAGCAATATTTTCATTTTTCACAATGTTTTCTACCAAGAAGAGTTAAAAGAAAAAACTAAAATTTCATAAATTTTAATATGTCGTCTGCAACTCCTTTCAATTTTGAGCAGTCTGAAATTTTGCTGTCTGGTAATGGGTTAATAGTGAGTATCTAATTTGAATGTGTAGATTAGTTTTCTTTTATATATCATCCCTCCCGCTAAACTTAATGAAATAATCATTCTTATTTCATGTAATATTCAAGTTTTTTAGGTGTAGTACGTTATTTATCTACTGTTGTTGTATTAGTAGGTATTTTTAGCTTGGCTTTTTTTCGGAGAAAACCCTAGGTATTGTGATCACCTTTGTATCGTTGCGTCACAAACTTTAACTTTGGTCATATCTCTGTTGTTATTTAAGATATCCTCATGAAACTTGGCATGTGTATTGACCATCACAAGAGCTATCTATACTATCAAGGGGGATAACTCACAAGGCATTTTTATAAGAGTTATGCCCCTCTTTGGACTTAGAATTTTTGCATTATCTAGCACCTGCAGCAGAGCGTTGGCACCTGTTGGTGGTGCTCTTGTTTTAAGTATAGTCTGTTCATACGTCTCCCTGTGCTATTCTTAGCTCTTTTGATATTTCATTTTAGACCATAAGAAAATTCTTTCACAAGGTAGGAGGATGTTCAAAACAAAAAACTATAGTGAAACTGCTCTTCAACTATGTTGCACAATCTCTAATTTTCACTGACCCAAAGTAAGGAAAACATTGTAGAAAAAGAAAAAAATGCTTGTAACATGTAGTTTCTTTTTTCGTGACGATGTTTTTTAACTCAACCACTTTTTGAGTTGTGGTTTGCATCTCCTTTGAATTTGGATAAGTGAAAAATTTTGTTGTTTCGTAATGAGTAAAATAAAAGTTTAAAATTTCTTGTTTCAGGATGATACGTCAGGTGATTATCGACGAATACTACTCGCCTTGGTTACTGGATCATATGCCTATTGATGAGGACTACATGTTATAAAAATTGCTTATTTAACCCTTTCCTGTTTTATGACCCTGTGTTTGTATACTTGAAAAACATTGTGGAAAAAGAAGAAATTGCTTGTAACAAGCAATTTCTTCTTTTTCCGCAACTTTTTTCTACCCTACAGAATGTTTTTTTTTTTTCTGAATAAAATTGACTTTGAATTATTGTCTGAAAAGCCTTTGAATTTAGACAGGTCTAAAATAATGAAAAACAGGAAAGGGTTAAGAGTTGTGTCATAATCTTTTATTCTGACTTTATTTATTTATACAACTAATTCTCATGGATTTGGAAAATGAATTCCTTTTATTCAATCCTTTCCCATATGACAAAATTTTAGACTGGTTTTATTTTAAGAAGTTGCAGATGATGATTTCAGGCTGATGAATTGTAATTTCCACAATATTTTCCAAAACCTTTTTAGGGGAGTAAACAAGCGGGATTGAAAGCGAAAGGGATAAAAGAGGCAATAATTTTAAGTATAAAGTTGCAGATTATGTTTATATCAAGGTATATATGAATTAGAAAGCATCTTTTGGGGTATAGGCCATAATGGGAAAAGATGAAAATGCTTCTTTCAAGCAAACTTTTCTTTATCCATTATATTTTCTTTATGATTATTTCTTGAGATGTGAAAACTGGACTGAAAGACAAAAAGACTAATTTTAATCAGTGAGACTTAGTTAGTAAATTAATTGTAAAATTGAAAAATGCTTTATAATTAGCTATGTTTTTTCTCTCGTGTAAGTCTTTTACCCATTCCCACATGATTGGATTTTGGACCAGTCCAAGTTCAAAGATTTGCAGACGACAATTTAAGTAGATGAAATCTTTACAATCTTTGTCTAATAGGGTAGAAAACATTGTGGATAATTAAGAAACTGCTTGTAACAAGCAATTTTTTCATCATCCACAATGTTTTCTAAAGCTTTCAAATTGAGGGGCGTTTAAAAGTGACACTGTGTGGGAATGGGTTAATACAATTAGGACTAAATGTCGTTATAATAGACATGTTTTTTCTTTGATTTCTGCTAATTGACATATTAACGAGACTTGTGTGTTTGAATTATTTTATTTGCTCAGTATGTAGGCATTTTGAATTTGTCTGGTGAGTTATTATTAATTTGTAAAAAATCTGTCTAGCATTTATATTTGTGTTGTATAATTCATTAATCAATGATTGTGTTAAATCAGCATAGATATGAGGGTATATATGATAGTGTTAACCCATTACCACATGAACATTTTTTAGACTGGTCCAAATTGAAAGCAGTTGCAAACCGCAATTTAAAATTCATGAAATTTTAGATTATTTCAACTTTCTGGACTTAAAACATTGTGAAAAATGAAGAAATTGCTTGTAACAAGCAATTTCTTCATTTTACACGATTGTTTTCCTAACTGTTTTTCTTGAGGGGCATCAGAAAGCATCACTGTGTGGGAATGGGTTACCTGTTGTAAGGTTGAATAAATTCCTTAACCAAATAGCATTAACCATTCTGAATGATGCCAATTTTTTAGCTCGAGGTATTGTGATCACCTTGGCGACGTTCGTGTTGGCATTGGTGTTGGTGTGACAAACTTAAACCTTGCTCATATCTCTGTTGTTATTGAAGATATCCTCATTAATTTTGGCATGTGTATTGATCATCACAAGAACTATCTAGACTATCAAGGGGGATAACTCTGAAAGCGTTTTTGTAAGAGTAATGCCCCTTTTTCGACTTAGAATTTTTGCATTATTCAGCACCTGCAGCCGAGTGTTGGCACCCATGGGTAGTGCCCTTGCTAGGTTTTGGGGTTATAAAAGTTAAGTTAGGTGAATCCTTACGGTCTGATCACAGTTTCCACTAGGAAATTATAAAAAGGAAATAAAGACAATCAGCAATATAATAGACTGTTATATGCAATGCTCTGTATAGACAATAAGAAAAGTATTGCATTCACCAAATTTGAAGAGACATTTTTTATTTATGTTTGACCAATTCCCACACAATCCTTTCCTTTTCATGCCCCTCAAGAAAAAATCTTTTGAAAACATTGGATAATGAAGAAATTGCCTTTATACATTGAAGAAATTACTTGTATAAAGGCAATTTCTTCATTATCCACAATGGTTTCTATCCAAAAAGACAAAAGCATTTAAAATTCTACTAACTTGAAATTATCGTCTCAATTTAGACAAGTCCTTAATTTCTTGTGTGGTAATGGGTTATATGGAAAAATATGTGTACCGGTAATATTAGGTAGAAAATATTGTGAGAAAAAAAAGATATTGAATGCAATAAACAAATTCTCTTTTTCTCAAATGCTTTTTTAAAATACTTTCCTTCAGCATGTAAGAAAAAGGGAATAAATGGGAATGGGTTTATGCACTATGTGGATGTGTAGACCGCTTTCTGTCTTACATTTTGCACATGTTCGAAAAGTCATGCATAGCCCCATATAGTATTTGTAATGTCCTGAAAAATTATGTTTGAATCCATTTGTATGTATTATCTAAAAACAAGTGACGTATAATTACTTGTATTTATGAATATGAGTTCGTGTACCCCATTCATATCATTATTTGTGTCAACCAGTTACCTTGATGGTAAGATTTTCCAACTTTAAGAAGTAAATAATGTGTGCCTGTGCGTGACATTTCCAACAATTTTGCATGTCCATGACTTGCACACATTGAGAACCCTGGACAGACATTCAGGGCAATTAGAATTTTCGCTGATTGTTTAAAGAAGCTTTGGGTCAGTATCTATGCGCAGAGTGAAGACTCTGATCAGACTGTACGGATGCACAGGCTGATCTGAGTCTTTACTTGCCGCACATGTGTAATGGTTGGAAATGTCACGCACGCACTCATATGATTTGAGGCATAAATAACATAACTACAGCTTAGCCCATTCCAACACAATCCCACCTTGTGATGCCCTCTAGAAAAAATAATTTTAAAAAACAGTATGAGAAAAGGAGAAATTACCTGTATAAAACAGTTTCTAATTTTCTCATGTTTCTGCTTTATTTGGCACTTGTTTTTCAGTTATAGTGCAAACTGAATTGTTGTCTGCAACATCTTTCAATTTGGAACTGTCTAAAATTTTGTAATCTGGTAATGGGTCAGACCATTACCAGACAGCAAAATTTCAGATAGGCCCAAATTGAAGGGAGTTGCAGACAAAAATTTAAAGTTTATTAGATTTTTTCGACTTTCTGGATAGAAATATTGTGTAAAATGATGGTATTGCTTGTTACAAGCAATTTTAGATTTTTACACAATCTTTCTCAATTGTTTTTCTTGGTAGGTATCAATAAGCATCATTGTGTGGAAATGGGTCGAGTAAAAATTTAAAGTCTGCTACAAACATATTTTTTTCTTTCAAATAATGGAGGTCAACATTGCACTTTTGAGCTTAATGAAGGATTTGATCAATGTTATACTTATTGAGTGATTCATCAATTAGAATCATAGCAAGAAAGTGCAGTCAACACTTTTTATCTCGATTTTTGAGGTATGTGGAAAAAGCTCAAGTTAACTGAAGTTTTAGGAAAACAAATCAGTGGTCTGATTGAAAGTTTTTTGCATAGGTTACCAGATCAGATATGACGGTGAAAGCATTGTGGAGGTCATCCAATAGACAATAATAGTTTGATAGTGATATGTGGTAATTTCAGTACTCACATCTTGGATAATCATCATCAACCAATTTAATCCAAAGCGCAACAAGAATTTGTTAATTAGAATTTTAAATACCATGTTAAACTGTATTTCAGTCATATTGTCTCCGGGTAAATGTCGACTTAACAATTGAAATTTGGTTTGGAAATAACTCTACATAACAGGAATTGCAGGTTTTACTGGATTGAGATAAGTTTTATACAAAATAAAAGAGGAATAATTTTTGGACTTGAATTTAAACTTGACTTACCTAGAAATTTGAGATTTCTGATTTTGAGACAACAAGTGTCTACTGTATATTTTACACAAAAAATCTGCTCTATCAACACTACTTATTTCTTTATGATATAATCCCTAAATAATGATTATGGATAGGAAATGATCTCTATTGTCTTGGAATTTTCCATTTTGGAAAAGATGTTGTAAAAAGCTGAACCTTCCATGAAGTGTTTTGTGTTGTGTATGATTTGTAGGTATCAATTGCTTGGCATTAGGCTTTAGAATTGTGTTGTGTGTAAAGACAGAGCAACTGTCCTTATCTTAGTGTTTCATGTAGATGACAACTTTTGTCATGTGCCTTACAAAGAGATTCTATTTTCAAACTCTTCACAAAGTTCAAAACCCATCAGTAGATGTTAAGGCCAGGTATCAAGCTCTGATTTGGTGAAAATCGAATTTAACCTATTCCCTGTGGCAAGCAATTTCTTCATTTTCAAAATGATTTTTAACCCAAAAAGTTGAAAAAGTTTAGAATTTTCATTAACTATAAATTGTCATCTGCAACTTCTTTCAATTTGGACCAGTCTAAAATTTTGCTGTCTAGTTATAGGTTAATCAATCAAAAGATGGCAACTGCTTTTCATATAACTGGTGTCTATATCTTGTGGTCTGAATTTTCTACTGTGATTAGAGTTTAGCTTTTCTTTGATTTCACCCCTTGTCATGCTGAACCCAGAATATTCCTGTTTTGGCAGGAGGTATATACAAAGATCAGGCTGCACAGTCAACCTCTCCTGTTTGTTTCCTTCAACCTAGAGCTGTTTATAAAATCAATTTTCAATATAATTTTGACCCTTGACCCTTAATTAGTACTACAAGTTCTTTCAGGCCTTTGATATTTTATGCAACTTCAGGCAAGGATTTTATTCAGCATGACAAGGGTTAAAATTGATGGATTGCTGGCAAGTGACCTCTGACAAAGCAGTTTGACTGAGATGGATATGACTTTATCATTTATCTTTAAATATTTCAAGTAAAATATGTATATTCCACACAGACAAAATTTGTCAATAAAAGAATCTGTATCTGACAGTGACAAATATGGTTCCATATGAGGTAATCTAAGATGATATCTTTTTCATTCTGTATATGACATCATTATGCAAATAAACAAAATCATAATGGTAAAAGAGAAGGAATATACTTGTTGAAATACAGATTTTTTTTATTTCATCGAAAAATAGGTATATTATAAATGTTAAATGTTATAAATATTGTATTAAGATTGAGACACAACATCCTTTATTTGCCCCTCGCTGAACAGGAAAATTTAATATTCCTCTCAACCTTTGGTTGCTCAAAATATC
Source organism: Fragum fragum (assembly GCA_946902895.1). Classification (NCBI taxonomy): domain Eukaryota; kingdom Metazoa; phylum Mollusca; class Bivalvia; order Cardiida; family Cardiidae; genus Fragum; species Fragum fragum. The sequence continues at coordinate 26,862,403 of OX336365.1, forward strand.
AAAATCTTCTTATGCAGCTCAAAGCAAATACAAGATGTTGTATCTCAATACAATATTCCCTACTTATTTTGTAAAATATTTGGTCAGGAACATTAAACAAAACACAAATTATAGATTGGCAACCAAAATGATATAACAGCTTGATTAAGCTGTAGTTATGTCATTTAAGTTGCCAAATTGTCAAAAATATTTGACATAAATGTCGAAGTAAAGCATTCACTTTGTATTTAAATGAATTATTTGATTGGTAAAATAGTAATTTATACTAGGAAATTCAAATGAAAAGTCCAAATATATCCTTGAATTTTAGAAAAATAACATGAAATGGCATAGATGAATTAAATATATACACGTGTATGCTTATTTTTAGAAGTAGGCACTTGTCCTTTTTGCGATATGAGAGACTATAAAAGGATTCAACCCATTTCCTCAAAACCTCTTGTTTATATGTCCTTGGTAAAATAAATCAATATAATGATTTCTAATGGTTATAAAAAATAATATATCTGTGATATCCTGACTTAACCCATTCCCACACAGTGACACTTTTGGACGCCCCTCAAGAAAAACAATTGGGAAAACATCGTGAAAAATGAAGAAATTGCTTGTAACAAGTAATTTCTTCATTTCACACAATGTTTTCTACTCAGAAAGTTGAAAAAATCTAAAATCTTATCAACTTTTAATTGTCATCTGCAACTCCTTTCAATTTAGACCAGTCTAAAATTTTGTTGTTTGGTAATGGGTTAAGGGTTATAAACAAGGGATACATTAGTTTAGGGCGATGGTTCAGATTGAAACAGTTGTAACTGCCTGTAGACATATAGGCAGTTACAACTGTTTTGCACTGAATTATCGGCGGTGGTTAATTTTTAAGTAACACACTGTGTTATTATTAGGTCGGATTGAATCATTGTTAGACCAGTCAATAATTTTTTCAGCGTTTTGTTGCAAAACATCTTCGAAATACAATACTACATATTATATTTTATTTCTTAATTTCTAGAGATATTTCCAGTTATACATATTACTACGTCTTTTTTTCTGTGAAGTTTATAATAAAAGAATGAAAATTAAAACATTGTCACTTTTCACTTTCAAGCAGCATTTGCTATTATATATTACATTTGTTTTTTAAGTCTATCTTTAAACCCGTTACCTGATAGCAAAATTTTAGACTGGTCCAAATTGAAAGGAGTTGCAGACGAAAATAAAAAGCTAAATGAAATTTTGGATGATTTTACATTTGAGGTGAAAAACATTGTAGATAATGAAGAAATTGCTTGTAACAAGCAATTTCTTCATTTTCACGATGTTTTCCAAAGCTATCTTTCATAGGGATGTCTAAAAAGCATCATTGATTCGGAATGGGTTAACTCCTAATTATTTATTTTTACCTGGTTGCTGCTATAGCACAGTTTGTAGCGCGTAGGACTTCTAATCACAGGGTCCCAAGTTCGATCCCTTCCACTGTGTATATCCTTTCAGACATTTGTCTCCCACCAGTAGTGGATAATCGTTTGCTTATGAGTGGCTCGAGGCTCGGAAAGGGTGTAGTGGTAGCACAGGTGTTAAAATACCAGGAATCCATTGTTAGGTGCTGCAGTCACTGCGATATGATTGAAATACTGTTAAAAGCGGCGTTGAAATTCATTCAATCAATCAATTATTTTTACCCATATTGGTCGTCTGTCTGTCTAGCAGCTTTTTTATCTCATCTGATCACAACATGCTTGTTGAGGGCTTTTGTGATACTTGAATGTATATCATGTAACCTCAACTATTTTAGTGTTGAAACTCTAGAGGCCATAGTTTTATCTTAATCTTGTTGAATTTTGGTCAAATTAATGTTAAGTCATATGGTTGAACCCTATTTGAAATGGAAATATTCCATTTGAAAAGATGGGAAAAGGTCATAAATGACAATTTATTTGTTTATACTCTTAGGGCAACATTTTTAGCCCAATCTTGCTGAAATTTGATCTGATTTTATGTTTTTAAGAGTGAACTCTATTGAAGATGGGAAGGTTCCATTGAAAACAGGGGAAAAGGGGCTTTAATGACAAATTATATGTTTATGTGTACACTAAAGGGACACACTTTGATTCATTCTTGAAGAAACTTAGTGTAAATGCTTATTAGGTCAAAAGGTAAACCTTGTTCTATCTAAAGCAATGGAAAAGGGGCCTGAATGACAACTTGTTCAATATCAACAGTTTCAACAAATTTTACAAGCCTTGTGAACTGCTTTTCTTTTCACAAATAAGACTCGTTTCAGTTTCATGTTTCTATATTCAATAAAGAACTCATATGAGCGATCTAGAGCCATCCTGGCCCTCTTGCTCTTGTCTGGACGACTTCTATCAAACTATTGAGACATATTCATGCTTTATCACACTCGCTTACTTTGAAGGTTATTGTCCATTAATCTTTGTTGACAAGTTGATTTTGGATTCTGAGCAAGTTAAGTTAATGTTTATTTTGAATTTTATGACGTGCAACACTTTAAAATACTATCATTTCAAAAAAGAGGGGTAAGGATTTTTTTAATGAAGTTTAACTGGATAAAGTAGGGTTATTTAATCATTAAGTTGTAGTTAAATATCTATGAAACTACAGGGCAGATTTCGACCAAATTTCTCAAGCATAATAATAAACTTCCTCGCTCAGACTCCTCTAAGGAAATCTGATTGGGCGAAAAAAATACAAATGTTTTTGGCCCTCAAATCAGCAAAAAAAGGTACTTTATATCAGAATATTTTTCTACAAAAATCTTCTTCGAAGTACTTACTGGATATGTATGATTTTTGGCAGGAATATTTCTTGTGTATACTTCTCCCAGATTCCATAACATAAAGGAATTTTGTGTGGTCAAAAAACACAGGTTTCATGGACTGGGCTTATCAGCAACTTATGGAATATATAGTAAATGTCAAAAAGATATACCACTCGTGAAGCTAGCACCGTTTTCCAAATCTAAATCTTAATCGAGATTGTTTGGGAATGAGTTAATCAGAGTTTTAATTCTTTCTCGAAACAAATTTGATGTCATTTCGAAAATGAAGTTTCAAATAATATTTGTCGTCGGATTATTATTATTATCCTTTCTCTTGCTCCCTTTTTTCAACTTTGAGAAACGAGTTTTATTTGCAAATAATATAAAACAGTATATCGAGTTAATTGCTTGGATTTGAGAAAGTTCAATTAAGGTTTGAAAATTTAAATTCGTCACAGGTGCAATGTCAACTAGCGTAAGTGTTTAAAATAACAGTGGATTAGTGATTAATTGTTTAATCCGACATGTAACTAAAATTGGTTTAGATCATTTTGACACTCCTGGCTAAAGATTAACGTCGTGGGCTTCAAAAACATCGTAAACACATCTCTCGATGAGAAGGATACAGAAATGGACATCGTCTGTCCTGTTCCGACATTCCGCCTGTCAGTCCGAAACATAACTCTGTGAGCATGAAATGAATCTTGGCATGACATTCCAAAACCCTATCAGCCCGATTAGCTTAGTTGGTACATCACTTGACTTCAAACCTCAAGATCCCGTGTTCGAGCCTTGAGCTGACTAAACTAAAAAAAAAGAAGAGACATTGAACCGAGGCCTCGATGTTTTAAAGAACCAGGCGGGGAGCTTAGAAGCTCTTGCATTGTATCCCGTAACAACTACCCGTCGTCTAAGGTCGTCGCTCATTTTGACATGTGCTTCGGTAGCGACGATAACTAAACGGAAATAAACACCGCTTCAAACCATCAAATATGTGTGCCAAGTAAAGACTCAGATCAGCCTGTGCATTCGCACAGTCTGATCAGAGTCTCCACTTTGCAATTTACAGATAGATACTGACCCAAACGATCTAATGTATCTTTAAACGATCAGTGGATATCGTAGATACCTGGTAGTGGTTGTACAGGCTTCGTAATGGCTGCTTTTCATGTGAAATTGTAGAAATGTCACGCACAGGCTACATTGATCTGGTTGATGGATGACACTGGTTAACTAATACATAAACTTAAAGTTACCCTGAAATATTTCCTAGCGTTTCAGAACGCCATTCCCACAGCCATTCTGAGGTTCCCTTCTAGTGTTGTTTATCATCTAATCGACAGATTGCGGCTGTCAATCAAAAACCAACAGACCAATCAAATTATACATTTACACCGAAAGAGAACTTTGAACCCCATCATTGGCCGACATTTTAATCAGTTTTTATGTTGGTTTCGCGACGTAAAAGTCGTAACTACAGCTTATTGATACAGTAGGTGCGATGTCTAGGTCGCCAACCAATCATTTTACTTTTGTTACATGTTACTAATATAAATTTTGAAATATTACGCCGTTTTATGTCCAAGTCGTACTTTCTGTCGGAATGAGTGGGCGTGGCCAGCTAACCGTTAATTAGAATAAAGAGTAGAAAACGCCGTAGGGAAGTGAGAAAATGTTGTTTCCGTCATGATATTTTCTCTTTCCTCTCAATGCTTTCGAATCACTTTCCTTTTTGGGTCTCAAATAACCCATTAATCCCACTAGAGTGCGGTCAAAGTACATTATTATAATTTGATTTTTGATAGGTGTGGTGAATTCCCAATACATTAATCTGTGGCTTATTTCCTATTTTAACAAAGTTGATTGAATTCGGGATGTTTAGTTGACGTGTTATTCGTAAATTCAAAATTTAGAAATCACTCGACATTGCGTTAAAAGGATGTTAACTATTTAATTGCGTAAGTAAATTTTACAACGCTTTTATTACCGTAGATTTAGACTATGAATATTTTCTCTTGTAAAACTAATTAAATCAATTTGGTCCCCTACCGTCGTGCTGAATGGGACTTGGGGTTTGCACTCCGTCCGTCCGTCCGTCTGACTATTCGGTCACTCAGTTTTACGGGCTTTTTTCTACACACCTGTAGATAATACCGGAGTTGGTTTTTAGTTTGGAGTCTGCAAATCAAGTACGCCTTTCACTCAGGGCCATTAATTTTTGACGAAAACTTGGAGGGAAACAATTATTCCTCATTATAATTCCCTGAGAGCGTACATAGCCGGTATAGGATTGTAATGGGTAAAAAGCCTTAACGCTGAACAGTCAAACTTGATCCAATCACTATGCGAAAGTGGCTCTTACATACGCATAGTTCACTACTTTATCAACGTCCATTAATAGATGCATATCAAGAATAATTAGTCGTTTGGCGTGGGGCGTGCAAAATGTCGCAACTACAGCTTGGAAAAGTTGAAGTTACGACAATTTTGCATGCCAAACGACGTTTTTTTAGAGGGGGGGGGAGGGGGGGAGATCTATTTGTTTTTTGGGTTTTTTTTTATTTCGTGAACAACAAAATCTATATTTTCATGTGTGCCTAAGGCACGGGTGAATAAAACGTCTTTTGTTGTTCACGAAGTGAAAGGTTTATCAGTCTTACACACAAAATTAAACAAATTAACTGTTATTTTATTAATGCAAAAAAAAAATAAATAATAAATTGTGATATTTTTGTTCCAATCTCTAACAGCGTGTCATTACGCTCATCAATTACAAGGCAACATGATGACGTCATCGGTCTCTTGAACCCCCCCCCCTTTATGATGCACTGAAGCTCGGAAAAACGAATTCGAAAAAATGCTTTGGGAATTGGTTCATTTAAACACCCTATCTATTTTCCAGGTTATCCCACGTTTTTATTCTGAAATTAAGAAATAATATATTAGTATTCGCGCTAAGATATCCTACAAAAGAAGGTATCCTCCTTAATATGTTTTAGGAAGAAATAACGATTTAAAAAGGTTTTCTTTTTCATTTACGATTATTTCAAAAGTAAACAATTATAACGTAATCGATGCCTCAAAGTCTGCTAGAATTATGGTGTACCGTTTGGGTCAAAAGTTCCCTTTAATTCGTTTTACCACAAAGAACGCGTGCAAGGTAAAATAAGGTAAATTAGGTAAACCCGTTTAATTTAATCGTGCGCGCTTATATTTTGAAAGGGCGCGTGCACCTTCAAACGATGAGCATGCACAGGTAAAAAGAAAAGATCTTCATATTGTGCGTGCACTTGTAATTTATGCGTATGCGCACATTTCATATCCTTGAACGCTCAGTAATTATGCGCGCACGCCTAAATTTTGTGAGTGCAACTGTATAATTTACGCGGTCACGCGTTTATTTTAGCTTGTACTACATTAAGTGGACTTTTGACCCATTTCGTGTGCCATATAGAATAATGAGAACAATGTATGCGAGACTCTTTGGTCCCTTTTTATACGACGGTTTACATATAGCTTATTGAAAAAAAATCTCATGTTACCAGTTAGTGCTTAATGTTACACGGATCACTTATCGTGTCACTTATTTGTTCCGCTAGTCTTTAAACCATGCCCCAGTGACAAAATTTTAGACTGGTAACAAGCAAATTTCTTCATTTTCCAAGATGTTTTCCCATGTTTTTTCAAGTGAGGCTTCGAAAAGCAGCATTATGGGGGAATGGGTTTAACCATTGGAATTTTATATTGAGTCTCTCAATTCTTTACTTGGAATACTTGGGGACTGAAATGCATGACCAGAATCGATAGTTTTCGAACACAATGTCCCCTTTAGTATAACGGGTCACACATATGAAAGTCGATACCATTAAAAACAAAAACTAGGCCGGTCAAGAAACTGTCATTATACAAATAAGGTAGCTAGTCACAAAGTGTTGGACGATCTGATGAAATCAAAGTTGACACACGAAATGAAATATCTTTCTGAAAAAAGAAAAACGTATCTCGAAACCAATGGATAAACTGTGTCAATCTGTTTTAGTCCGGATTTATGAGAATTTCAATCAAACTAATGAGTAAAATCAATGCAATAAGAATTAAAAGTAGTGATTAATATCAATGTAATAAGATTTCAAACTAGTGAGTAAAGTCAATGTAATAAGATTTCAAACTAGTGAGTAAAATCAATGAAATAATAGTGCAATCTTAGATATCGCTCTTACAATGAATAAAATTCTTGGTTTAGACATTAACACAGTACGAGTAAAAGATCTATCTATCCTGCGTTCGGGATAACAAAATGCTCGTTAATATTTATAGAATGGTACTCAGCTTTGCACGTGCACTATTGTTATGAGCAGAATTCTTTTGTCATTCTGAACGTAGCCGATTCTTACACGTTAACCCTTTCCCGTACAAATCCGGGGTTTTGCGTTACTGACATCTTATACTTTAGAAAACATTGTGGAAAAAGAAGAAATTGCTTGGAGCAAGCAATTTCTCCTTTTCCCACAATATTTTCTACCACATAGAATGGTTTCATTTCAAATCGCATCATATGCAACTTCTTTCAATTTGGACCAATCTAAAATTAAAAAGAGACTAGGACAGGGTAAAAAACAACTCACTCTGATAGTGTCGTTAGAAATGGTGCTGGACAGGGAAACAAAAGAACATGATTTGGAAACAGATATCACACAAAATTTCACACAACGGTGAAATGAGAGTAGATATCAACAGCTATAAAATGGTCAAGATCAATAATGGATGGAAACGAAAGGTAAATAAAACATTTTCTTTGCCGAATCTAAAATGACAGAAGGGGATACAATCGTAACAAACTCAAAGCCATTCAAGTAACGGTTACTTCCCTTTAACGCATTGCGTCCCACGAGGAATGAAATAAACTGCTTGTTACAGGTATTTTTTCTTTTTACAGGCATTTTTTCATTTTTTCTTTTTACACATTATTTTCTATCTTGAAGAGCTATGTGTTTGGAGAGAGAGGTAGGAGAGAGAGGGAGAGAAAGAGAGAGAGAGAGATAGATAACACCCAGTACATGTAAATAAGACATAATTTTTTTAGTATGAACTTACAAAAAGGTTCGTTCTCGAGTTACGCAATACACACTGGTGCCCATTTTTACTGCAGCTTCTGGCGCTGATGATTTTAAAGGTTATAGTAAGTTTATTAATACTTTCCTGTTTTTCGAAATTTTAGACCTATCCAAATTCAAAAGTTTTGCAGACGAAAATCTCAAGTTAAGAAATAACCAATCAACAGGGAAGAAAATATTTTGGAAAAAGAAGAAATTGCTTGTTACAAGAAATTTCTTCTTTTTCAACAATGTTTTCTCGATCATTAAATCACAGTGGCGGAAAAACAGAGATTATACAGGAAAGGGTTAAAGAGATGAAGTGAATATTTTGGGTTTTTTCATGGAGGTATGAAACGAAAAAGCTAACCACTCTGTATGAATCCGCGAAGCGGATTCATACATAAGAGTATTTTTATCTTTTTATTATTTTTTTTTCATCCCCCATGAAAACAAAAATATTCCCTTCATTTCTTTTAATTTAATAACATAAAGCGATAGTTTATTAAATTCTGATACTTTCATGGAACTATTTCATGCGGAAGCATACAAAATAGCTGCGTGTTCAGAATTTTGTTCGTGGAGGTATGAATATTATTTTGGACCAATCATTTGGAGAACGAATGATTAAGAAAGCAAAGTTTTATACAATTAAAAAAAAAGTTTGTCAATCATGAAAACCATAAAGAACAGGGATGTTCAACTGTAGATATACTTTGCTTAGAAGTTGTAAAGAAGTAATATCACGCAGGGATTTTCCAGAGTGAATGAATCCGGAAATAGTTTACTCCAGAATGTTTCACTCGGTAGTAGATGTGAATGAATTATGGCTTACCAGAATCCCGCCTTTTTTACACCCCCAAGAAAAAGGCTTTGAAAAACACTGTGGAAAATTGGGAAATTGCTTGCTATAAACAATTTTTTATTATCCTCAATATTTTCTACCCCAAATGACATTTTAAAAATCACAAACTTGATATTGCCGTTTGCAAGTTCTTTCATTTTAAGCCTCCTCCCTCCCTCTCCCTCTCTCTCTCTCTCTCTCTCTCTCTCTCTCTCTATCTATCTCTCTCTCTCTCCCCCTCTCTCTCTCTCTCTCTCTCCCCTCTCTCTCTCTCCCTCTCTCCCTCTCTCTCTCTCTCTCTCTCTCTATCTATCTATCTATCTCTATCTATCTATCTCTATCTATCTATCTATCTATCTATCTATCTATCTATCTATCTATCTATCTATCTATCTATCTATCTATCTATCTATCTATCTATCTATCTATCTATCTATCTACCTATCTATCTAAAAGATTCGGTTGAATGAGTGACTTTGTAAGCTTCCGTTGCAATCGCCCGAAAATAAATAAGTATGAACTAAAAAAGACAATGATAATTTTATATGCTTCACGGGAATCTGTTCAGTAAACTGCTAGACTTACTTATTGTATTGTAAGACAAAACGACATGGTGCACTCGTCAGTGTGATAATAATAAAATGCTATTTCAAAATGGAGCCAAACAACAAACCAATATCGATGCGTTTATTTTTCAGAATTCTAGGTCAATGTTACACATTCGTTTATGAAACGCAATCCCGCGTTTTACGGGCTACAGGAAATTATCATTAGAAAACATTGTCAGAAAAGAAGAAATTGCTCGTTACAAGCAGTTCTTTCTTTTCTCATAATGATTTCTACACTACCCGACAGTTATTCTTAAAATTTGAATTGTCGTCTGCGAACTCTTTCACTTTAGACCCGTCTAAATTTGCCAATCGGTCAAATATGTCCCTTTGACTTGATCACTCTTATAGTTACATATAACAGAGTTCAAATGAGTTCAAATATATTTTTTCTGTCTTATCATATTTACAGAGGCGAAAGTGCCTTCACGCTCGAACACTTTTAAGTCAAGAATGTTTGTTGATCTGTGATAAGCCAGGTATATGTACATAACGGTTATTGTAACAAGCCAAGTTTTAGTGTTCGATTACAATGATAAGAGATTTTAATCATTTTGGTTATGCCCAAAGAAGTCGTTTTCCCTTTTCGTTACACATTAATTAATCACATAACTGGTTTCATTAACCTATTCCTATATAATCCCTCCTTTTTACGTCCCTCAATAAAAAAAAGCTTTGGAAAACATTGTATCAAGCAATTTCTTCGTAATGTACAATGTTTTCTGTAAATGAACAAATAAATAAAAACAAACAAACAAACAAACAAAAACAAAAAAATCCACAAAAAAAAAACACACAAAAATAATCAAGCACCAAACCATTGAAAATTCCATCAACTTGAAATTGTCGTCTGTAGCTTCTTTCAATTTGAACAAGTCTAAGATTGTGCAGTCTGGTAAAAGTTTAAATCTATAGAGAAATGACAAAATTTTAGACTAGTCCAAACTAAAAGAAACTGCAGGCGTCATTTTTAAGATATTGAATTTAAAATTGTTTCATATTTCAAAACTCATCGTGGAAAGTTAAGAAATTAAATGTAAAAAGCATTTTTTTCATTTTCATCAAATGTTTTCTAAAGCTGTTTGCTTGAGGGTCGCAATAACAAGGGGTTGTATGGAAATCGGTTGAAGCCAAATCTCGTAAAACAAAAATGCGCGCATTAAGTTTTTTGCGAAACGTGATTCTGTAAATGCAAACGTTGTGGAAAAATAAGAAATTGCTAGTTACAAGTATTTTTTTATTTTTCAAAGATAACTTATCCTAAGAAATTACTCGTCTCCCCCCTCTCCCGCTTTACTTTTCTTAGATTTATCAGCTGCAGATTCTTTCTTATTTGACCAGATTAAAATTCGATCAGAATTTTCACACGATTCGACTCATATCTTAAATATTTCAGCTATTAAGTTTTGCTATCAATCATCATTTGTAAAATTTACAATACATATTTCGTCGCAAATAATTCGATTGTACGATGTTATGAGATAATGATTGATTAGAGCTATGTAGTAACGATGTTTTCTATTCTCCGGCCCTTTGCGCTATACAGAGTTCGCTTAGTTTGCAGTTCGGGATAGATTAATCCGGCGGTATGCATTTAACTTATATGACGCCACAAAAGAATAAAGCTTTGGGAAACATTGTGAGAAATCTGGCTAAATTTTTGTTGTCTGAATATGGGTTAGGCGAGCTATTTTTGTTGGTTTGGCGAAATAAACGTCGTAACTACAGCTTGAATAAGCTGTAGTTACGACGTTAAAGTCAACAACATGTTACTGACCATAAATTTGCATTTTTACGCCGTTTAATATCTAAGTCGACTTTCCTGTCTGAGGAAGGTGGGAAGGGCCAGGGACCCACCATATTAAGACTGGCTGGATTTGAAAGAGATTGCTGTCGACGAGTTAATCAGTGGTAGAAATCGCGGGGGAATGTTCGTTATAAGTATTTTTTTTTTTTTGCAATGTTTTTCCCGGTACAAAATATTACGGGATAGAGAAAAGAGATTGTTCAAGAAAGAGAGACAAGGCTTAAGATTGTTTTTAGCTATCAAAGCGTCAGCTTTGATAACTTCAGTTAACAGAAAAATTTGGAGGTCTTCTAAGAGTTCAACGAGTGCAAACTGCCACTGGAGGCTAACCACTAAACCCATTGAATGCCTATGCCATAAAGAGTAGTTCTTATTTCAGGAATATTGCAAACTCTGTCACTGCTTTTTATGGCCACATGAATTAACTTAGCACAAATTATAGACAACGCTTTTCGAAGCATATCAAGAAAATAGCTTTGGAAAGCATTGTGGACAACGAAGAAATTGCTTGTAACAAGCAGTTTCTTCATTGTCCACACCGTTTTCTACCCTATAAGACAAAGGTTTCTAAATTCCACTATACATGACAACCTTTAACAAAGAGGATTACATGATAAAATCATGCTTTGCTAGCTAACAGTACTTTCAGTACTTTGATTTATCAATATTTTCTAGTTGTCCCTGGTGGATCAATCAAGAAAAGTGACCCCCTTTATTCTGAATTGTCGTCATCACCTATTCAAATATTCACTTTTGAGTGACAAGATATTCTTTTTTACACAAACACGGTAAAAGGCAGAACCAAGGCGAGTAAAGAACGAAGTATGAATGGATTGATTGTTTTCTAATGATTTCAAAAAACTTTAATGATAGTTCGCACTTTGTAAAAATAATTACGTTTTTCAATACACAATCCCGTTCAAAAGTGACAATGTCCATGTACGTATTGAGAGTTTTACAAAATCATGCCGAATGCGGTACATACCATTTCGTCGTTGCCATTCTAAAACGCCATAAATGCAGCTTGAATCAAGCTGTAGTTACGACGTTTTAGAATGACGACGACGATTTCATAAATAATCACCTGGCTATTTGTGGTACAGTACCACTGCGGCAAAAAGCAACAGCAACAACAACAAAACAAACAAAAATCATTTATTAACCTTTAACTGGTTTCAAAGATTTTAGACTTGTTCAAATTCAAGCGGGTAGACGACATTTTAAAGTAAGTACAATTTACAATTCAAAAAGTAACCATCTTATATGATAGAAAATATTGTGGAAAAAGAAGCAATTTCTTCTTTCCCTTCGATGTTTACTCAATGATAATATCACTGGAACGTAAAATCAAGAATTTTAGGAAACTACATTAAATACTAGGTATTGATTTACTGATTGAGTATTTAGTACGATTTTTAATATTTTCATTATAATTATAATGTTTTATTGAAGAAATTACAGTAGACAGCAAGAAAAAAAATTCACCTGAAAGATTTAAGCCACGTGGTATAGAAAACGTTGTGAGAAAAGGAAAATTTGGCAAAATTGTTGATAGCTAGGTGTCATTAGTGTCTGTTTTAAAGCGTTTCATGACAATGAATAAAGTATTGATAAGTCGTTGATCCGATTGACGGATCGCTTGCCACGCCTACTGAACTCCGACAGGAAGCTCGACTTAGATATTAAACGACATTGCTTTGAAAAAAAATTGCCAGTAACATGTAACGAAAAAGTGAAGTGATTGTTTGGTGACATAAACGTCAAAACTACAGCTTGAATAAGCTGTAGTTACAAGTTGTAAGTCGCCAAACCAACAATATTCTGTCTATTTGAATGATTTTGTTGATCGATCGATGTTTTGTTTGACAGCTGCAATAAATTAATTTCCGTTGGAAAAAAAATTCAACGTCAGACGACAAAAGACCTCCTAGGAATTGCCCAAAGTATCGACCCTGGCCAGACCTCGAGGGCTGACTATGGTCGAAACTATTAGCTCTTGGTATGGTCAATCTATCTTACTATATATTCTTACTTGAAATACTTTATCTGATTGACCTCTGATCTCTTTTTCAATTATTTATTTTAGCGCGACGAGCTGTTTAATTTGAATATAATAAATTGCTGCAAAGATTTCCACTTTTACGGTATCGTCCACATTACTACCACTGAAACCCGCATTCTGACGCGTTAACGAAATGCGGTTTCGGCGAGGAAAATGGAAACCTGCTTAACAAGTGACATCACCTTTTCTCAAATTTTTATCAGTCCCATTATACCTTTAATTTTCAATTGTAGTGCAACTTGAGATGTCGTCTGCACTTTATTTCTAGTTTGACCAGTCTAGAATTTTGTCGATTAACAATGGGTTAACCTTGTCTATAAGTATTACCAAACAACCATTTGTAACTTATAAGCAGTTGCTTTGTCTCGTTTGTGTCATTTTCCCTATAAAAAGTCTCTTTTTCTTTCCACTTTCATCATTGTGAGACAACAGCATGAATCAAGTAATATATAGTCGGCGCGCGAGCAAATGTCGTAACAGCGGCTTTATTAAAGCGCATCGACTGTATGTAGATGTTTCCGTCAGATCAGTCCATTATCAAAAACAGAATGTTTGACCGTATGTTTGACGCCCGATCGTAAGTTTTTGGAAGTAGGTTCGCCTTTGAATATGTGTAACACTTAGGTATAAGCGTTTAACCCATTCCCACACAATGACGCCTTTTAAACGCCGCTTAAGGAAAAAAAAAAAAGCTTTAAAACACAATGACGCTTTTTGGCGACCCTTAATTAAAAAAAGTTGTAGAAAAAATTGTGGAAAATGAAGATTTTGCTTGTTACAAGCAATTTCTCTATTATCCACAATGTGATCTGTCCCAAAAGATGAATAATTCTAAAATTTCACCAACTTAAAATTTTTGTCTGCAACTTCTACCAAAATAGACCAGTCTAAAATTTGTCGTGAGGTAATGGGTTAATAGAATTTTCAAGTTTTTCGATGCCCGGCGACGGCACATATCCTTTCCGACGTTTGTCTCTCACCTATGGGTGGATATCGAAAATCTAAGTGGGATAGTAGATGACCAATCGCTGGCCCCGCCCACTAACGTCGTTGGAAACGTCAGCTGACTCCAACAGGAAGTCCCACTTCGATTTTTAATGGCGTTATTTTGCGAAATTTGTGGCCAGTACGATGTATCAAAAGAGTTAAATGGTTGGTTGGTGACCTAAACTTCGTAACTACAGCTTGGATAAGCTGTAGTTACGACGTTTAAGTCGCCAAACCAACAGTAGAGGTTTAGTTGATAATCTCAGGTCCGGGCTGAGTATTTATTTGATTGGTCGGTTTATCCTTGATTGACGGCCGCATTTGGTCCATTAAATCTTTTTCTGATTTTGTATTTAGATCAAAGGTCTGAAAGTTATGGGAGCAAAGTTTATTTTATGAATTCATAAATTTTATGAACATCTCTGGGTTGAAGGAGACAGACAGGATATGTAGACTAAGATCAGACTGCACATATGTGCAGCCTGATCTTTGTCTACACCTCCTGCCGAAACAGGAATTTTCCGGGTTCAGCATGACATTGGTTAAATACCTGGTCTTTCATAGTCTACAGCATAGTTTTAGTTCGAGCGAAATATATACAACTCGGGAAAATTGAATATAATTGGTTTGGCGTGGCTTAAACCGATAATGTACATACTTCAACAAAAGAGTGGAAAAGTAAAGTATTCGAAGATCACTAAAGTAAAGAGATTATTCGCTTTTTCTTATGTATTGAACAAATATAAAGAAATACACACTTTTAAAAGCCGCCCCGGTATAAAAGCGTGGCGCAATAAAGAAGCAAATATTGTGAGGTGCGGATCATTATTTGTTTATTCTGTATTCATACCCTTTATCTAATCTTGGAATTTGTTGACGGTTTAGTTGTTGATTTAGTCACGTCGGAAAATAATGGCTTTTATTTATTCCTTATTTAATTATCAATTCCAATTTTAAAGCTATAATTTTACATCTGTAGAGTATTTTTTGCATTCCTTCCTTGGCTACTTTATCCAGTTTGAGACAAAAGCAATATCATGCAAAATAGAAAACCTTTCATTCTGAACAAATCATGACTTTTCGAAATAAATATATAATTAATATCTCATAATTGAAGATGCCGTAATTGACGGTTCGCGGCAATCAAAGGAAATTGCCGAAATTTATGTGAAGCTCTTTTGTTGGTATGGCGACTGAAACATAGTAACTACAGATTATTTAATCTGTAGTTACCATGTTTAGGTCGCCAACCAACCATTTTAATATTTTTACATGTATGATTTGCCATAAATTTTGCAAAATAACGCAGTCTTATATCTAAATGGAATATTTCAAGTGGAATTTCCTGTCGGTGCTCAGTGGGCGTGACCAGAGATCTGTCAATCACAATTCTTGTACTAGAAACCAATCAGTTTTTAAAGCGATTGTCCGATGTGGATGTTTCCAATCATTTATGAATTATTACTAATCTATATCGAGTTCAGGCGATCCCATTTTGGCAAAATCGATAGTAATAAAGGGTGAAGTCCGTCTAATCAGGATTAATACTTTCAAAATCAATAGTGTTATCCCAAATTACAATTTTCTTCTATCTTGGATTGACTTGTAGTGGTAAAAACAGCGACATCTAAGTTTAATTACGTTTCTTGTTTCAGAAAAACCTTTTACGAGAAAGTATATCGCGGTATTTGTGACAGAAGATAAATATTGGATATAGCACGTGCTGTCTAGTTGATTCCATAATATGCTTATGTTTGGGATAGGTTCAGAAAAAACAAACTGTACGGACATTTTGAACTAAAATTCTTTCAAATTAATCTTTGATGCAAGTGGTATTTTTATTTCATCAAAAATTCACATAATTTTGTGTGTACAGACAAACTCTTTGTGAAACATGCTTTAATTCTGAAATCTATTATGTAAAGGATATAATGTGAAGTTGTGAGCTAATTAACATTGGAGACTATAGAATCATCTATAGAAGGCGGTTATTGTTAAGTGAATCTTATCGCGAGAAGACATGGCTTTTGCAAAAATATAAAGAACTAATAATGAAGTCATGATTGATTATTTATTTGCATTCATGTTCAATGACAGCTTACTTTTACAGTGATTTGCTTCGTTAAAACAACTGTTTCGTAAAAACCCAAACAGACAAAAAACAAACACGAAAGATGTCGAATAGTTTGAAAAATTTTCGAAAGTCGCAAGGGCTTTTAGTCAAAAAGCCTGGCAGTTGGGCCGGACCCGAAACCTCTAGCTCACTAGGAAGCATGAGTCGAGCGGCTAGTTCCTGGTCGATAAGGACTGGTCGCGGATTTGGTGTTAGGGTAAGATATATATTTAATCTTAATATTTTTTCATTCTTAATTTTTCTTTATTTTTTTCCCTTCATGGTTGATTTTCATTATTTATCTATCTATTCATAAATCTATTTATCTTTTTTAAAATTGTGGATCTATGAGACGTAAAGGAAAAGTACTTTATTTCACCGTGTCTGTTCGAAAGCCAATGATTGTAATTAAATGCACGTGGCTTATTGTATATCGACGGTGTCCTGCAAATACCTTTTTAATGCAGCTTGGAAAAAGCTGTAGTGACGAGGTTTTTGTATAACTCCGATGATATACATTGTGTGTATAAACTGTTAAGTTCTATAAGTTTTCAATGATTTAGTGAGAATAGTTTTGTGCGTTCATAATTATCCGACGATATAAAGTTTCGAATGGACATGTCAGAATTCATTGACGGATTGAGCTCCAACATGAAGTTACACTTCCCACACAACAAACTTTTAGGCCGGTCCAAATTCAAAGAAGTTGCAGTCGACAATTTTTAAGTTAATGTAATCTTCAAAATCTTATGTCTTTTAGGGTAGAAACATTATGGGAAATGAAGAAATTGCTTGTAACAAGCAATTTCTTCATTCTCCACAATGTTTTCCAAAGCTGTCATATTCAGGGGTGTTTAAGCGTCATTGTGTGGGAATGGGTTAAATATCAAGCGGCGTTATTTTGCAAAATATAAATTATGTAACAAAAAAGAAAACAATAGTTGGTTGGCGACCTAAACGTCGTAACTACGCTTCGGTCGCCAAAGCAACAACAACAACAAAATTACATAAATATCGGCAAATGTAGGAGTTCAAAGTTCACGTCTAAATAAATTATCTGATTGGTCGACTGATACCTTGATTGACAGTCATGCACGATCTGTCAATTATTAAGCTTGCGAACGTGCGTTACAATATCTTAGACGTCAATACAGTGTGTCTTTTGATAAATGACGTCACTATTCATGTCAGGATATGGCTTCTTACTTATAGGCAAGATATGCGAAAATACATTCTAGAAAGCAATTTAACAGTAGAGATACTTGATACAGAGAAACGCCTAAAAACATAATTTGCTGTAATACTTGACTTCACTCCATTTCCACTCAATGACGACTTTTAACCCCTCTCAAAAAATCTGATTTGGAAAGTATTGTGTAAAATGAAGAAATTGCTTTTACCAAGCAATTTCTTCATTTTCAACAATGTTTTCTACCCTGAAAGTTGAACAATCTAAAATTTCATCCATTTCAAATTGTTGCCTGCAACTCCTTTCAATTTGGATCAGTCTGATTTTTGTCATCTGGTAAAGGTTATTTGAGCCCTGATTGGAGCACTCACTTTAAGTGGTGGCCGGTGCACTTAAACCAGTGAAACCTATTTTTTTCCAAACCAGCGCAACCATGGCCTTTTATTCGGGCCACCACTGCTCGTGTCAATTGAAGGAAAACTGTTACACAGCGCTCTGATCTTGTCGAAAAACTTAAAGACGGATAGTCTTACACGTATAAAAAAGTGACAGTGCAGTGCATTACCTGGTGATTTGACTCGAACAAGTTAGCAATAGTTAATAAGTCTATATGTACCGACCGCCAATAAAATATTTCGATTCAACCTACAATAATACAATTCATAAATTTTGTTTTGGAAACTACTTATCGGACAATCCATACAGCCGATAGGTTTCTAGGGGCACAGCGACAAACAAAAATAACGAGCGGGTAGCTGTTGGGAGGTCAACTCTAGAAACCAATTTTATTGTACTTAATAATAGTCGTATAGTAATAATATTGATTGATGGAATGGGGGTTAACGCCACTTTTAATAGAATTTCAGTCATATCGCGGCGGCTTGGGCACCTAACAATAGACTCCTTGCATTTCTCTCGCCAGAACTACCGCTTCATCCTTTCTAAGCCTCCTGCTGCACATCTCATTTAGGTTTGGTATAGTAATAATAATGATATAATTGAACAATGAGAATGATATTAAAATGTTATAAAATTGAATGAATGAATAAATGCAGGTAGGCAGGAGGGAGGAAGGGAGGGGGAGAGAAGGAAGAAAGGAAGGAAGGAAAGGACAAATGGTTGAAGGGAGGAACGAACAAACGGAGAAACAAATAGATGAACGAAAGAACGAACGAACGGGAAGTAAAGATGGAAATAAAACAGGAGTGAACGAATGAATGAAGAAGCCATTGAATGAATAATTGAATCAATGGATGAATAAATAAATGAATTAGTGAATGAATAAATGAGTTATTGATTGAAGGAATGAAGGAATGCATCAAGGAATGACTGAGTGAGTCAACGAATGGGCGAATGAATGAATCACAGATGAATACATGAATTTAAAGAGAACACATTCTTTATTTCTATTGACTTTCCGAAGGTCTATTCGATGAACCACAGATATAGAAAATCCGATTTTACGATGTGGTTTCTGACAATAAGTTAAATAATTTGTATTATGCAAATATTCAAATAAGGTATTAATGTGAATTTAGCATTAAGCAAATTTAAATGGCTTCCGTTAAACCGAGGCACCCCGAAGCTGGACTATATCCTTTCTATTCAAGTTGAAATTTACACTGTTATGTATCTTTTTATAACCGATGGGGGTATAATTTTAAAAACTTTGTGAGAAAAAGAATACCGCTATTCCGCATTTAATTTTTTCTTGCAATGTTTTATTTCTTTTGTAATTCTAACTTCACAATTTCGGGGGTTCATTTAGAAACATGAGTTTGCATTCAGAGCGCATCTGTTTACAGGGCTGGTCTACTAAATAATTAGCAGATCGCTTGCAACCCAGTACGAGCTCCAACAGGACGCTTCACTACGATATTAAAACGCGTTATATTGTTAAATATTAGGGTCGGTTACATGTAACAAAAAGTAAAGTTGATGGCTGGCGTCCTAAATGTTGGAACTACAGTTTGAATAAGCTGTAGCTACAATTTTTATTTTGTCAAACCAACAAAAATGATTAAGATAAATGTAGTTCTATACCGGAGTTCAAAGATCAACCCGGTCTAAATGAATATTTAATTGATTCGTTGATTGACACCATGATCACTCGATTGTATGAATATCTTTGATTTGTTTGAATGGGGTTTTACGCCGCTTTCAACAATCTTTCAGTTATATCGCGGCGGCTGGAGCACCTAACAATGGAATCCTGGTATTTCTCACACCAGTACTACCACTACATCCTTTCCTAGCCTCCAGCTGCTATCCCACATAGGTCTACGATTATCGACCCATTGGTGAGAGACAAATAGTCGGAAAGGATGAGTGCCGCCGTCGGGAATCGAACCCGGGACCTCTAGATTGAAAGTCCGACGCGCTACCAACTGCGCTATGACGGCGGCATGAATATCTTTGAACCAGCTTGTATAATTTCTTTTATGCTTACCGGTAAATCATTGAAATTTCTTGGTGAATTATCACATAATAATTTCACCGAAAAACAATGGTCGTTATCTAAGTGGACTCAAGACAATGATGACGTCATATTGATAACATGTAATCAACGTGAGTAGTGACGCGCATATTTTCAAAAAATATATTGTTTGTCGTTCGATCAATGAAAAGTATATCTACCTCACACTAAAACAAAGAATTATCCTCTATATCAACGAAAGCTCTGAGATTTTGAAAAAAGAATAATCAAGTTCATGAGGCTTAACGCCGCTTTGAACCAACCTTAAGTTATATCACGGCGTTGGTGTGCCTCTTTCTAACTTGTACCTTGTTAAGTATCTGAGGTGCGTTCTTTTCGTCAAGATGAAAAATCCTGCTAAATAAGATTTTTTCGATGTCTCACAGAACGGTTTTTGTCGTTTTGAGTGAAAATATTCGACGTCGTCAAGACTACTAGTTTAAGCCATTGCCGAGTAGCTTAAATTCCTCAATAAGAATTCTTGAGATTCTTATTTAGCCGCTTAAAAATCTTAATCTAAAGAGCGCTTTCCCTTAAAAATCTAAATAAGAACCTTAAGAATTTCAACGAAAAGAACGCACCTCTGATTTCAAGGATGCTTTCTTATTGTCTGAAAAACGTTTCATACCTCTGGGGGGAAAATAAGATCGAAACTGTTTTGAATACTTGTGCACGAAACAAATCTAGGAAACATTATCTCAAACTGTTAACTGACGGATCACGATGTCAATTAAAAAATCGATGGACCAATGGAATCAAAATTTTAGACCAAAAGTGAACTTTAAACTCTGATATAGATAGACATTTAGATGATTTTTGTTGTTGTTGTTGATGATTTAACGACTTAAACGTCGCCAGCCACTGATTTCATTCTTTGATAAATTCTACTGACCATAAATTTTGCTGAATTACGCCATTTACTATCTTAGTCTGGCTTCCTGTTTGAGTTCGGTGTGCGTGGTCAGTAAAACGTCAAATCTTATACTTATTTGACATATTTTATAGGAATAGTGTCGTATCGAGATTAAATGATAAGGAACAAGGAGAACACTTTGTTCTCATGGAAATAAGAAACTAAAATCTATCACACATCTGTATGAATCCGCTTATCGTGTTCATAGAATGGAAGTATGTTTTTAGTTTCGCCGCCGTCATAGCGCAGTCGGTAGCGCGTAAGACCCCTAGTTTTCAATCGTGGGTTGTCGTGGGTTCGTTCCCCGGCGGCGGCACATATCCTTTCCGACATTTGTCTCTCATCAATTGGTAGATAATCGTAAACCTAAGTGGGATTGCAGCTTCAGGCTAGGAAAGGATGTAGTGGTAGTACTGGTGAGAGAAATACCAGGAAGCCATTGTTAGGTGCTCCAGCCGCTATACGATATGACTGAAATGCTGTTAAAAGTGGCGTTAAACCCCATTCAAACAATCAATCAATGTTTTTAGTTTCTTACCCAACTGAAGACAAAAACAAATGTTTCGTCCTTTAAATAGTATTAAGGTTCCCCCTTTCCGCCATTTTACCAAACCTACCTAGGAAATAGGTTTACTGACTTTCTTTGGGCGTATGTCGTTCTGGTATTAACTTGTAGGGGGTCTTTAAAAAGATATTGAAAACTTTTCATTGGATTTAAATTGGATTTGAAAACAGATAGGTTTAAAAGAAACGGTATAATATTTATGTGTATCAATACATGAATAACTTAATCCAATTTCTCTCTCTTTTATCTGTCGATAAATTATCAGGGTGGCAAGTTGTTTCAAATTATTTCAAGCGAATTGTGTTTGTAGAATACAATATCAGATCAAATACCAAGCTATATATTTTGAATTAATACAGTTTCTGTCGTGTTGCTTGCAACTTCTTGTGATGGGGGAATTTTTATTCACAAACAATTCAATTTTTAGATTTGTCTATCAAAAACGAGCGTTCTGATTGGTCGAAAAAAAATATTCATAACTCCATGAACAAAATTTTGAGCACGCAGCGATTTTGTATGCCTCCGCAAAAAATAGTCCCATGCAAAAAGGCATCAAAATTTGTAAAGCTTTTTTTTTTTTCGCTCGATGCTTTTAAATTATAAGAAATAAAGAGAATAGTTTTTGTTTTCATGGAGGAATGAACCGAAAAAACAATCACACTGTATGAATAATTGAATTGGGGATATGAACAGTGTTTGGCCAATCAGAGAGATCGTTTTTGATAGACGAAACTAAAAATTGATTTATTGTACTATAAATCTAAATTATCTCTGAGAGTTAAACAGCATATTTAGGTTGTAGTTTTTTTGTTTTTTTCCAGGTTGGGTCAGTAGTAGCCATTTACATCCTAGCTACACTTTTTCCTACATTTAATCCATTACCACACAATCCCTCTTTTTGACCCCCTCCAATGAAAAAAATTGGAAAACTTTGTCACGGACAATTTCTTCATATTCCACAATGTTTCTACGCTACTGTATGATTACGCGAAGTGGATTCATACATCAGTGTGATTAAGTTTGTAGGTTCATAACTAAAATATTCTCTTCATTCCTTATAATTTGATACCATCAAGGATAGCAAATCAAATATTTTACTACATTTTATTTAAGAAAAAAATGTAGATCGACGTTGTGCCCAAGCATATAGAATAGTCGCATGATCAGAATTTCGTTCATCGGAAACAATAACCAATTAAAATGTTTGAATCTTTATAGACGTAAATAAAATTAAAAGGTTTTGTATAAATAGCCAGGACAAGCAACGTACAGATTCGAAATGGGTTACTCAGCTTATAGAAAAGATGAATTAAAAGAACCCTTTCTGGACGGACCGATAGGTAAGAGAAAAATGACCTTATTCGGTAATTGCCCGTCTAAACACTCCTGGTATAAAGTTAAGTGGTTCTCAAGCGTTTTAAGATAGATCGGTGAAATGTCAATAAAGTCTGCTGGACGTACTCCCTGTCAATACATGTTTATTGTACGGCTTCCGTGTATTGTCCTCGCCCTACAGACGAATCTTGAATTCTTGATGTAAAAAATATATACAATATTAGCACATCCATTAGATGGGGATAAAAAGGGGAAATGTTTTTGTAAATTTCATCAGACTTTTAACAGTACAAGTATCCAACAAGACATTAATTGGCACATGTCTTCTTTTCCAACATGTGCGTAAGTACAGATATTGAGCAGCATGGGGAGCCAATTGGGGTATTTACAATACTCGCTCATTGCATAAAGAGGTTTGGAGTCAGTATTCATCTACAGTGAGTAAAGTGAAGACTCAGATCAGCCTGTGTGAACACACATGCTGATCTGAGTCTTTACTTGGCGCACATGTGTAAAGATAGGACATGTCACGCACGGGTTCAATTATTCTTTTCGATTGGGAATATATATCGCCGTAGTCGTTCTAAAACCTCGTAACTACAGCTTGACCCAAGCTGTAGTTACGAGGTTTTAGATCGACAGCGACGATATGCTCATCTCTACTTTTCTTTGGCACTGTAAGATATATTCATAATGTATATCTATATATTTGTAATTTGAGCAATATTGGAAACGAAAACCGAAAGTTCTAAATGAACATTGTAAGTCAAGGCTTTCGTTAGAAATATTTCGTCATACCTACGTCATTTATGTAAAGTTTTGGTGTTGTATTGTGTATTGAGTTGATTAATAAATATGCTTGCATTAGTCCTTGTCTACAATAAATTAAACTCGAATTAAGGCAGCAAAGAATATTTCATCGTATCTTTTATGTCTGTGTCGATCAGTGGATTTGTGAGAACAAAACCTCCGATTCCACAGTCGTTTAGGCAGGTCATATTGAAATCTGACTGTAGCATGCAAGGCATATATGTACTTGCAGGTCTTTGAAACAAATTGTTGAGATGAAATAAAGGGATGACGTTCAGCTGAATGCTATTGTTACAAAACATATTTGTGAAATATCTCGTGTAATCGCCGACATAAGCAACCCTTCAATATGTTGAATGCGATAATTGAATGTAAATGACCATTCGTTCACAAAAGGTAATAGCCGCAATCATTGCAATTTTGAAAAATAAGGGACCTCGCTCTGTGAAAGGGCAGTTTCAATCACTCAACAAAATGGTGCTGCTGTTAACCTTTTTAGCACACATATGATAGAAAGTTCAAAAGCAAAAGTGATTTTAAAAAAGCAATTTCACAATAATTATTCTAACATTGAGAGCATAATTTCAATTTCGCATATATGAATATGGCTTTTTACAGCTGAATTTTCGAAAGATTTCATTAGTGATAATAACATATATTTAAGAAGATGAAAATGCTTTTTAGAATAACATCACTAGAGAGAAGCATGGAAATGGTGGATAGAACTTACTGGTTAATACATTTTGTATCGCTCGCATTTTGTTCTCTTTAAATCTCACTCTAATATTTTTTACATTTAAAACTACATTGCGTATTTTTATTTTCTCAAAAGCGAGACAAGCTTAGCAACATTCAGACAAGAAGACCAATTAATTGTGACTATAGCCTTAGTTACCGTAAATTTACGTTGAGTAAAAAGAACAACGACATGGTAAACATTGTGGAAATGTAGAAATTGCTTGTTACAAGCAATTTCTTCATTATTCACGATGTTTTCTACCCACAACAGACAAAAAAGCTAAAATTGCATTATCTGAAAATTGTTATCTGCATTATCTTTTCATTTTGACTAGTCTAAAATTTTGTCAGTTGGTTCTTGGTTAAGCAAAATACTTACTTAGTCCAACCCTTTTCCGCGTGTCTTGAATCAAATCGATAAACAGAAGTCCTCAATACTTAACTTTATCAGCTCATTTGAAGTTGATTTATTGGGGTAACTTTCACTTAATACTTTCGGCTGTATTTTACGAGGGCATGCTGATGATTTAGTTGGTCGAGTGTTGTCATTTATTGAAAACAGTTGACAGTGAGAAAGCAAAACGAAATTTAAATCTTGAGTTATTATCTTTGTGTCATAAAATGGAATTACGTGAACCCAGATCTGAAATGGCTTTTCAAACATGTTGACGATAATGTAACTTACGTTTTTGTGGTGATTTTCTTTCGTCCTTTTTTTTAAATTTTAGACTGGTTCAACTTGAAAGAAGTTGCAGACGAGTATACAAAGTTTACATGTAAATAATTGTAGTTTTTTTTCAAATTCCTGGGTAGAAAGCGTTGTGGAAAATGAAGAAATTGCTTGTTGCAAGCATTTTTCTTTTTACACAATGTTTTCCCAATTGTCTTTCTTGATGGGTTTTTTTAAAGCGCCTGTTTAGGAGAATGGGTTAAACGGAATTATTTCGTTTTAGGGTAGCTGGTTTTATTCTGGTGAAAGTTATATAATGGCTAGTGAAAATTTATCATTCAGTCTATCAGTAGACGTTATTTTTTTAGACTGACCAGAGTTGAAAGAAGCTGTGGACGACCTTTAAAAGTGAGAGAAAATAAGTACAATACAGAATAGGAATCATTCGGAGAAAGGGAGAAATTGCATGTCCAAATTATTTTGCCTTCTCCCCCAATTCGTTCCTTGAAATGTTTCATCAGGGGTAGTCGAAAGGAGAGGATTGTATCGTTAAAAACATTGTTGTGGTCTAAATCTTATACAAACAAAGTCTACTCTATGAACTACATGTAGTTGTTTTGATTATCCAATCCCACACAATCCCTCCTTTTTACGCCCCACAAGAAAAAAGCTTTGGAAAACATTGTGAACATAGAAGAAATTGCTGGTCTCAAGCAATTTCTTCAATTTCCACATTTTTTTCACCCAAAAAGACAAAGGCTTTTAGAACTGCATCAACATAAAAATGCCAACTGCATTTTGTTTCAATTTGGACCTGTCTGATTTGTTTACAAGTGGGAATTGGTTAAGGATTACTCCTGCAGACCGAGATGACAAACACTTGCTAGAGCTTTTAATGGTTTTATAGATAGTCCGAACAACATAGTCTAGAGCATAAAGCATATACGGTTTGCTCACCTTTTATTGGTTTGAGCAACTTGACATGAATTTTCTAATCAATTCTATGGAGTCGAAGCCAAATGACGAATCGCTGATCCTGCCGAGTGACCTCCGACATGATAGTTCGACTTATGTAATAAACGACTAAATTTAGTGAAATAGTTTAGTCAGGGGCACGAACTAAGGGGTAAATTGTTGGTTGGCGACCTACACGTCGTAACTATAGCTTGATTAACCATTTCCTGTACAAACCCGGGATTTTACGTTACTGTGAGTTTATAATTGTTACAAGCAATTTATTCTTTTTCAACAATGTTTTCTTTCCTTTAGGATGGTCTCCTTTCAAATTTCATCAAATTTTAATTGTCGTCTGTAACCTCTTTCAATTTGGATAGGTCTAAAATCTTATAAAACAGGAAAGGGTTAAGCTGTATTTACGACGTTAATTTCGCTTAACTTACAACAATGCACATCATAAATGTCGTAGTTGAAAGTTCACTTCCTGTCTTAATGAATGACTTGACTGGTCAATCGATTTTTTGGTTGACAGTATCTATCTAATAAAAAGCTACTTTTGAATTCCAAAAGGTCGGTGCATGAAAATTACACTATTTATCATGGTGTGCAGCGGAACATTGAATAAGATTACAATTATGAAAAAAGGGAATAAACTTTGGGTGTGATAAAAAAGGAATTGGTGTAACAGACAGAAAATAGTAGAGAATGAGTTTGAAAAGCAAGAGGTACCTGCGGCCTAGTCGAATGGGGATGAGGGTAAGATAGCATCTATAACAGTGTACAAAATATTATTTATTCATTTATTAACTCGCACGTTCTTTTTTATATATATTACGTATTACTTATTTGCGTAGCATAGATCGAAATATTCTTAACAAAATGAACAAGTAAGATTTCTCGGGTTTATTATTGTTAATATTATTCATTTATTTCACTCTTCGATTTGCGTTCTACTGTAGAAATTGTTAATATTTGCCGGCTAGAAAAGACACAATAATGATAAAAGCTGGACTAGAATTAGTTGAAATTACATGAATTTAAAGTATTTGAGAAAATTGTCAAATAACTAACATGCATTTAACTTGAGATATGTTTCATTTTTCCCATCTTAAGACATTAATAGAAGACAAAGTGTTAGACTTATCCAAATTGAAAGAAGTTGCAGACGGCAATTTTATTTGATTAAATTATAGAAATCCTTGTCACATTCCATTATTGAAAACATTGTGGATAATGACGAAATTGCTTGTTTACAAGCTAATTCTTTAACATCCACGATGATTTCTAAATTTCTTATCTTCAGGTGTGTAAAAAAGCGGGATTATGTTGGAATGGGCTAAATGCTCACTTGGAATGTTATAATAAAAGGTACATCAATAACGTTCTAGGTCAAATCGGTTCGTACAGGACTGATCAATTCTAGCGAACAATGGTAACTATTGACACATGTTATTATATTGCTTCGGCCTTATTTCTCTCGTCGGAATTGTAACATTTTTTTCTGTGAATGACTGAAATAATCAAAGTGCTGAAATCACTAGCATAGGTTTCACATATGCCCCGTGTATTTAAATGGGAAAGTGTGTAAAAATCCGTTAAACGAGTATTTGAAAAATTGACGGGGGAAATTGGAACCAGCATGGATCCATTGACGACATGATATCCCATCCACTATTTTCCGCTGTGGCCCTTTGACTG
The DNA here is from genome assembly GCA_946902895.1 of Fragum fragum. NCBI lineage: Eukaryota > Metazoa > Mollusca > Bivalvia > Cardiida > Cardiidae > Fragum > Fragum fragum. The sequence goes on from OX336365.1 coordinate 26,890,044, forward strand.
AGATATCAAACGACAATATTTAAAAATAAATGCAAAAAAAGCAAATCGTTGTTGTCTTACCCTAAAATTACAACGTTTAAGCCGCCTACAAACGCAAATGTTTTATATTAAAGTCGGGGTTCAGTATGTCACTTCCGGTTTGAATAAACGATTTAATTTATCAATGGATATTTGGTCACTATCACTGTGATAATTGAGAAAGTATTGTAATAAGTAAATTATTCTTTTTCTGCAATATTTCTATCCTACTTAATGGTTATTTTTCAAATTAAATTCACGATAATTTTTTATCTGCAAACTCTTTTGATTTGGATAGGTCTAAAACTTTGCAAAACAAAGGGCTAAGATATTCTACCCTTAATGAGTAATTATGAAAGCACCCCGTCTTCGTGATTCATCGGATGATGAAGTAGTATTCCGACTTTGCCGACAAATTACGTCATTACATAGCAATCCACAGGGCTACGAAACTTTACATCACAAGAGGAATCCCAATATCGGACCGATTTAAAAATTTCTCATTAGGGGTGAAATACCTTAAAACTGAGATCAGACTATGGTTGACCTACGCATACTGTGATATCTAGTCATTTCTTCCCAGATAGACATATCTGCATGTCGTGTCACATATAATCAGAAAATGTTCAAATACGAGAAGTTGTAGGCTAAAGAGTATTCGGATGTTTACTCATATATACTTTTTCGTGCCCCCTGCACCGATAAATCGGGGGCATATAGTTTTTGTCCTGTCTGTTTGTCAGATTGTCCGTAACTGCGTCTGCACGTTATTCCTGTTGTCCGTTTGTCTACTTAAAACTTGGCCATTACCTTTAATTGCGAAAGTGATTGAGCTTTCATAATGCATATGTTTGTTTGTCTGGTTCGAGGTTAACATTCAAGGTAAAGGTCATTTTCCAGGGTCAAAATCATGCAAGAGGAAAACTTTGGTATTTACCATATTTTTATGTACCTCTTTAATGTTTCCCATGTGTGATCTTTTTGGGGAGACCTTTCTGTCGGTTCCTATTTCAAGGTGTTCAGACAAGGTAGAGTTCTCTCCTGAAGGTCACTTTTAAAACTTTAACATTGACCATAACTTTGGATTGGTAAGCTGTAGGATTGTAATAGTTTACATGTGTATTCATCATTATAAACCTTTATATTGATATATCTATCTTAAGGTCATATGTCAAGGTCAAATTTCAATGTCGCTTTTAAACTTATATATTTAAAGTATCTTTGGGTTGGTACGTAAATGGAATCATATTTCGCATGTTCTTTCGACGTGGTAAGATCTATATATTGGCACCACTGTCTAGGTCGTTTTATAGGGCAATAAAGATTTTAACATTGGTCATGGCTTTTGAATGGTACCTGATGGGACGCTTATTCTTCTCGTGAATATTCCTTGTGGTTCTAAGTACAAGGTCGTATATAAAGGTAAAATTCACTTTTCTTTGTTTACGTTATGCAAACAAACTTTGAAGCTGTTCATAATTTTTCAACACCAAACTATTAGACTTGTACATTTCTTCAGGCCAGATCTCTCTGACTGAAAATTGCAGGGATCGTGATCGATTCAGGCAAGATAAGTGTTTTCACTAGCCCTGCGTAAATGTGACCATTTAGAAAAGGGCGTTTCCTGTTTACATTCACTTTTTGCGTCAGTACAGAAGACTCTATTCAAAGATAGCCTCTTTTCAGTTTTGCTCATTACTGCCTGTCTCTTCCGATTTTTTCAGTATAAGATTGTTTCATTTGTCCATTTCTTACTTAGAACACACAGGAATCTTTGAAAGTCGTCTAATTTACCGCAGCTCTTAACGAATTCAATATCTCACTGAGCTCTTTTGTTGTTCACCCATAATTAGTGAATACATCAAAAGGAGTTAGTTATTAGTTTTTTCTTGCCTCATTTCATTTAACCCATTCCCACACAACAAAATTGTAGACAGGTTCAAATAAAAGAAGCTGCAGAAGACATTTTTTAGTTGACAATATTTTAAAAATCTTTGTCTGTTGGAATTCTATGCGCAAAATACAATTAGTTCAATTAGATAAATTGACAGATCGCGACTATCAATCAAACAATCATTCGACCAATCAATCATTCATTCAGACCGGAAGTGAACTTTGAACTCCGATTGGCTGATAATCGCCGAAATTTATGCGAAGCAGTTTCCTTGGTTTTGGCTACTTATATTTCTTTACTAAAGCCTATGGTCAAATGCTTTTAACCATAAAATTTGCAAAATAACGCCGTTTATTTCCGTAGTGGAACTTCCTGTTGGACCTCAGTGGACGAATCAAACGATCCACCAATCGCAACCAATAATCGTGAACAATACTTTCATATTTATTATAAATTTTATTTCCTGTTGTGTTTTTTTAAATTTTAGACTGGCCCAAATTGAAAAAGGTTTTTAGACAAAATGAAGATTGGATGCGATTTGAATGAAATCATCCTATGTGGTAGAAATATTGGGGGATAAGTAAAAATTGCTTGTTACAAGCAATTTCTCCCTTTTCCAGAATGTATAAGGTCACAGCCACGGAAAATCCCAGGTTTGTACATTAAAGGGTTAACCCATTACCATATGACAACATTTTGGACTGATCCAAATTGAAGGAAGTTGCAGATGAATACTTCAACTTGATAAAATTCTGATTCATTTTGCTTTTCTAGATAGAAAACACTCTGGAAAATGAAGAAATTGCTTGTTACAAGCCCTTTCTTTTTTTTAACAATGTTTTCCCAATGTTTTTTCCTTGATGGGTGTCAAAAAGCAGGATTGTGTGGCTAAAACGATAAAGATCCTTTATCTAGATCTTTGTAGGGATCTACATGTATTCATTTATTTCTAAATCTTCCTAACTATAAATCTAATGAAACTCTATTTACGTTTTTCCTCTTTACAAATATACCGACAGCACCCCAATTTTGAATGTAGGCTGGTTCATACACCGCACATCAAATAAAAAGGTTTTTATTATGCTCATATGATATTGAATAGGTATATTAGGGCGCCCATCAAATATGCGTTACGTATTGAACACACAGATTAGTTCTTTCAAAAGGAAAATCCGAGATACTCTGTATAGTCGTTAATACTCGAATTCACTTGAAAAGAACTGTTGGTAACTCCGTTACAAATCTGTCTTTTTCATGAACGCGTAGATAAACCCTTGGTCTAAATAGGTTAAATACAGATTTTAAGAGCCTTAAAAACGCGTGTGTTGACCTACACCCACACAATGACCCCCCCCCTCCCCCTCCTTTGTCAAAACATTGAGGAAAATAAAGATATTGCTTGTCTCAAGCAATTTCATCATTATCCTCAATGTTTTCCACCATAAAAGACAAAGAATATTAAAAATCACCTACTTAAGCTTGTTGTCTGCATCTTCTTGGAATTAGGACCTGTCTAAAATTTTGTCGTCTTAGTAAATGGACATTATAATTTATTTTCGAAAAACGCTGAAATTTCTATATCAACCTTCGGTGGATTATCGAGATTTTTAGATGAATTATCAAATGAAAACTAAGAACCAGTGAAATTATCCAAATAATAAACCAACTGTTTTGATGATTCAGCCCAGTAATCATTCATTTGGAGCAACTTTTTGACCCAAGAAACTGATCACGTCATCATTTCGCCATGTGATTCACGTGTGTAATGATGCGCTTCAAGGGGTTGTTGGACGAAAAATGTCTAAAATTGTCTCTTCAATATGCATTAAAGAAAAAGAGTAGTCACTGTTTTCATGTAAGATTTTGTTGTTCACTCAATAATTTATTTTTCAATTATTAAAAAAGTTATTTATAACTCCATGAACAAAATTTTGAGGACACAGCGATTTTGAATGCTTCCGCGCAAAATAGTTCCATACAAAAGGTATCAAAAGTTGTAAAGTTTTCGCTTTTTTCGTCGATACTTTTAAATTATAAGAAATGAAGAGAATGTTTTTTGCTTTCGTGGAGGTATGAACCGAAACCCTAATCACACACTGTATGAACCCGCTTCGCGTATTCATACAGTGTGATTAGGTTTTTCGGTTCATACCTCCATGAAAACAAAAAAATATTCTCCTCATCTCTTAATTGAAAGGTAACTCGATCTTACCCTGAAACAGACAAAAATGGATCAACACAATTTAAAAGGCATAAATGAAATATTATGTCATGCAGCATAAACTCGGCTGAACGGTATTTGAACTAAAATGTACGAGTAAAAAGAATTCTGATCAAGTATTTGGATATTGTTTTTAACCCGGTACCACACTAGAAAATTATAGATTGGTCAAGATTGAAAGAAGCTGCAGTCGACATTTCAATTTGAAGAAATTCTTTTTTTTGTGTGTGTGTGAGTGTGTTTGTGTCTTTTGAGGGTTAAAACATTAAGGAAAATAAAGAAATTGCTTGTAACAAGCAATTTCTTCATTGTCCACAATGTTTTCAAAGTTTTTATCTTGGGGTGTCAAAAAGCGTTCTTGTTGAGGAATAGATTAAGTTGAAAACAAATTATTCAGTAGTTATACTGACTTACTATATCGTATATCGTTTTACAAAAATGCTATCAGTTATTCATTAAAGTGTAAATTGAAGATTCGATCTTCAAATTTTAAATTTGTAAAGGGCTTATCCTCTGCTTCATAAGTCAGCCGAAACTATGACGAGAATTAGGTATCTGAGATTATCAAGATTATACTGTAAGCCACACGAATATATATTAGCTGACGTTTACTCTTCGTAAAGAAATGTCAAAGCCTGGACAAATAAACCCCAGGAACGTTTATCACACACTTGTCAGTCTGGCCAAAACCTTATATTGACCGGATTGATAACCCTGACATGGTAAGCTATAGGGAACATTCAAGACAGGGTCACCTAAAATCACAGAATTATAAAAGAAATGTGACGTAACGGGTAAAGCGTGCGATATCATGACGGTACGCCGTGCGTACGAGGATTGCCCGGATAGTTTTGTTACAATGTTGACAATTGACGGATCACCGGCCCCTCCCACTGACTCCGCCGGCAACGCCCACTGACTTCGACAGGAAGTTCCACTAAAATATTAAAAGGCGTCATCTTACAAAATGTATTGCCAGTATCACGTAACAAAAATAGTATTTATAGTTACGTTAAGTCGCCAACCCAACAAAAAACGTCGGCTAATATTGGAGTTTAAAGTACATTTCCGGTCTAAATGAATTATTTGATTGGTCGATTTATTCTTTGACTTACTGTCGCAATTGGTTATTTTCAAAGTCAAAACAGTTCGTGTAAAAATACACTTGTTTTTTCTTATCAGTTTAGCAAAAATATATAATGTCCTGTTCCTCCAGTTATATTTGGGACCAGCTAAAATCATACCATTCACTCTCCACAGCGTTATTTGGCTCTCCACAGCGTTATCTACGACACCCCAGTTCGTATGTAGAGAAGCGAATTTTCAAGGTTCATTTATGCGAAGCATTTGTGTTGGTTTTGCGACTTAAACGTTGTAACTACATCTTATTTAAGCATGTGTGTATTCTAGGCAAACTTTCTAATCCGTTTTTTAACCCTTGTCATGCTGTATAAATTACCTTACTGAATTGCTGTCAAATCAAAGGGCTGAAAGCACTGATAGAACTTGTTGTTCAAAAATATATATTTTTTTTTAGAAATCAACTTCATAAACAGCTTTGACAGGAAAAGTACAAGCAGGAGGTGTAGACTAAGATCAGCCTGCACATAAGTGCAGTCTGATCTTAGTCTACACCTCCTACCAAAACCGGAATATTCCGGGTTCAGCATGACACGGGTTAATATCAGAATCGATGTTTTATTTCATACTTAGTAAAGAAGGGGGCTAATAGCAGGCATAGATGTTCCAAAATCACCAAATTCAAATAGCAGCGTTTGCTACTAATATTCGAAACAACCTTTTCGCGTCCACGTCTAGTTTTCCAAAAGGTAGGACAAACAAAGAATGTCCTCAAGTCGAAAATCTGTTTTAAAACCAAATTGGGAAGGGAATCAAATTCGCTTCTTTTGACTTTTTTGAAGCCAAAGCTAATTATCCTACCTTTTGAGATTAGGTACTACGTTTTATTCAACGCATATTTTGACTACGTCATAGACGATTGCTTTTGTTATCAAATTGGAAAATAAACATAAAGCAAACAAATAATAAGCTATGTTCAGATACTGTCATTTCATTTTTTGATTTAGTGTTTTAATGCCACCTTTCAATCACGTGTCCCTATTTTGTGCGGTAGTCACCGGTTTTCAAAAAATCGTCAAAACAAAAATTATATTTCGTAATGTTAGGGGGTACCGCCATTTTCGCTTCATATATAGCTTCGGTAAACGTTTTGGTGATTTTTGACTATTTAGATTAACGACCAATGACTGTTTACAAGGAGCCCTAGACTGGTTCAAGACATAGAGAAAAAAAATGTGTGCTGTTGAAAGGGCCAATCGCGGCTGTCAATCAAGTAACCAACTGACTAATCAGATCATTTATTCAGCCCGGACCTGAGCTCTCTACTGTAACATTTGCCGCCACTTTTGTTAACCTTTTTGTTGGTTTGGCGACTGAATCGTCGTAACTACAGCTTTAAGTTACGACGTTTAAGTCACCAACCAACCAACCATTTTACTTTTTTTACGTGCTACTAGCCATAATTTTTGCAAAATAACGCCGTAAAAAATCGAAGTGGGAGTTAATGAACGGGGCCTAGGGAGTCAGTTGGAGGGTCCAGCGATTGGTCAATCAAACTATATGCCTATCTTTATAATTAGTTCATGGCAAATTCCGTTGAACAGATTGATCGATCGATATTGTAGTGAAGCCAGCAGTTCTGTTGGTACAGCTTGCATATTTCTACTAAGGTTTAATTGCATAAATTGGTATTGGTAAAGTGGTCTGGCATATTCTGTAAATAATCTTTGGAATGAAAAACACTAGCCTGCGTGTGAAACCCTGTGTGGCTAAACGGGGTATAGGAATAAGCCACTGGAGGCCTACCCCTGTCACATCTGCCATTTCATCTGGCGGGAAAAGCGAGATAACTGGCATGTCGTAAGAGGTGACTAGAGGGGAATCATTCTATAATTTTATTTCATTCCTCATTTATCATTTTATATGCCTTGTTGTAGTCTTTGAATTGTTTCATATGTTATGTGTTAAACCACCATGAAATATCGTGGGTGCTGAATGGCCACAGCTTTAAATGTGCCGTAGAACATAAATCAATCTGACAGTTTTCATTATGTCGCAAAACAGGATGATTTTCACGATAGATTTTCTACTTGACAACGTATCGTAACTAAGCTATCGAATTATTCTCCTACAGTAATTCATATGATATAAAAAGTTCTAAAAGGGAGAGGCGGATAAAGAAAGGAGGGGGCGGAGGGGGGACCGGATAAGCGATCGAAAGCGTGCGAGAGAGAGAGAGAGAGAAAGAGAGAGAGTAAGGGGAGAGAAAGAGTGAGCGAGCGAGAGATACAGAAAGAGAGAGAGAGAAAGAGAGAGAGAGAGAGGGGGGGGAGGGGGGGGAGAAAGAAAGAGAGACAGAGACAGATGTTTAGAAATGTAATCGCTTCTCAACCGGTTCCCATTTCATGATTTGGAACAGTTCATAATTTAGGGCTAACTTAGGAAAATGGGAGATTTTCCTAGCGCGAATCAGTAAAAATAACATGTCATTTTCCATTTCTGTCAAAAGAAGAATTAACCGTTCCTGTCAAATGAAAAACGAAAAAACTTCTGTTGCGATAAAAAGTCTATCGTTAGATAAGTTTCTTCAGCTAAGATAAAAGTTGAAAGACGTCTTTGAGTAAAACATGACGCCAAATGTTTTGGCTTTCGTAAAACCTTTTTAGATTCCTTAAGTATTGAACGGTAACTCAAGTAAATGACACGGGTTAAATTGTTGTCTGTCAAAACATTACATTAAGTGTTAAGAAGGTCAATTAAAGTAAATGACTGGTTGACGTCAAGGCAACCCCATATAAATGTATATTGTTCACTAAAGTGCATTATGGTGATTCTGTATAAATGGATGCGCGTACAGTTATGAAAATACATTGGAATGTCAATCTCTAAAAGGCAACAATTTATCTATTTTCTTTAGTCCCTTATGTAAGAATTTGAAATAATATTCCGATCTTAATTTACAAAATGATCATATTTGGTGAGTTTTTACTTCATAAAATAACTTGGGTGGAAACACTCAAACACAAAGTCATAGAAGAATATTTATTCAAGTCGTATTTACGATGTTTTTGTCGCTCTCCGACGATACACGCGCATATTAAGGCTCAGATCAACATGTGCACCAGCGCAGTCCGACCAGGATCGATCATTGTCACTCTTTCGAGGAGGCCCCTTTTCGTTTGACGGGTTATATGATATAGATTATGACTGTTTACAATATCGACTTGGATCCCGGCATGAAAGGATCAAGTCAATTTGTTTAAATTGATTAGACAATTGAAAAACAGTGGGATAAATAAATGGTACAAATTGCATCGTCTCGCAGCAACCATAAAACATGCTTTTGTTTGACACTGCATTATGTCTTATTAACGTAATTGTTATTGGTAAATTTCTGGTCGAAACGACTTTCCGTTTGAAAAAAATGTGATCGAACACGGAATGATTTTAGAAAATATACAAAATGAACAAATATCACGATCTCTCATTTACGTTTCAATAAAGCACGCGTGGTTATTTCCGTCGCGGTAATGTAAGTGACGGATAAGTATGTCAATAAAAATCGATAAACCAATCAAATCATAATTTTAAACCGGGTGTGAACCCAAACATTGGTCGACTTTTATGTTAAGCATTTTGTCGGGTGGCGACAAAGGTCGTAGCTACATCTTTTTCAAGCTGTAGTTACGACGTTTATATCGCTAAGCAACCATTTTACTTTTTGCTTACATGTACTTGACCAAAACTGTTTTACCTTAGATCATAGTAATAACTTAATACGGCCAATTTATTTCATCTAAAATAAATGCGTATAAAGTATATTAACAGTTTTCCGAGGAAAACTTATTGAGATACCCAGTCTGATTTATTATTAAGGTCAAACCAATTTTATAGACAATTTTATAGACAATTTTTTTTAGGAAAAAACCGACATATCAACCAAATTCTTCATAAACCCGTGTTTATACTCACTGAAAGAATTTAGTTATAAAAAAACATTATAGGAATATGAGAAATTGCTTGTTATAGCATTTTTTCTCACATTGCCTCACATTGTATCACGCTGTCTGGTAATGAGTTAGGAGTAATCAATTGAAATATTTTTTTCTTTATCAACTCGTAGATTAGAGACCGAATCCTCGTTACTAGAGCTTGCACAAGTCGTAGCTACGATGTGTTAGCATTCGACCTTCAATAATTATATAATCAATGAATGGTTATGTTCGACTGAGAGGTCACATACAATATTATATTTCCTTTACTATATATTATAGATGCGGCCGGTCCTTGATTTCCGAATGCCGACACTAGCCAACAAATCAACATTCCTTCTCCCTATAGACGATGTGGGAGCAAATGCTGTATCCAGGCTCTCGCGGCTCGAGTCCTGTCCACCATCAAGCCTTAAGGAAGTACGCAATGCCATCTACGCAGAGATTAAGACAGTCCAGAAGAAACTGTCGCGCCTAGAACGATCTTACTACGGTGTTGGTAAATCATTGAACCATGAGATCGAAAAATATTCTACGCCTATAAAAATACTCGTTCGAATGCTTGGATATTTTGAACTTTCATCAACAAAGGCGATTGAGGCTGCTCTGAAATATGGTTCCGATCCGAAGCGTTATAAAGGAGACCCGGGAAACGTAACACTGCTCAAAGATGTGTACACTAAGGTTCAGAATTTTGTACCGGGTAAATTCGGTGAGGTGTCCGACACGTGTCTGAAGATGCTCAGTTTATTAGAAAAGTACTGTATCAGTTTTTATGAACCTGGTGGCGAAGTGGAAGTCGAAACAGCATCACACTATGAAATACAAATACGCTCATGGAAGAAAGCCGTACATGAACAGTTAGAGAAGATAAACTCATTAGTGTTGCATTTCAAAAACAGAGGCATTCATTACACAATGTTTAGCTCACCGGTCGCAACATTTTGCCAACGGTCTGAGTGTGAAATCGTGCCCTTCTTGCTCCTGTTTCCTGAAGCTTGTACAAATATTAAGACAGTGTTGTCAATCATGTCCCAGTGGCTCAAGGCTGACGAGAATTATGGCGTGTTTCTACAGAACGACGTAAGAGACCTTGATCACCAAAAGGAAGAACACACAAAAGTTATGCGTGAGGCATGTGAACGTTATCATTCAGCAGTGTTTAAGGTCAATCAAGCCGAAGCTGAATATAATAAACTCATGTCGGAATTAGACAATTTGAAAGAAAAAGAGGAGGCGAACGAAACGGAGGAATCATATTTAGAAAATAAGTGTAACGAACTTGAACTTGATATGGAGTTTAAGGAAGGTAGATTGGAAGATCTAAGAAATCAGCCAATCGGAATGGATATCGAATCAATGGCGATCACGTGGGATAATTTGAATGAAGAACTCAGGTTTTTACGCGAAGAATTGCCAGTTGTGAAAAGAAATTTATCGATCGTGAAACAAAGAAGGGAATGGATGAAAGAGAAGCGCCTGCATTTAGAGAAACTGGAGAAAGAAATTATCGAGCTTACAGCTGAAATGAAAGAAACAGAATACGAAAAGCGAAAAAGAGAAGCGGAGTGTCTAACTCTGGAGAAAACAGTCGAATTATCTAGAAGGTTACTTCTATTGAAGACAAGTAATGATAGCGTGGAGAAGATATTCTACGACCTACCAGTTACTGCCAGACATGCAAAAGCTAAACTGCCAAACATTACCGCGGGGACTGACGGTAAATCTACATTTTTAGGTAGCCCATTACCAGACGGAAAAAATTAGACTGGTGCAAATTGAAAGGAATTGCAGACGACAATTTAATGTTAATGAAATTTTAGATTTTTTCAACTTTCTGTGTAGAAAACATTGCGTAAATGAAGAAATTGCATTTTACAAATGCGTCCAAAGGTCGTCCAAAAGCGTCATTGTTTTAGGATAGAATAAAGATAATATCATTTGCATATTAGCAAGAAGCTATTTATCATTGACAATTGACCAATCGCTGACCCCGCCCACCATCTCCGTTGGCCCTTCCTATTGACCCGATAGGATGTTCCGCTTCGATTTTAAAAGGCGTTATTTTTTTAAAAATTATGGTCAGCAGCATGTAACAAAACCTAGAATGATTGGTCGTCGACCTTAACGTCATAACTACAACTTGAATAAGCTGTAGTTACAACGTTTAAGTCGCCAAACAAACAAAATGCTTCACATTAATGACAGCCAATGCCGGATTTTAAAGTTAACTTCCAGGCTAAATAAATGATTTTATTGGTAGACTTAGTACAGTAAAACCCCTCTAATACGACCACTTGCGGTACTTTCCGAAAGTGGTCGTAATAGCGGGGTGGTTGTAATACTGAGGTTTGGTCGTTTGTCGTCAAGTAATTAATGTTCATTTTATTTTCGTGATTTGAATATATTTATACATACGAAAATGAAACTATAAGAACATGTATTACAGCGGAATCTTATGTCATTTTCAAATTTACGATCTTTGATAAGTTCCAGTTTCTCTAATTCTCCATTTGGATCTGATACAGAAGTCCAACCTCAGATTATTTATTCCTAAGAACAGGTTCAAATTGTCAAACTGTCGATATCATATCTTCTATAATAGGAATAATCAAAATTTAATTGCTAATTAAATGCTAGGAACGCCGTAAACAAACTAATCGTAACTTCTCGGATACCTTTTCACTTCCGAATTTATTACGAGTCAAAACCCGTTACACATTTAAATAACAATTAAAAATTAAAACAAGCTTTAATTTCTAAAACTGATCTAGCCGCCGTCATAGCGCAGTTGGTAGCGCGTCGGACTGTTCGATCCCCGACGGCGGCACTCATCCTTTCCGACTATTTGTCTCTCACCAATGGGTCGATAATCGTAGACCTATGTGAGATAGCAGCTGGAGGCTAGGAAGGGAAGTAATGGTAGTACTGGTGTGAGAAATACCAGGATTCCATTGTTAGGTGCTCCAGCCGCCGCGATATGACTGAAATACTGTTAAAAGCGGCGTTAAACCCCATTCAATCAATCAATAAAACTGATCTGCCACTTTTATCATAACGCCTATTATGATAAGGGTTCGATATCACATAATCAAAAATCCGATAATGCACTTACAATGCATTCGTACCCAATTAGTGTCGCTCTTATCATGTGTGAAATTCGGGTGGTCGGTCTCAATGTGTGAAGTTACTGGTCGTTTAGTGGGGTTCAAAATAGTGTATCAGATATAGTTGGTACTGAATTTAGTGGTCGTAATTCGGAATAGCGGGGTGCCCGTTTTAGAGGGGTTCGCAACCATTGAAATAAAGAACAAAATTTCCGTTCTGTAAAAATTCGGTCGTAATAGCGGGGTGCCCGTATTTCCGGGGTAGTCGTAAGGAGGGGTTTTACTGTATTTGATAGACAGCCGCGATTGGTCATTTCAATTCAATGTCGTCTTGACATGTGTCTCGTCAAGCTAAAAGGGAACGCCCGGAAAGTTCGAAAATTAATGACCCTTATTAGACAGCATAGGCTTGCTAGGGTCGAACATTTTCCTTTGAATGTTTAACTAATCTAGAATGGACACTCTACATTATTTACTTTTTGTTCAGAATACTTTCTCTGATCATATCTCTTTTTCTAACCTGTTTAAGCGAAATTCAAGGGTGGGCTTTTTCGCTTAAGGGATCTCTAATGTTTGTAATCAAAACGTCAACTTTTCGAATCTGCTCCTTTCAAGGGGGAATTTTGCCTCTTTCATTATTCTGTCTCCTTTCTCGTTTAGTTAGGTTGAGTTGTTTTAATATGCTTGGAAAACATAAGATAACTCAACAGCCTTGGATTGACCCTTCTTCCTTATTTAAACCCGCATATCCTGAGGATTTTCGACTTAAACGTCGTAATTACAGCTTGTTCAAGCTGTAATTACGGCGTTAAGGTCACCAAAGAAAATTTGCCTTTTGTTTCATGTTTCCAAAATATTTTACAAATTGACGTCATTTGAGATCGCGACATTTCTTATTAAAGGTCGTCGAGCACGGTCAACAATCCGCCAGTTACCCATTTTTATCTTTTATTTTTTAATTTTTTTATTCGTGGGTTTCAAGTGCGTTAAGAAATACAAGTGTCTTTTCGTTGAAGGTAGATGAAAACATTTCAGCTCTTCACACCATTTTAGCGCACTCTTTAAATTTCCGCTCAATGTTCTTATGATTAATAGCTAGAATTGTAGGTTGTCTTATGTTACACCCGCATATATTAAAAGCAATGTGTAGTGTTTTAACCCTTGTCATGCTGAACCCGGAATATTCCGGTTTTGGCAGGAGGCATGGATAAAGATCAGCCTGCACATAAGTGCAGTCTGATATTGGTCTACATCTCCTGCTTGTACTTTGCCTGCCAGAGAAGTTATGAAATTGGTTTTCAAAAGAAAAAAAAGATTATTAAACAACAAGTACTACCAGTGCTCTCAGTTCTTTGATTTTAATGCAATTCTGTAAGGGATTGTATACAGCATGACAAGGGTTAATTTTAGTTTTGTCCATCGAAATCTCTGCATTCTGATTGGCTAGTTCGTTTCATTCCCCAATGTTGTTTCATTCCTCAATAATAAGAATGATATAAAGATTGAGAACAAAGCAGTTCCATAAAAAATACACCGTAATGTTAAAATATTCGTTTCATAGACATGAAATTAGTATCTATTTCAAATAATAATAAATGAAGTGAATATATACATTCTATTGCTTTTTTATTAAGGTATGAAACTAAAAACCTATTTTCATTTCTGTACGAATCAGCTTCGCGGCATCTTGCAGTGTTTTCAGTTTCATACCTCAATGAAAAACAGCATCAAAAATGTTATCTTCATTTCTTTATCATTTTTTCATATTTAAGGATCTGTAGACAAAGCATGCCGAGTGGTTGTCCAACACATCGATCAAGATTGGATGCAGCTGTATCGTAACCTTCCCTTCCTTCCTAAACGGGGATCAGAAACTATCGAGAAGGACATAGCCAGTATCGCTATCGAAGGATCTAGGGGACCCAAGAAAGATATTATCAGCGTCGCTTTGAACCGCTGGCGTCGGCATCATACAAGGGCCCGGGCCGAGGACCTTAAGCTTGGTTTGAAAGCCATAAAGAGATTGGATGTGCTGAAGGAGGTTGAGGCAGTTTTGAACCCACCACCTGTGGAAGCCGAGCCACCGGAATACTTCCCGTCCGACATGGACCCGGCTCTTATTCCACATTACAGAGACGTGCTCAAGTTTGATAAACTCCTAGCTGCCAAGAAAGTCCAAGTTGTTCAATTAGAGGAATAGAACTTGGAATGCTAACCCAACACCAATGTACCCACCGGGCCATTTGAACTTTGGGGGGTGGGGGGAGGCTTTCGATTTCCTTTAGAAAGTTATTGTTTTAAAAGGAAACCTTTTGAAGAGGTGTAATTTTGGTTTAAATCGCATCTAAGATCTTTTGATTCAGAGCTTTGAGTTCCTTTTTATATGGTGCATTGCCAAAGTAACGTTAAGTTAGAACTAGGGACGACTCAGATGCAGATCTAGATACATAAATAACAACTTTCGTTTATTCTTATGCAGCACAAGTTGTCCCTTTTAGGAAGGTAGTGGGGAGGACTACTTTTTTTCTAAAACAGAAACCAACGTCATTTACTGGCGTTTATAATGCTGTAAAAAGATTAAATGGTATTAGACTCGACATAAGTCACTTCTTGTATGAGTAATGTCCAAATGCTTATTTTATTTTCTTTTTTTTTTCATTTTTTTTTTTTTAATTCCTGTCCCTTTGTATTTTACGCATCTCAAGATAGACTCGTTAATAATTAACGGGTCGCAATCGATTATTTGATTGCCAGCTGCGATCCGTCAGTTTATCTTTTTGACACATTTTTTTCTTTATTATGTCGAAATGCCGGGCGACGTGGTCAGGATTAACACTTTTAACTATTGTCACCAGCTGGTAACCCAAACATCGTGAACAGAGCTAATAAAATATATATTTACGACATTTAAGTCGCTTAACGACGAAATACAAATAGACAAAAGAACTTGGGAAATGATGTGCTATAACAGACTACTCTGTTATGGTCCTATTCTTCTAAAAATAACTCGAATATACAGGGGTTCGCAGTGGTTTACAAATGCTTACAATCCGCAAGCGTTTGGTTAAATTAGTCGCTCAATATTTAGTATTTTTTATTAAATTATCATCTGACAATGTTCGTGTTTATTTATCTTTTATCTCACACAGAACGCGCACACACGCGCACACACAAGTGCGACGATTAAGTCGCTATACCAACTAAAATGCCTCACAAAATTATTGATCTTTGTTGGAGTTCGAATTTCACTTCCGGTCTAAATGAATGAATTGATTGGTCGATTGATTCTTTGATTGACAGCCGCGATTGGTCGATTGGTTAAGTAACGAGCGCTACTTCTATCTATAGTGTGAGGTTTAAACTGCGTGGTCCTTTAGCAAGCTGATGTCAAAACGACAAAAAATCAGATTGGTCCAAATTCAGAGAAGTTGCAGACAACATTTCAAAGTGCGTTAGAAATGGAAAATAAGTTCCAAATCAGAGAGAAAACATTGTGAGAAAATGAGAAATTGCTTGTTACAAGGGGTTATCCGAAGGTAGTCACATAATTAATCCGAAACCGTGTAGCATTCTAACATGAGTAGGGGATGCTTGTTCAAACATCTCTTCTGTTGTCATAATGGTTAACAAAAACCTAATTCAAAAAGTGTTTTAATTATTTATTTTTTTAATTTTACAAGAAACTTTTACCATAATGAAAATGAAAAGCACAATGAAAGATATTACATATAAAACAGACACTTATAATTCTGCTTATGAATGACCAGATCCCTTTAACCCATTCTAACACAACAAAATTTTAGACTGGTCCATTTTGAAACAAGCTGCATACGACTATTTAAAGTTTATGAATTTTTTTATCTTTCAACTTTCTGATACTAGTAAGTTCTTCATTTTCCACAATTTCACAGCTATTTTCTTGTGTGTGTGTGTGGGGGGGGGGGAACTCAGTGGAAACGGAATGAAGCATAGATGTATAATTTGTATATTTTTATTAACATCTTTGAGACTAAATGAAGCACTGAAACTGAAACAAGAGAAATAATTTGATCAGCGACTGATTTATTAAAAGGAATTGTCACCCTTGATTATAGAAAACAGTTGATCATTCGGGGGCATTACGTGTAGAATGAGACGTTTGCACTTTTAAGACTGTATGCAACGGATTCACATACCGTCCACAGTCAAGTCCATATGACCTGAAGACGGAGGTATTGAAACTGAAGGATCTTTGGCCACGCCCACCGAGCTCCGACAAGATGGTTCATTTCAAGTTATTTTGCAAAAACTTTGGCATGTGCCATGTAACAAAATATATTATTGTCATCTTGTCGTACAAAAAAGCCGCGAAAATTCTACTGAATTAACCAATCCCTACACAATGACGATTTTTGAAGCCCCTCAAAAAGAACGCTTTGGGAAAATATTGTGAAAAATGAAGAAATTGCTGGTAACAAGCAATTTTTTCATTATTTACAATGTTTTCTACTCAGAAAGTTGAAAAAAATATAAATTTCATGAAACTCCTTTCAATTTTGACCAGTATAAAATTTTGCCGTCTAGTAGTAATGGGTTAAGGATGATATCGTTATCTCTTCACTCGCGAGGATGTAAAATCGTTGTTTGCAACCAAAACGTCGTAACTACAGTTTGAATAAGCTTTGTTATGTCTTTTAAGTCGCCAAACCAACAAAATGCTTCACATGATAGTCGAACAATGTCGGGGTTCAAAGTTCACATCCAGCCAAAATGGTTGATTTAATTGGTGAATCGATTCTTTGATTGACATCACGATCCTTGAATTGGTTACAATTCATATGAAAAGGTAAACAGATTTGCTTTACTGATACCTCTATTATTAAATTATTGACTGATTAATTGGTTGAATGGGGTTTAACGCCACTTTTAACAGTATCTCAGTCATATCGCGGTGGCTGGAGCACCTAACAATGGATTCCTGGAATTTCTCACACCAGTACTATCGCTATATTCTTTCCTAGCCTCAAGCTGCTATCCCACTAAATCTGTTATTAGATGAACAGGTAAATGTAAACCGTCGCCCTAAAACGGACAACGCTCGGAACGATGCGACAGTTATTGACCCAGTCAGTATGCCCAACTTGACGGATCACTGGCCCCTCCTACTTACCTCCGATAGGGACGTTCTATGGAAGTATCATGTGACATTAGTTTTCAAAATATGGTGTCGGGGACCTTAACCCTTGTCATGCTGAATAAAATCCTCTATAAAATTGTGTTAAAATCAAATGACTGGAAGTATAGAAAGCACAAATTTTGGGTTGGTAACTATTTAGAAAATCAATGGTATAAACGATGCTGGCTTTAAAGGGACAAGCAGGAGGTCTAGACAAAGATCAGACTGCACATATGTGCAGCCTGATCTTTGTCTAGACCTCCTGCCAGAACAGGAATATTCCGAGCTCAGCAATACAGGGTTGAAAAATCGATAGTTTGCGATCCAAAATGTCCCAATTACAGCTTGAATTAATTGTCCAAACCGGTCTAAATGAATTTTCATTCCTCGGTCGTTTTTTTATTGACAAGGGCGATCTATCAGTTGTACAGCAGCTCGATCTAGGTCGAAACCTGACAGGCTATTCAATGTTCCAGTTAACGATTTTTTATGCAGTGTAACAAAACATCGCTTTAGAATTCGGCCATTAATATATTAATCAGCGATCATCCCTAATGTAGAGATTCAAACCATCTCTCGACTTTACGCTATTCAAACCAGCAAACAAGTATCCTAGTATTTAATGATAAAAGGTGATTTTACACGTTTGTAAATAAATCAAGTGTCGAAAACTGAACCGGTACAGGGTAGGTTTGATTTATGTGCAGTCACATGGATAATACAAGATAACCGAATATACACAAACTGCAGCAATATGGCCGAGGTAAGATTTCAAATTCTCCATTATTAAATCAAACAAATACTAAACACACCATCTGATCTCAGTTAATTATTAAAAAAGTAATAGGTTATGCAAACTAATGTCGTTTGATATCTAAGTCGAACAAGTTTGTCTGGGTCAGTGGGCGTGACCAAAGATCTGTCAAGTATATCTAGATGACCATGATCAGGTTGAATTAAAACACACGCACTTACACATACAGCCACATATAAACACTCACATACAGTCACTAACAATCACATACACACATTAAAACACGCAAAAAAAATCAAACACAAAAATCATAAACACACAACCGCTTCCCGTAAAGGAAGAAAAGGCTGGATAACAAGCATTTATTTCAAATCTATGTTTTTTCTTTTTCATTATCTTCGTCGGTATCGCGCCAGACTCCTAGTCCTTAATCATGGGTGTCATGGGTTCGATCCCTGGCGGCGGCACATATTCTTTCCGACAATTGTCTCTCACCAATGGGTGGATAATCGTAAACCTCAGTGGGATAGCAGCTGGAGGCTAGGAAAGGATGTAGTAGTAATACTGGTGTGAGAAATACCAGGAATCCATTGTTAGGTGCCCGAGCCGCCGCGATATGACCGAAATACTGTTAAAAGCGGCGTTAAACCCCATTCAATCAATTCAATCAATCCTATGATCGGAGTATTTCTTTCTTGTATTCTTGCAGCCGTCAAAGCGCAGTCGGTAGCGCGTCAGACTCCTAATCTTCAATCATAGGATGCCATTGGTTCTATCCCCGGCGGCGGCACATATTCTTTCCGACATTTGTCTCTCACCAATGGGTGGATAATCGTAAACCTCAGTGGGATAGCAACTTGAGGCTAGGAAAGGATGTAGTGGTATTACTGGTGTGAGAAATACCTGAAATCCATTGGTTGGTGCTCCAGCCGCCGCAATATGACTTAAATACTGTTATAGGTGGTGTTAAAAACCCCATTCAATCAATTAATCAAGCTTGTATTCTGTTTGTTTGTCTCTATGGCTTCCTTTCTATCGGGGATTTAAATTGTTCATTCACGAATTCATTCATTTATTATTGCGTGCTTTATTCATGGATCTATTTATTAATTTGTTGATTTATTTTATGTATCATATTAATTAATCTATGTATCGATTATAAATTCATCTATTTATTCAAGCATTTATTTATTTATTTCATTTCATTTTATTTATATCTACGCCTTGAAGGCAAATATGGATCAGATCTTTTATGTCACCAAGCTGTCATTTTACTTCCAGATTAAAAATTTCCGTGTCAAAGATTTGATTGCCGCCCCATTTACTCCGCTGACTGACGATGGGTTTGTATCCATATTTTATTTTAATGTACATGTACCGACGGTGGGTGATACGTTATGCCAGCTGATAATAATCACCGTATAGATTAAAGCGACCTTATAGTCTGAGTATTTTCAAAATGTCGATCAAACTGCGAAAAAACAAAAAAACCTGGCTTACGTGTACGCGTATGTAGCTTTTTTGAATACATTGGGGATTGATTAATTCTATCCAACATCAGACGTCAATTTTAGACTGTTTCAAATTGGATAAAGGTGCTGAAGAGAAATCAAAGTATTAGAAAAAGAAGTGCCATACAAAGTAAAAAAAGCATCTCGATAAAAGGAAAACTTGGTAGATGAAAGTAATTTCTGATTTTCTCACAATGTTTTTGTGCAGTGCTTCCTTTTGTGCGTCAAATGCGGGAATTCGTGGTATTTGTTGAATGGTCGATAAATTAGATTTACGCTTTATTTTTTTACTTAATGTTGATTGAGATATCTTTACAATCAATCAATTGCGTGAGCATTATTACAATAGGACCGTCGGCCATGGACAGACTTCCCAGTACATTTTAACTCCATGATATATGCAGATGGGATCTTATTTCTTCGTTTAAAGAAACATGTTAGAATTACACAGGCGATATACGAAAATTCTATGCTTAAGAATGAGGACAAGAAATAAAGTTAAACTTCTATTTGTCGACCACCAAAGGCACAAAGAAAATGTTTACTTGAAGCAATAAAAGATGATCCAAGTAAAACAGTGTGTCAGTATTTTCATTCATAAACTCCACTGTTATAAACGACAAAAAAACGACAAAAAAATGTTGTTAGATTTCGTTATAATTCCGGTATTCGATTACAATTTCAATCAGATATTCTATTTTTTTTTTTTTTTTTTTTTTTTTTTTTTGAATAATTGGTTATTACTAGATCTATAACCTTTTGTCAACTTCACATTCGCACAAACTTTCATTGAGATTGGCTTCATGGTTTAAGAGAACATGTTGAAAGGAATTGTTGACGAACAGATGACGCACAGTTGATAGAGGGCAACTGGCTGATCGGTGGCCCCGCCCACTTACTCCAATGGCCATGCCCATTGACTCCGACAAGAAGTTCAACTTCAATTTAAAGCGGTATTATTTTGCAAAATTTATGACCTGAAGCAGGTAGCAAAAAGTAGATTTTTTGGTTGATAAAGCTGTCATGGCGGTCAACATCGGAGTTAAAAACTCACTCCTTTTATTGATCTTATTGATCGTCTGTCTATTTGATTGACAGTCGCGATTTGTCAATTTGTACTCATATGGGCCAAATCCTTCTTTCACTTTGAACAACAGTTTTAATGCTTTTAAAAGGTCATGCGCCATCATGTGACACGCTCCTGTAAATCCTCGTAAACATACATTTACCCTTATCACACTGAACCCAGAATATTCCTGTTTTGACAGCATGTAGTAATAAAGGTTATCCTTTAGATGGGTACAGTCTGTTCTTATTCAACACCACCCGTTTTGCCCTTTCAAGCCTGAATTGTATGTAGTATTTTTTCTTTCTTATTCTTTTTATACATTGTATATATATAAGAAATCTTTAACCACAAGCAGTGCTTTCAGCCTTTTGATTTTCATGCGATTCTAACAAGGGTTTTATTAAGTATGATATACGTAAAGAACTAAAATAATTCATGAAATTTGTTTATTGCAGGGAAGTCAACTATTCAATTATTCCACAGTATGCTGACTACCTGGTTTCTACCAAATTCACAGGAATTTTCAGTAATGTATTTATTACAATCATTTTACAAAATTCTCTGCGGGTAGAGTTACAGGACTTGAATAATAGTGTAATTCAACACGGGGAAAAAACGCAGTCTATCATGCTTGACAGACTGACCACCTCTATCACGTGACCACTTCCATTAAACGACTGGGATAGGAATATGATTTCCAAAAAGAAAAGGCTTTAAAGAAGTCGACGTTTTGCTAAAATGAAAGAATTACAGTAGCTATCATAAATTGATGGAACTTATCAAAATCATCCCGACCAATGAGACCAGACAACATGATTTGAATTAAACCTCTTCATAAATGTGTTAAAACCCATAATCACTCAGTGAAGCTTTTACACGCCTCAAAGAAATAAAGCTTTATAAAACATTGTTGAAAATGAAGAAATTGCTTGTTACAAGCAATTTCTTCATTTTCAACAATGTTTTTACCCCCAAGGTAAAGAAGTCCAAAATTTTATCAGCTTTAAATTGTCGTCTGCAACTCCATCCTTTCAATTTGGACCAGTCTAAAATATTGCCGTATGGTAATGAGTTAGGCGACATTCCCTAAAGCGACCACTAATTTTAGCCTAATTTGCTATGCATATTTGACGTCACGTGTCTTTTACCAACTGAAAGCACTTTTTTTTTTGCCTTTTTTTCTTCGAAACAGTTATTGTTTGTAAAGCTGAGCATTAAAATGTTGAGCAGGGTTTCCATGACCCTCTCCTTCCTTGAATTTGGACCCCCATTTTTCAGAAATGACCCCCAAAATAGCTAGACAGCCTTCTTTATCTTATTTGATTAGGGTCATAATGTGGCAAAATGACCCCCTGTTTTGAAAGTCGAGGGAAAACCCTGGTTGAGGATACAGGAAAAGCTAAAAAGTTCCTACAATAATGTAACAAACTGTCGTGAAAAAAGTCAAATAATTTCATAAAAACCTAAGTAAAGCCAGCAGTTTGTTTAAATCATTCAAACTTCATTATTAGAGGGGCGGTCAAAATATCGTAACTACAAAGCGAATAAAACTGCAGTTAAGACATTTGTTGCTCACCCAACGACGATATACATGTTTAATTACAGTAAATGGAACTTTGGCAGAAGGCATGTCAATGACCATGGAAGAGAGAAAGAAACTGGCCGAAACGTGGATCAAAGCTTCGAAAGGACGGTTAGAAGTGATCGTGCATGTTGGTACACAGTGCATCAAGGATGCGATAGAATTGGTACAATCTATTTCATGTTTTTTTCGAAATCGAAGTGGCTCTCTTAAATATTTCGAAATTATGTTTATTCTACTACATACCAGATATAAGAAAAATTCAGCCGCACATCCACTTTTATAATCTTAGCTAGCTAAGGGTGGCGTTCATAGACACGAAATGGGCGTCAACCTTGGTTAGCGAAGATGTCTTGTTTATTCTTGAAACTAAATATAGCATGAGAAATACAAAATCCCAAAGCTGGGTCATTCTTTGCTTCCCTTTTGATTAACCCTTGTCGTGCCGAATGAATTTCAATACAGAATTCCATTTAAATCAAAGGACTGACAGCACCGGATGCGCTTATTGTGCCTTTTATTATTATCATTACTATTTTTATTCATTCATTTTTTGGAAATTTACATTACGTTCATTTCTGGCTTAAAAGAGACAAACAGGAGATGAAGACTAAGATCAGACTGCAATAATGTCTATACCTTCTGCCAAAGCAGGAATATTAAGCGTTCAGCATGACAAGGTTTAAGTGAAGAAAATACATCTTTTCAAATCGAGATCTTCTTTTTAAAGTTGTGAACTCAGAGTGTTCCAGACATAGATGAAACGCCATCTATACTAAATGAACATAGGAGCTTTTTAGTTCTTAAGAAATTGTTCAGCAAATTCAGTTTATGACATTTCAAAAAAAGAATAGTTTAAGTATTTTGTGATATATTTCAATATTTTTAGAGTAAACACGCTGAAGAGTCGGGAGCTACAGCGATAGCAGCACTCTCTCCGTCCTATTATAAACCAGAAAATGTGGGTAAGTAAAACATGGACCGTTATTAGTGTTTATTGATTGATTTTTTTATTTAATTTTGGTTACGTCTATTCTAATATCTGCATTTCTATAGGCTAAAAAATTCGTGTCACACCCCAATGAAAAAAATAATACGGAACTATTTTGTATATTTACGCATAAAGTAGCTCTATAGAAAATGCCAAACTTGTTTTCTTATTTGTTTATATTATTATCTTTATTATTGTCATTGTTGTTTACATGCTTTTGTTGGTTTCATCATAAAATTATAGTTAAAAACGACGAGAAAAGTTTTGTTTTTATTGAGTTAAGAAACGAATAAACTATTCACACTTCTTTATGAATCCACCTCATAGTGTGGTTAGGTTAAATAATATAAGAAAATAAAAATATATATCATCTTATCTCTTAAATGCAAAATAAATGGAATCTTCGAAAATTAGCGGATCACCGGTTCCACCCATTGAGCTTTGACAGGAAGTTCACCTAAATTTCACAACGTAAATTTGAAAAATAAATGCTCGATAACATGGAACAAAAAATAAGATGGCTGGTTGGCGACCAAAATGGGTAAACTATAGTTACGACGTTTAAGTTGACAAACCAACAAAAATACTTCACATTAATGGCGGCCAATGTTAAGCCAAATTCATTTCCGGTCTAAATGAAAGTTTTGATTGGTCGATTGATTATTTGATTGACATCTCGTTTCGTCAATTTCAGTAGATTAGACTATAATGTCTTTGACGTACACATTTAAATGTAAAAATATGCTCTATAGCAGATGGGTTTGAGTTGATGATACAAAAAATATTTGTTTGAATTTAAAAGAAATTAACCAATTTATTTAGCCACGCTCACTAGTCTCCGACATGTCGGTTCGACTAGGGCAATTAACGACGCATTTTAATAAAATTTGTGGCAAGGGGCATGAAATCAAAGATAAATCGTTGGTTTGACACCCAAAAGCTATTATAACAACTTGAATAAGCTGTAGTAATGTCGTTTAAGTCGCCAAACCAATAAAAATTATTAAGATAAATGTCAGCGTTCAAACTTCACTCCCAGTCTAAGTGATCTGGATTTTCATCGACTGTATTGGGAAAAGATCTGCGAGGTAGCAGTGCGAAGACAAGAATCTTATATTTCTCCAATTCGATCTATTCATAAAAAAGACAAGAAATGAAATGAAAAAATCACGGCTGGTAATTTTGATATAAGTTATTTTAAGAAATTATTTTGATGAGGATTGTTTCCTTCCACAGATGTTCTGTTAGACACACTGGCAAAAATAGCTGGAGCCGCACCTAAAACCCATTTTTATTATTACGATATTAATTTCGTCACTGGAGTATACTGTAAGTAGTTTTGTTTCAATTTCAGAAGTATTTTTCTGTTATCCGCTTCATACATTTTCTCGTTTCTCCTTTGTTGTAAACAACGGATGGCCAGTCCAAAAAATTAACTCTTGTCATGCGAAATTATACATCATCTACAGAACAGAATTAAAACCAAAGGGCTGAAAGTACCGTAGGATCAATTGTGGAGTAATAGTTATTTTTGAAATTTTATCGTATAAATATCTCAAAGAGGACAGACATGAGGTGTAGACGAGACCAGCCTTCACATGTGTGCATGCTGATATTTGCCTATACCGCCTACCAAAGAAGGATTATTCCGATTTCAGCATGACAAGGGTAACAGATGTTTATGTTCTAGTTTTGTTATTTTTGTTGTGTGTGTGTGGTGTGTGGTTTTTTTTTTTTACACTTTATACATCGACATTGATCAAGATACATGATACTACATACATAATGTAATATAAGAATGACATTTATCAAATGCGCACTGTAGATGTTCACAAAATCAAGTGCATGATAATACCCATGAAATAGTGCCTAACCTTTCCCCACCAAATAGTCCTGTATACATTTTATTTAAGAGATGAAGAGAATATTTTATGTTTTCATGGAGGTATGAATAGAAAAACCTAATCACACTGTATGAATAAGTGAAGCGGATTCATACCTTGTGTGATTAGATTTTTCGGTTCATACCTCCATGAAAACAAACAATATTCTCTTCATTTCTTATAATTAAATAGCATTGAGCAAAAACCAAAAGCTTTACAAATTTTGATGCCTTTTTGTATGGGACTATTTTGTGCGGAAGCATACAAAATCGCTGCGTGCTCAAAATTTTGTTCATGAAGTTATGAATAATTTTCTCGACCAATCAGAGCGCTCATTTTTGATAGACGAAACTAAAAATTAAATGATTAATACTTGTATAAAGTTTATTAATACACACCAATAAACATCAGTGATAAACCTTTTTGACAAAAACGAATGGTGTTTCCGAGCTCGTAATTTCTTAGATATGTTATCTCCTATTTCTACTTAACCTTTCACGGGGTACGTTTCCTTCCTTTCTAGTGAATGCACGGCAAATTATGGAGAAAGGGCTAAAGAAGATTCCAACATTAAAGGGTTTAAAACATTCTTCGCTGGAGTTACCGAACGCTCATAATTGTACGTTGATAGAGGGCGCTGATTTTCAGGTTCTGATGGGTACCGACAACGTAAGTAGAATTATAACATGATACCGTAAATTGCATATAGTGACATAGAATGAAGTATAAAGGGTATTATTCTTTCATAAAACCCCATGTAACATATAAATATAAATGACGGCATGGAGAACGTTGTCGCGTTCTTTTTCGCAAAGTTTAATTGTAGGAATTCCTGGTAATAGCACTAAAATTTACAGATATATCTAAATTGAAAATAAGGACGGTGCCTACGAAGTCAATGGGTGGGGCAAGCAATTTGTTGATTTTAAAACAGGTAAAAGATCCTTCCAACCTTGAGCTCTGTCAAAAGACCACTTTCTTCAGTGTCAATGAAAAATGTCTCGGGTATTCATACTACGACAAGAGTACACAAATGCGTCTATGCTCCGTCTTTCAATGCTAGTTCAACTGACGGGTCGCCGGTCACGTCCACCGACCTCCAACCTGGAAGATTGGCTGAGGTTATAAGCGATATCATTTTGTATTGCATACTGTCTAGAACATAAGACATAAAACAAATCGTTGGTTTGCGACATAAACGTTGTAACTACAGCTTGAATAAGCTGTAGTTACGACGATTAAGTCGATAGACCAACAAAAATGCGTGAGATGAATGTCAGAGTTCGTCCTTCACACCCGTTTGAAATGAATGCTTCGATTGGTCAATCGATTCTTATTGACAGCTGCGGAGGGTAAAATACGCCATCGCTTTAGTTCTTTAACACTATGATAATGGAAAGCAACAACAACAACAACAAAAAAAAAACAACCCCAAACGTTAGAACCGTATCTTGTCTCTTTTATTTCAGCAATATTTGACGTCCCTCACCCTAGGAATGACAGGCATCGTTGTGATTTCATTCATGGGCAATTTGTGTCACGATTTAAAAGCTGCATTTGACGCAGGCGATCTCTCCAAGGCCAGAAAACTACAGGTAAATCAGTTATGGTGTCACAAATCAGATCTCCGATTGATTTCTTAACCCATTTACACTCAGTGACGCTTTTGGATGCCCCTTAAGAATAAAAACTTTGGACAACATTGTGGAAAATGAAGAAATTGCTTGTTACACGCAATTTCGTCACTATCAAGAAAGTTTTGTACCCTAAAAAAACAGAGATTACAATTTTATCAACTAAAATTCGTCGTCTGCATCTTCTTTCAATTTGGACCGGTCTAAAATTTGTCGTCTGGTAAAGGATAAAATGTAATTTCATTTCCTTGAATAACAGGCGATTTTATTTCCATCTCGGTAACGTCACCAACGAGACGTATATGGTGTCGCGAATGCCAATAAAAACGATAGACCGATCTAATCATTCCTTTAGGCTGGATTCCGACATTGAACTTTTATGCCAAGCATTTTGTTGACTTGGTGACTTAAAAGTCGTGACTACTGAATTTCCAATCTACCAATTTACTTTTTTGCATGTAACAAGGTACGAATTTTGCAAACATTAAGTCGTTTGAATTCCTATCGGAGGCAGTGGGCGTGGCCAGCGATCCTTAACAGGAATTAAATGCGTGAAATGTGGAGACGGAAATGAAATATAGAGTAGCGGAAAAATATCAAAAACCATGCTAAGGTCGACCAAATAAGTTACTTGATTAACTGACTGATTAACTGACCGATCGCGGGTCACGCCAACCACCCTCCAATAGACCGACCTCCAATATACTGACCTCCAGTAGACCGATCTCCAATAGACAGACCTCCAGTAGAAAGCTCGAATAAGATAGCAACGGCGTTATTTTATAAAATTCACGATTATTAACATGTAAATGAAAATGGTTGGTTGGCTACCTAAACGTTGTCACTATAGCTTGAATAAGCTGTAGTTACGACATTTATGTCAACCAACCAACAAAAAGGCTTAACATAGATATCGGACTTCAAAGTTTTCTTCTGCTTTTAATAGATAATCTGATTGGCCAATCAATTTTTTGGTTGACAGCTTCGATACGTCAATTCATTTACTCACTTTTTTTCAGGAAACAGCTCAAAAGATGTTCAGTATACGAGGTAAACACGGAGGTGTGTAATCATTCGTGACATTTCAAAACCAAAAATTAACCCAAAACAGACCCTTAACGGAAAAATTTCGCAAGATAAACAACAAACGTTGGAAAACTATTTCGAATCTAGGTAAAATGAATATACATTGAGGTAGAAATGGCTTTTCTTCATTCAGAGGGTCTACGTAAAGCAAAAAGGTCTTATCTAACCTGGTAAGCCGAGCACCCTTCGCGGCCTGTCCATAGTCGATTCGTTTCATACTTCCCCGATGTTCCCTTTTGGCATTACGGGTCATAATTACAGGCACTCTCTGAGAACTTCCGAAGGTACGGATCAAGATCAGATCAGACAATGTCGACTCTGGGATGATATCAATTGACTCGTGAGATCAGTTATTCATTATGAACATAGTATTTAGTTTAAAGGCTTTTATTTCGATATATCTTGAACTCTTTCCGACAAAGTCCCGCTTGAAGAAAATACTCTACGTAAAACTTTGAGAGAAAAGGAGAAATTTCTCCTTTTCTCACAATGTTTTCTACCCAATATAATACATATATTGCCATTTAAACAAAAAAGAAGTTCTCTGCAACTTCTTGCAATTTGGACCGTCTGAATTTTTTTTTTTCATCTGGTTATCGATTAACCATAATTTTGTTTTAAAAAATTCTTATTCTTTCGTGTCATTAAAAAAAAACCCCATAAAACCCCATTATTTACATCGTGGGCAGGCTTTAGCTACCAGCCCTACGATTTTAACATGTTAACCGACGATTTGTACACTTTCATTTACATGGCTATTGAGTTTAACGACACAAACAAGAATGATCGCATTCTTTACTTGAATTTTGTAGGTGGAATAAACGTTGCGAAGGCCCTTGGTAGTTTAATGACTGGTTTAAACTTTGGACCAGTACGTCTGCCTCTTAAATCACTGTCTACGGCAGCCGTGGAACAACTGAGAAAAGACTTCGAGATGGAGAAATTGTTAACTATTGGGAGAGTAAACGAACAGTGAATGTGTTTTAATCAATTGTCATTTGGTACTTGTTCTAGTCATGTACACTTTAGTTGTAAATTGATTAGGAGGAAAAGGCTTACAACGAAATGACTGTTTGCTGATTAAATTAATTTCCACGAAGCTATCTGTTCTTCTTCTCCTTTTAATGCCCAATTCATGTAATGGCGACGGACATGTCCGCGTGTGCATTCGTGAGTGTATGGATGGGTAGGTGAGTGGGTTTGTATGAGTGTCCAATTCTTGTCCGGAGCATATCTTATACAATAATTTAAAAAAATAACTTACCGGAGGTGTTCCCCATTCCAACTCAATCCCTCCTTTTTATGTCCCTCAAGAAAAAAGCTTTTGAAAACATTGTTGAAAATGAAGAAATTGCTTGTATCAAGCAATTTCTTCATTAACCACAATGTTTTCTATCCAAAATGACGAAAAAATTCAAAATTCCATCAACTTGAAATTGTCGTCTGCAGCTTTTTTGAATTTGGACCAGTCTAAAATTTTGTTGTGTTGGAATGGGTCAATGAGTCCTAATGTCACGCGTAAATTTCTGTTGGATACTCTGTAGTTCAAGATCAATAATTTAATTTTCAGTTTCGTCTATCATAATCGGGCGTTCTGATTGGTCGAAAAAAATTATTCATAACTCCATGAACAAAATTTTGAGCACACAGCGATTTTGAATGCTTCCGCGCAAAATAGTTCCATACAAAAAGGTATCAAAAATTGTAAAGTTTTTGCTTTTTTCGCTCGATACTATTAAATTATAAGAAATGAAGAGAAAATTTTTTGTTTTCATGGAGGTATGAACCGAAAAACCTAATCACACTTATTAGTTTTTTCGGTTTATACCTCCATGAAAACAAAAAATATTCTCTTCATCTCTTAAGTCACTAAAGCGGGGTATCCGTATCTTTGGCGCATTTCTATGTTCTATAACTTTGAACTCGAGGGCAAAGGTAATTAGGGTTTGAAAGGACAATTCTGAAACTATATCCAAATTCATTCCAAATATTCAGAATTTTCTTGTCGCAATGAGCCCCTACGGATATACGGTGTTTTCGAGAAATGGTAAAGTAATAAAAAATTGGTAAATAACGTTTTACAATCTTTTTTCTCTTTACGCAAAGATCGTTAATCTTTTACGTGCATAAAATGAGTACATTTGAAAAACGTTATAACTCTAAATAATAGAACATACTTTGAAAATTAAAAATATGAACGAATAGGTATGCGTTAATGGAGTAGGACTATTTGTTAAGCTTGATTACTTATTTCCATATCTACGTGTCTTGGAATCTTTCTTAATTCTAAACTATACATTAATGAAATGAATATTAACTAGACTTGTAGCAAAGTGGACTAATACCCCAACAAGCACGTTGTCATTCGAGTAGCACTTGATCTATGTGACACCCAAAACAATAGGGTACCTCCTTAGGTTTTTGGCAACAATTGTATGACGTTTTACGGTTGTAGGTCTATTTGTTAGACAAAATTCTATTGTTGGACGGATGAACGGACGGACGGACATACATACATGCAAGGTGAAGCCAATATACTCCTTCTACTTTTTTTTTTTTTTTTTTTGAAGGGAGGAATAATATTATGAATATATTTGTTGTTTTCATTTTCAGGGAATTCTTCAGACTATGAACATATTTACTTTTTTGGTTTCTAGAGATATATTCCTTAGGCTATGGCAGTTGTTTTATGAAGTTTAAAATGTCAAAGAGAGATAACCTCATCCAACTCATCCCCCTGCATTCGTAAATATCAATCAGAAATGTATTTTGAATTTTGTGTAACATTTAGAATTTAATTGGAAAACTTGTTATTCATCCATAGAACAACTATGAAGTCTTCAATGTAAAAGAGAAATAACCCCCCCCCCCTCATTCGGAAAAATCAATCAGAAATGTATTTTGAATTTTCTGCGATATTTAGAATTTAGCAATTTCTTCATTATCCACAACGTTTCCTACCCAACAAGGGAAATATTTTCTAAATTCAGCCAACTTGAAATTGTCGTCTGCAACTTCTTTTAATTTGAACCAGTCTAAGAATTTGTCGTGTTGTAATTGGTTACTGGGTTACTTTAACCTCGTTCACCTATCATTATAACCTTTAGCAAAGAAGAATACTTAACAAAACAATGCTTTGCTAGCTAACATTCCTTTCAGTACTTTGATTTAGATTTTCTAACTGTGTAACAAAAGAAGGATTCCCTAATAAGACAGAGAGATAAAAATCTTAATGCTGCTGAAGTCTGTAGCGAGGGAGAAATGAGACAGTAAACCGCGGAAAAGCTTTTTAAAGGCGATTACGAAGCGTCCAGAAATTTCTTGAAAAATGTTGATTGGTCCACACTAGAAACATTAAATGTAAACGAGACATGGTCTTTCTTTCAAAATCAGATTCAATATTGTGTTGAGAACTTCGTACCCATGAAAAAAGACTATCATGGCTATCGTAAGCCAAAGTGGATGGATAACTTTTGTTTACGCGCAGTGAAAAAGAAATACCGTGCTTGGAAACGTTATTCGAACAGTCATGGATATAGGGATTACGCAGAATATTGTAGACTCCGAAACAAAGCCTCAAAGGCCACTCGGTACGCAAAGAAAAAACATGAAAAGGGAATTGCCGAAAACTGTGCTGGAAATGCAAAGTGTTTTTGGAGTTATGTGAAGGGACAAACAAAATCCAAGTCGGGCATAAATGACTTAATTGATTCCGACGGTAATACAGTGACTGATGATAAGGACAAAGCGGAATTACTCAACTCATTTTTCACCTCTGTGTTTACATCAGAGAATATTTCTAATATACCGAATGTTGATGAAAAATTGGATAAAGACTTTCATATCAACAATGTTAATCTAGTGCCTGAAAAAATATTGAAGCAATTGAAACAATTAGATGCTTCCAAAGCCTGTGGTCCAGATAACTGCCACCCATTACTACTGAAAGAATGTGCCGATCAATTATATCTACCTTTATATGAAATCTTTGTGAAATCTTTGAATGAAGAAGCACTTCCAAAAGACTGGAAATTATCAAATATCACATGTATTCATAAAAAGGGGAAGAAGACGGATCCGGGTAACT
This sequence comes from Fragum fragum, assembly GCA_946902895.1. Lineage (NCBI taxonomy): Eukaryota > Metazoa > Mollusca > Bivalvia > Cardiida > Cardiidae > Fragum > Fragum fragum. The sequence continues at coordinate 26,922,108 of OX336365.1, forward strand.
ACAGGCCTATATCGTTAACTTCCATAGTGTGTAAACTTTTGGAGCGAATTGTCAGGGATACCTTGATGAATCATTTTAAAACACATAATTTGTTCACAGACAGTCAGTTTGGTTTTCGTGATCATAGAAGCACTGTTCTACAGCTGATTAAGGTACTAGATGACTGGACAAATACTCTTGATAATAACAAGCAAATCGACTCCGTGTATATGGACTTTGCCAAGGCATTCGACACTGTTCCCCACAACAGACTACTTCCAAATTAAAGGCATACGGCATCACAGGATCTCTTTTTCATTGGATTGAGGCTTTCCTCAGTGAAAGGAAACAGCGCGTTGTCATAAACGGTAACGCTTCTTCTTGGACTGATGTCATTTTTCTGGCTTTCTATAGGGATCAATCTTGGGACCAATTCTATTCATCATTTTCATAAATGACTTACCCGATGATGTTGAAAGTACCTGCTGTTTGTTCGCAGATGACACAAAACTCTACAAATTTATAAATTCCAAAACTGACCAAAACTATCTTCAACGTGACATATTTAGCCTATGTGATTGGAGTGATAAGTTGCTGCTACGTTTCAATGCAACTAAATGTAAAGTGCTAAATATAGGACCCAAACAATTTGAGTACCAATATAAAATGTTGAATACTTCCGGGAATGTTACCCAAGTTGCAACGGACACCACAGAAAAAGACCTAGGCATCAACTTTACCACTACATTAAACTTTGACTACCACATCAGCCAAGTTGTAAACAGAGCAAACCGTATAGTTGGAGTTATTCGTAGAAATTTTACATACTATGACAAAAATCTGCTCCTTACCTTATATAAGACCTTAGTTCGACCTCACCTGGACTATGGAAACATTATGTGGTTTCCCACTCTTAAGAAGAATAAAAGGATTCTTGATGTTCAGAAAAGGGCCACAAAACTAGCTCCAGAATCAAAAGGACTCTCCTATCGTGAAAGATTGGAACAGCTCAACCTACCTACTCTAGACTATAGAAGAAGCCGATTTGATATGATACAGCTGTTTAAAATAATTCACAACATAGATGACATCAACTCTAGTCAACTTTTTACATTTTCATCCAATACCTGTGTTAGAGGCCACTGTCTAAAATCAGACAAACCAAGAGCACTGAAGAATATCCGGCTCAACTCTTTCACCCACAGAGTAATCAACATATGGAACCAACTACCTGAATCAGTGGTAACTTCAAAAGATGTAATTCAGTTTAAAACAAGCCTCGACAAACTGTGGATTAACAGAAGCTTTGACTTATCGGGTGTATACTAATTACTGGTGCTTTCAAAGTTTTCCATTGAGCGAATATTATATTTTGAGCGCAAATTAAAGAATTCAACGCCAAACCGGAATCAGTGACCACGACTCAGAAGACCTCAAGGGGGATGATAAACCATATAGGGTTTATAGAGAACTCCCCAGTCTACAAAAAGGTACAAAAAGGGATAACAAAAGACTTGAAAGGTTAACGCAGAAGTAAAAGCCAAAATACAAAATAGCTTAACTCTATGGAAAATTTAACAGAGGAAAAGATAAGAAATAATGTCTCGCCCAAAAAAGTTGAATGATGAAATTGCGGCCCTGAAAGAGAAAATAGAAACATTTGCCATCTGGTAGACCAGAAGTGAAATATTAGAAAATCGTTTGTTTTAGATTTAAGAACTAGCCGAATGGATATGCGAAATAGAATAGACGATGGAGAGGAAGTAGAAAGTAGACAAATAGAATATGAGAATATTTCCAAAACAGGGGAGAATAATACTAATGAACAAAAGGGAAATAGGAGTGGAAATAGTGACAGTGACGTGTTATATCGAGGGGTCAGAGCAAAAACATAGTATAGGTCTATACAGCAAAATCATAGTATGGGTCTATACAGCAAAAACATAGTATGGGTCTATACAGCAAAAACATAGTATGGGTCTATACAACGTATAGACCCATGCTATGTTTTTGCTCTAACCCCTCGATATGTCGCAAAGTATTTAACTAAATTGAAAAATAAGTCAAAAGTAAACACAGGCCTCCGGTCGCAAATACAACATGTTATAAAGACATAGCATGACAATAATAGTTTTGTTAGATTTACAGCAATACTTTATCAATTCTTGTCCAATTACAATCGTAAATTGCTTTGAATTTTTCGTTACCTCATGGAGGTATAAAAGTCACCTTCGAGTCACCTTCGATTCTCAAATTTAAAACATGTGTTTATGTGACTATGATGAAAAATATTTCTAATAAATTTCTACAAATGATTATTACTTTCTGGTAGTGTTTGCTAATTATGCCATGTAGACACACCTTAATATATAATATATGAATCGTTATATATATTGTGGAAAATGAAGAAATAGCTTGTTATAAGCAAATTTCTTCATTATTTGAATGTTTTCAGCCCAAGACACAGAATTTAAAACGTCATGTACTAAACTTGTCCTCTGCATCTTCTTTAAATCTGGACCAGTCTCAAGTTTTGTCGTGCGATAATTAGTAAATGTTCAAGAATAGTTGCAACTTTGTCAGTTTTTAAGATATTGAAACCAGTTTTCCCATTTGTTGTGAATCAGAGAGGAAGTTCATTTAAATATTTGAATTAAATGAAAAATCTTTTTTTATCTACGATAGCTGCTCATATACATGTATACAGTAAATTAAGTCTGAAGAACTTGTAAATTTCACACAATAACTATCACAGACACACATGTTAAAATAATAAACAGTTGTTTTTGAAGAATTTGTTTAGCTAGTCTATAGTCTTATATAGTCATTCCCCAACCCTATCTCGATCATTAGATGACCCCGTACACAGAAGACTGTGAAATGACTCGTCATTAAATATGCTATCCCTCCTTTTTACGCCCCTCAAGAAAATAGTTCTGGAAACAATGTGGAAAATGAAAAAATTGCTTGTCACAAGCAATTTCTGCATATTCCACATTGTTTTCTTCTCAGAGATATAAATACTTTAAAATTTTCATCAAATTTCAAATTGTCGTCGGCAACTTTTTTCAATTTGGACCGGTCTAAAATTTCACTGTGTTGGAATGGGTTAATATCAATTTTGTAAACCAATGGTTCCAATTACGCTTTGCTTTTATGGTTTGTTGAGAAGATAATAAAGACGAAAGGAAACAAATCCATAACAGAGGTATGCACACTCATAATAGGTTCCATAAAAATGTCTATTTTTCATCTCCTGGTCTGTCGATGAACTGTGTTTGAGCAAAATCCGGAAATGTTGTAGATTTATTTATTATATACCTATAAATGATATGAATTAAAATCTGGCTATCTAATACAACTCGACAGAAAAAAATCCGTATTAAGCGTGGACTAAAAAAACGTATTCTTCGAGTACCGTGAAACACGGACTACTATTTTGTGTATTGGTGTTCGGTTTTTTCGGAAAGTTGGTTATTTCTTAATCATTTAAGAGAATTTTCTTAGTGTCTTGTCCTAAAGGTATATAATAAAAGGAATATTACAACAGTGTGTTTTACTATTTGTTGTTATCGTGTTCTCGAAACGTGTGCAGGTATTTTTATTGGATTCGACCTTCGGTCTCATCCAATGAAAAATACCTACACACGATTCTCGAACGCGATAACAACAAACAGAAAAACACACTGTTGTAATATTCCCTACATATCGTAGAAGAAAATGTTTTCGTCCGTCATATGTTTTCACACCGATTTGTCTTTTACTTATTCTGTAGGCAAAGGTTGTTTTGTGATAATTTTTTATTGTCTAAATTTAGTTTAGAAGCATAACAATTCATTAAAAGTTTGGGAGGAAGAAATAAACTAAAGAGAATATATGTTGGTACTTTATGCATACACGCAAAGCAGCCTCCGTAAAAATGTTCTCTCTTCTCCTCATTGACAGTCGAAAATCGGATTATCCGGAAAAGGAGTAGATCTATATATGTTGTGCCCGATCTTGAGAATTTGCACGTGTTTAAGATTATTCGTTCACCGGAAGTTATGTCGAACGACTGTAGTGAAGCCGTATAGGATTTCTTTTTATAATAACGTTTTATTTTGGTAAATATTACGGTTCACAAACAAATTTAATATTCTAAAATTAATATTCTTACAATATTACCAACGAATATGTCTGTTTTCGTATTAAAATCGACTTTGGTTTTACCATTTGCCCATTCTTAAAATGGACATTCTCAAGAATGGGCGCGACATATATATTCATATTAGGCTCCATAAAAATGTTAATTGTTCTTCTCTTGGACAGGCAAAAATTGGATTGAAGTAAAAACCGAAGTGTACACTCCTATCTGACTCCATAAAAAATGTTATTTCTTCTCTTAGTCATTCGAAATTTTTTAGTAAAACGGGCATAGGTGTAGATCTTTTCATACTTATAAAAGGTTTAATAAACATGTCAATTGATCTTTTCTCGGTTAGACGAAAGTTGGTTTTGGTTTAGGTAGGGACAATTGTTAACGCGTCTGTAACAATCGTCACAAAGAGGTTCACGACATTGGCGCCTGTTGATGACATACACGTCTTTGTTTTCATAGCAAATGCTACAATCCCCTTCCTTCACATTGTCTTTATTTTTAATAACATTGTAATCCGAAAAGAGAAAATAAAAAACGATTAATCATTTAATGTATACGACGATTTCAAGTTGGTGGAATTTTGGAAAAAAATATCAATTAGGCTTTCTGGGTTGAAAACAATGTGAAAAATGAATAAATTGCCTGTGACAAGTATTTTTTTTCATTTTACAAAATGTTTTCCCTAGCCTTATTCTAGAGGGGCGTCAAAATCTGGTTTGTATTAGAATAGATTAAATGAAAATCACTATCATTGAAAGAATTATAGCAACTCAATTTAAGAATGTAATTCATTTTTATACCTATACCTATATACAACTGACGGTGAAAAACACGTGTGGATAGACTACTTGAGTATTAAATAAGTCCCAAATAGTGTTCTGCATCCGTGATGCTGAAACAGAAAAACTACACCCGCCAGTTAAAAAATAACCGAGGAAGCGATGGAGTTGTTGTTGTAGTTTTTACGCATTTTATCCTAACCATTTCTTCAACTTCTAAAAATTACACTAACACACACGCACTAACACACCATTATCATTAATATTCAATACTGAAAACACGGTTTACGTTTATACATACCATTTGTATTCATAATATTGATTATCATAAAATCCCATCACAAGAAATAGACTTAAAGACTTATAAATTGGAAATAAAACAAAACTTTCTATAGAAGATCTCTGTAACACACTCCGTCATACACCGTGTTAATCTATTAGTTATTTAAGAAACGAATGCAGGCGTTTGTAATGTCTAGGAGAAAAGGTTGTATAGATCTTCCTCTGAATAAATAATTGAGATTGTTTTTGCTTTAGGAAAATGTTTTTGATAAATATCTCCGTTTTGCAGTCTAAACGTTTTTAACGTTTAAATCAACTGATTAATTGATCAGTGTCAAACGTTAGCATGGTCTAGTTTGCAATATTTTATCAAAATAGAGAGCCGTATTGTAACAAGATAGCATATGCATCACAGATAACGTATCGCTAGTTTCAAGGTCATAGACTTACTTTTATCATTTGGCCCTTGAATCAACGTCATCTTTTTAATGTTGATATTGTTTACAAATTAATTCTCATTAAACGTCGGATTCAAAAAAAAAAAAAAAAAAAAAAAACTCGACCGACCAACAATCTCAGTGAATCTGCCTTGTCGGAGATCAGTAAGCGTTCCAGACGATCTGTCACTTATCTATTCTAGCCATAAAAACATTCGTGATTTGCTATAATTAAGAACAGGGTTAGGATGAAACGAGATAATTATCAATCCTTTCCCGTACAACACCTAATCTTTACGTTCCCTTTCGATTTCACTTAAGAAAACATAGGGGAAAAAGAAGAAATTGTTTGTAACAAGCAATTTCTTCTTTTCCCACAATATTTTCTATCAATTAGGATGGTTACTTTTTTATTGTACTTTCTTATAATGTCATCTATTACCCCTTTAAATTTGGAAAGTCTTAAATTTTGAGAAAAAAAAATAACAATAAAGGGTTAAGATAATATTTGAACGTCTGTTTCAAAATGGAGAGCGTAAGTACGAGTCATTGTTTAAATTTTTAACAACGTTGAATACATGCACTTTATAATGTAAGCTGATTCTCTGTGGATTCAAAAGCACATTACGCAGAGCATCGATAAAATTACTTGGCAATATTTGTTTTTGTTATGATTTTGATAAATCAAACAAACAAAACAAAGAAAAGAATTTTGAACAGACGCGAATTATTGTTGAAAAGGTTGATTAAAAAATGTATATATATATATATTTTTTTTGTTGTTGTTGATGTTCTTTTTTCTTTTTTTTTTTCTTCTTCTTTTTTTTTAAATCTATTTCATTTATATTACTTTTCTTAAATTTATTTATTTAATCACTGAAATGTTTTTGTTTTGATTTTACTGTTTTTCAAATCTTTCATTCTCAAAAGTAAGCAAACAAGGGAACTTGCCCTGAAAGCTTTTCTCCATGTAGATATGACATCCTGCAACATGTGTTGAAGAGAAAAAATAATCATTGGGTTGACATATGGGCATTAAATTTTTATGAAATTATTATCTTAATTCAACCCTTGTCATGTTGAATCCAGAACATTCCCGATTTTTGCAGGAGATATAGACAATGATCAGCCTGCACCTATGTGCAGTCTTATCTTTGTCTTCACCGCCTGTTTGTCCTTCTCAAGCCGGAATGAACTCGGTTGTCAAAAGAAATATTGATTCACAATCAGAGCCTTAAAGTGTTTTGAGTTCTTTGACTTTAATGCACTTCTCAACAAGAATTTTATTCCAGCAGACAGGGATTAAATCATTTTCATTTGATCAATATATCAATATTTTCGCCTTTATTGAAATTTCAATAACCTGTTACAACACCGAGTTTGATTTTTTTTTTTTAAATTCGTTTTATATTCTTTCCAATTCCTCACGAGATTTTAAAGGAATCTTGAATGATGAAATGAAATAATAAGCCTTTTGGATAACTCACATATTTCCAACAAAAATGACATTTTCTATTTAGTTTCATTTTTTGAAAGTTTCAATTTAGAAAAAAAACTGTTGTAAACCTATGGATGTTTTTGATGCCTTTTTGATCGTCAATTTTATGATTATTAGAGTTCAGTAGTTATTGATTTGCGTCAGCCATTTTGAATGGTAAAAGAATCTTTTTCGTCACATGTATGGTAACATTTTATTATCATGCAACGAGGCCTCCAATAGAGGGGCAGGTCACGTTGATGTAATGTTGATGTAATAGACCCTGTAATGGTAAATACAGTAATAGCAGCGATCCAAGTGAATTTCAAGAGTGCGATACATTTTAAAGCCAGAATAAGACTAAAACGATGCCACTCGAAATGAATGAATGAATAATCAAAGATCAAAGTAATATGATTACCACATACATGGACCACGTTCGTGGAATTAAGTTTAAATATCTGTTCTATTTAAATCGACAAAAGTTCAAAATTGGAAACATAAGGAAGCTTATCGGTTGACAAACGACTCTTCAAAATCAATCTTGCTTTTACTTGAAATGAAATGATTTGTTTCTTTCTGTGCTCAGTATGAATTAGCTGTGATAACGTATCCCTCTTCATAATCTGTTGGCGAGGGCTACGACACCTGCCATTTTTGCTCCTTCTTACAGTGCTCGGAGTGATTCACTCCGAGCATTTGAGGTCTAATATTGGAAGTTGTGTAAATAGTAAAAACTACTGAACGACACTACAAAATTAATCTTGCTTTTACTTGAATTGAAATAATTTGTTTTTTTCTGCGTTCAGTATGAATTAGCTGTGATAACGTATCCCTCTTCATAATCTGTTGGCGAGGGCTACGACACCTGCCATCTTTGCTCCTTCTTACAGTGCTCGGAGTGATTCACTCCGAGCATTTGAGGTCGAATATTGGAAGTTGTGTAAATAGTAAAAACTACCGAACGACACTACAAAATCAATCTTGCTTTTACTTGAAATGAAATGATTTGTTTCTTTCTGCGTTCAGTATGAATTAGCTGTGATAACGTATCCCTCTTCATAATCTGTTGGCGAGGGCTACGACACCTGCCCTCTTTGCTCCTTCTTACAGGTCGAATATTGGAAGTTGTGTAAATAATAAAAACTCAAGTCTCTGAATTTCAGTAAATGTTTATCTGCAAAAAGTTGGATATTTCATGCATTTAAGTCTAGATTTGCTACACCATCGGAAAATCCAAGTTTTCGACTTTTTTTAATCAATTGAAAACAATACAATTATGATAGAAAACAAGAACAAAGTTGTATGAAAGTAATTTAGGGGTTAATTGAATTTCGATATAAAAATAAAAAAAATATTGACGATTCAGTACGTTTGATGATGATATTTTATTAATGGTATGTTGTTAAAACATTCTTTATTTCTTTTACGAGAACCTCTTTTGACTGCAAACAATGTGACATAATAAAAGATCACATGACCAACCAAATGTCATGGTCGCCAAACTACGATTTTTTATTTAATACCTGAAACCGGTATTGAAAGATTAATGCAATTGATATCCTGATTATCTTGATAGAATTTGTCAATATAATTGACATATGTATGAAATTGATCCGTAGATGATCGCACATCACAAAACATACAATATTAGTAACTGCAACAAGAAGCAAAGGGACGGGTGTCGTAGCCCTCGCCAACAGGATAAAAAGAAGGCTACGTTATCACAGCCAACGTCGTATGCACAGTAAGTACTGGTCGATGGTAAAATTTATGATCGTGGATTTTTTCAATGTATTATATATCTATTTTATTCAAAAGTACAGATATGAATACCAATATCACAATATTTCAGATTGGCAAATTTCGTTTGAAAGAACTTATAGCTGCTCCATTCACACCGTTGCTTGCAGACGGGTATGTTCTCTTATTTACACCGAATTCTATATCTCATGACACGTATATCTGAGGCATTCTCTCCTAACCCTTTCGGTCAAATCCCTCCTTTTTACGTCTCCGGGATTTTATAATTGAGAAACCATTGCAGACAAAGAAGAAATTGCCTTTTCTACAATATTTTCTACCCTGCTGAACGATTATTTTTTTTAAATTAAATCATCTTTTAATTCTCGTCAGCAAAATCTTTGAATTTGAACAGGTCTAAAATTATTAAAACAACAACAACAACAACAACAAACAAAAAAAAAAAAAAACAGGAGGGGTTAAATGACTTGAATTCCTACGTTTTTCGTATACGATTCTATATTTAAATTGTGTCGACACAATGGAAACATTTATCTATGCTCTTTGTGACAAAACAGTCTGAATACGGATTTCATAGTAAGCGGAAAGAAACAACAGAATGCGTTTTAGAGAATTTGTACTATGAATTAAACGCACTTCATATATGAAACTTGTATTTTTTAGATATATTACCCTAACGTGCACATAAAATGATTTATCTAATTCATTTTGTAGTGAAATCAACTTTCCCCTGATCGAAGAATATGCGGATTACCTAGTGAAGGCTCATTTTACCGGAATATTCAGTGAGTTGATCTTATTTTTTCAAAATACCAACACAAGAAACAGACTTTAAGTGGTTTGTCCTGATTTATAGTTCAGAATATGTTCAAATCATTTTTATACCATTCCGACAAGCAAGAAAAAAAAATTATGAAAAGATTGTGGAAAATTAAGAAATTGCTTTTTACAAGCAATTTTTTCATTTTCCTCTGTGTTAAATCCCAAAAGAGTTCAAAATGTTATCAACGATCAATTGTCATCTGCAACTTCTTTGAATTTAGACTAGTCTAAAATTATGGCATGTGGTAATAGGTTAGCCTTTGGTACCGGTTTAACGCATTCCCACACAAACCCTCCTTTTTACGCCCCTCAAGAAAATAGTTCTGGAAAACAATGTGGAAAATGAAGAAATTGCTTGTCACAAGCAATTTCTGCAATTTCTACATTGTTTTTTTCTCAAAGATACAAATACTTTAAAATTTTCATCAAATTAAAATTGTCGTCTGCAATTTTTTTCAATTTGGACAGGTCTAAAATTTCACTGTGTTGGAATGGGTTAAGCAGTGTATTGAGTTTGTAAGTCTAAATGGGTTGCTCTTGAAAATTTGAATATTTTAGCGAGTCTTGAAGAAATTTATCATACCGATTTGAGTATGTCTATTAGTCTAACTAGCTTATTCTTGCTGATTTGAATATTCTCACAAGTCTTATTTAAGCTGTAGTTACGCCATTTTGCATACCCAACGACGATATCAGTATGTAGGTTGTAGTTCTAGTACTTATCTTTCATACTCTCGTCATTTGTTTATAGATCGAATATGGTTACAGGATAACTTGGTGTTTTCAATTGGGAGAAATTGTATGTATTAGAATGATAGGAAGAGTTTCACCAGTACTGTATGTGGTTTAGTCCCATTTCGTCTACTCCCATTTCGTCTCCTCCCATTTCGTCTACAAATTTGCGCACTAGTCCCATTTCGTCTACCCCTTTTTTGCGCAGGTGTCCCATTTCGTGTACATTTTAGATTTTATTCTTTTTTGTGGTTTTGAATTATTATTATGCTTTTTTCTTACATAAAAAATTGAATTCCACATTTTTTACCAATATTTGTATCAAATATTGGTATTTGTTGCCAATATATTTCACACATTTTCAGACTATATAGTAGACAAAATGTTAGGTGTTGAGAAGATGGATTACCTGTATGGCATTTGCCTTTTCACACCTGTACATATTGGATTTAAATCTTATCTATGATGACATTATTCTTTTAAAGATAGAAATATAATGACAAATGGAGGTTTACAATCACTAGAATAATATTTACATAGAAAGTTATTATGAAAATGTAAAGAAATTTGGCAAAACAGTAAATTTCTTTTCTTTTTATAATACTTCAATATTTTGTAATTTTCTTAATATAAGAAACCATTGTAGACAAATTGGAACAGTAGACGAAATGGGACAGTAGACCAAATGGGACAGTAGACAAAATGGGACTCCTGACAAAAAAAAATGCAGTAGACGAAATGGGAGTAGACGAAATGGGATGTTACTCTTTATGTTACATTTTCAGTCAATGGATCTCTAGCCGAAGGAATGTCAATGACTCTTGACGAACGGAAACGTTTGGCTGTGGCTTGGAAAAAAGCGTCTAAAGGAAGGTTACAGTTGGTTGTACATGTTGGTACAAACTCTATAAAGGATTCACAGGAGCTGGTAAATGATTACTTCAATTATTTTTCAAATAGTTCTTATCCCTGTGTATTCAATGTTTTTCGCTTTTTTAATGACGTCTTGTTTGCTACCGTTTTTCTCCAACCTCTATAGAAGATGTTTTCTTTCAAATCTCATTTTTGGTGGACTCCGTAGGCGTCCTTCAGTGTTACCCAGTTTGGGAAATCCAGTAGGATGTTACTATTTTAGATGAGAAGTAGTACCAAGTCAGATTCGATTTATTAGTTTTCAAAACATGTCTCCCCCAAACAACTGTACATTTTACGGCGTAATACGAGAAGTGCTAAAAGTGCGGAGTCATACAATTATATAGTGAGTTATTTGCATTCTACTTTAAGAATTCAGAATACCAGCTGTATACCGCGAGAGTGATAAGCTTTACAGTTACATATATTAAAAATGTTTATCATTATTTTGAATTAGCCTTTTCAATCCATTACCAAACGTCAAAATTATGGATTACTTACAGACGACAATTCCTGTCGGTTTTAGACTGAAAACTAAGGCTCAGATAGGATAGAAAATATTTTGAAACAAGCAATTTCTCCTATTCTCGCATAAAAACGCGATTGTGTGGGAATAGATTAAGCTTTTACTGGATCACGGATGTTTTAAAAGTTATACAAAATGTCTAATTTTTCCTTACAAGCAATATATCTCAAGTAATTATGCTATTCTAATATTGTACAGGTTTCTTAAATGATAACTTAATTATTTGGGGAATGACTTCGGAAAAGTATAATCTCGGAAAAATTAAAAAAAAAAAAAAAGTATCGATCTTGAAAGCTAGTTAGACTGCGATAAAAAAAATCGGTTTAACGTGACATTTAGTAGTATTTAAGTAAAACTGCGGTTGGTAGGTGCACCCAACCACGGCTTCCTGTCATTTTTCACACCATTAACATGTACTTTACTGGCAAATTACTTATTTCCATCGGTAAAAGACAAATGAAGCGTCTGACAATGGATTTTTTTATAAAACTTGTGAGCGTGTTCAGGACTCTAGAATAGACACACCGTTAACAACATGTACATATTAAACAAAACAGGCTGGGCAAGAGGTTATGCTTTAAAAAGATTATCTATATGCAAATAGCCATTTTGAACACCAAAAGTGGTATAACACTCTACTATGACAACACAGACGACCATCATTAGTACTTTCAGTGCTTTGATTTATAATGTCGTTCTCGTGTCTTTTCTAAAATAGTGATGATTTGTCTGGTAAGAAGTTGTTTTGTTGTTGTTGTTGTTTCTTTAGAATCATGCTCTTCATGATTCATGATGACAAATTGTTTTGGTGACCTTTACTAAAACTGGCGGATCGCCGCTGTCAATCAAATAACCGATAGACCAATCAAATGATTTATTTTAAATTGGCGTGAATTTTAAACTCCCAACTTCGTTTTACGCAAAGTTTTGAGAAGTTACACAATATCTGTCAGGTACAGCAGCTATGAAAGAATTGACGACCCCACCCACCGACCTCCGACAGGAAAATCGATTAAGACATTAAATTGTGTTATTAAATAACTGAATAATTGAATAAGCTGTAGATACGGGTTTTAAGTCGCCTTCACAACAAAAAGCCTAACATTAAGATCAGAGTTCAAAGTTCGCTTCGGGTCAAAACGAATGATATGATTGGTCGATCGATTTTTTAATGTAACGGCGACCTGTCGTATAAATACAATTATACTGTAAAACTGCTCTTTTTTGTATTTTAACCCATTCCAACACAGCAAAATTTTAGACTGGTCCAAATTCAAAGAAGCTCCATACGACAATTTAAAGTTGATGGAATTTTGAATTTTTTCTTCTTTTTGGATAGAAAACATTGTAGATAATGAAGAAATTGCTTGATACAAGCACTTTCTTCATTTTCCTCAATGTTTTCCAAAGTTTTTTTCTTGAGGGGCGTATAAAGGAGGGATTGAGTTGGATTGGGTTAAATAAATTTGGAAATGCAGAGCGAGTCAAGTGAATTAAAACACCCTTACTCCGTCATTTTTGCATTGATATTTTTGTTATGTTAATGCAGGCTCGCCATGCAGGAGAATTGGGAGCAGATGCGATTGCAGCGTATGCACCATCCTACTATAAACCAGAAAATGAAGGTATGTCATTCTCAACAAATGACATATGAATCAAAAACAAAACTTAAACTATACGGAAGGGCTGACTCAGTGGTCCAGGCGGCATGTATGTGTCGAGAGAGGAGTCAACATGAATTGAGTCCTATGTTGACACCTCTCAACTTCGCCGTGACCCAACAAAGGGAGTAAAAATCAGTTCGAAACAATACAATTGAATACGGATTGCTTTTCTTTCACAAAACAGTCAATTTCGTAATTATTCTGATCTATTTTCATTATCATCACTGAAATCATCTTAACCCTTGTCATGCTGTATAAATTATCTTACTGAATTTCTATCAAATCAAAGGGCTGAAAACACTGATAGAACTTGTTAAAAAATCAATATTTTATATTTTAGAAATCAACTTCATAATCAACTCCGTCTCAGGAAAAGTACAAGCAGGAGGTGTAGACTAAGATCAGCCTGCACATAAGTGCAGTCTGATCTTAGTCTACACCTCCTGCCAAAACCGGAATATTCCGGGTTAAGCATGACAAGGGTTAATATTATTACATGCGTCAATTTAAACATTAATAAATATCAAACTTGCCACCCATCTTTTCTTTTTTGCCAGAGGTGATGGTAGACGTTATGGAACAGATAGCCGGCGCAGCACCAAAGACTCCTTTCTATTATTATGACATCAACTTCATGACGGGCTGCTACAGTATGTAACGTTAAAAAATTTGGTTAACACATTCCAACGCAGCAAAATTTTAGACTGGTCCAAATTGAAAGAAGCTGCAGACAACCCTTTCAAGTTGATGAAATTTTAAATTGTTTCAACATTTTGGATAGAAAACATTGTAGATAATGAAGAAATTGCTTGATACAAACAATTTCTTCATTTTCCACAATGTTTTCCGAAGCTTTTTTCTTGAGCAGCGTAAAAAGGAGGGATCAAGTGGGAATGGGTTAACAAGTTATTGCAACATAAATTAATCCCTCCAAACTCTTCTTTTTTAGAGAATACACAAGTACTCGCGTAGACCGGTACCGCCGTCGACTTTAACAAAGCTTTTCGGTAAAGTCGACAGTGGTACCAGTCTAGTACTCGCGCCGAATGTGTGGGCAAATGAAAGAACCGAGATCGATGGCCGTTCCCGGAAGTCGAACTCGGTACCTCTTGATCGGGAATTCAACGTTCTATCTGTCCACAAACTTTACAATCGTGTAAAAGGCATTAGGTCTAAGCGAAAAATTTGCTCTAAAGATAGCTTCATCTTGAATCGTTGAAATCTCGCTCTGAAAAATGCACCTCCGATTTCATATTTGCTCTAACTTCCTAAGAGTGTTAAATGCAGCTTAAAAAAGGATCTCTTCAATATTTCAACAGTAATTGATGTATACCACCTTAACCTATTCCCACGGAAATGACGCGTATATAATAATACCATGTTAAACTTTGTGCGAAAAGGAGAAACTGATTGTTACGAGCAATTTCTCCTTTTCCAACAATGTTTTCTACCTTATTTAGCACTTATTTTACAATATTAGAAAGATTTAAAATGGCATCTTCAACTTCTTTCTAACTGGACCCGTCCAGAATTTAAAATGGTCTCAAATTTTGTCATCTGGAACGCGTAATTGATTAACACGTTCCAAATGACAAAATTTTATACCAGTCTGAAAGTTCTCAGACGTAAAATCAAAATGCCTTGAAGTTTGGAAAAAAATCACTAGGAAACACTTGAGAAAAGATTCAATTGCTTGAAACAAGAATTTCGTCATTTTCTCAAAATTTCCCTTCAGCGCGTTAAAATGAGAGCTTGTGTGGAATGGATGAAACCACTTACCACGATGGAACTTGAACACGGCATCTAAAAATGGAACTTATAGTTATGAAATTATTAATTACGATCAATCTTGGTTCATCTAGATGAGATTGTTTTTATCAGATTGAAATAAAAAAAAAAAAAAAACAACACAACAACGTAGGATTCAGCCAGAACACTGCAATAATTAATGCATGTATTCGAAACAATCCTTCATACATGTCACAAAAATGTTTTAACCCTTTCCTGGTTAATCCCTGGATTTTACGTCCCTGAGTTTTTATACTTAAGAAAATATTGTGGGATAAGAAGAAATTGCTTGTAACAAGCAATTTCTTCTTATCCCACAATATTTTCTACCCTATAGGCTGGTTACTTTTCAAATTGCACTCACTTTTAATTGTCGTCTGCAACTTCTTCGAAATTGGACAAGTCTTAAATTTTGAAAAACAGGAAAGGGTTAACCGATTATTCTCTAAGCGACCACTTTCTGGCCATCTCTTGTTGGTCTCTTAAACCATTATTAGACGACTAAATTTTAGAGTGGTCCATATTGAAAGATGTTATAGACGACATTTCAAATTGCGCTTAAACTGGGAAATAAGTGTCAAATATAGTGAGAAATATTGTGGGAAAAGGAGAAATTGCTTGTTACAGACAAATCCTCCTTTTCTCACAAAATTTTCCATGATTGTGATTCTTCAGGGCGTCAGAACGCGTCATAATGTGGGACTGGGTTGACGGAAGTTTTACTGTACTGCTATTTCTGCCTTACAGTCAATGTTCGAAAGTTTCTAGAATTGGCGAAAGATCGCATCCCAACACTTCGAGGCCTGAAGCATTCATCAAGATCACTGCCTAGCGCACACGATTGTACTCTAATAGAAAATGGTAACATGCAAGTTTTAATGGGTACCAACGAGGTATGAGATTTATTCATTAACCCATTCCCACTCAATCCCTCCTTTTTACGCCCCTCAACGAAAAAGCTTTGGAAAACATTGTGGAAAATGAAGAAATTGCTTGGATCAAGCAATTTCTTCATTAACCACAATGATTTCTATCCAAAAAGTCGAAAAAAAATCTAAATTCCATTAACTTGAATTTGTCGACTGCAGCTCCTTTCAATTTGGACCGGTCTAAAGTTCAACTGTGTTGGAATGGGTCAACAGACACTGACAGCAGATGTTGTCGACAAATATCAATAATTTAATTGATAGTTTCGTCTATCAAAAACGAGCGATCTGATTGGTCGAAAATTTTAATTCATACCTCCATGAACAAAATTTTGAGTACGAAGCCATTTTGAATGTTTCCACACAAAATAGTTCACTACAAAAAGGTATCAAAATTTGTTAAGTTGTTGCATTTTTCGCTCGATGCTATTAAATTATAAGAAATGAAGAGAATATTTTTTGTTTTCATGGAGGTATGAACCGAAAAACCTAATCACACAATGTATGAATCCGCTTCGCGTATTCATACAGTGTGATTAGTTTTTTCGGTTAATACCTCCATGAAAACAAAAAAATATTCTCTTCATCTCTTAAATGAATAGACTTTGACGGATAATGGTGTAAATTGAAATATCCATAGACTAATCAAATCAGACTTTCAGAACTAAACGGAATTTTAAACTCCAATATTTGTGTGAAGTGTTATTGTTGTTTCGGCTATTTAAATGTTGTAGTTGCAGCTTATTCAGTTGTAGTTACGACGTTTAGGTCTCCCACTAACCATTTTACTTTTTTGTCACGTGTTATTGACTATAAGATTTGAAAAAAAGTGCTGTTCTAAATTCAAGTCGAACTTCCTGTCGGAGTTCAGTGGGTGAAGCAAACGATCCGTAAATTTGAACATTAATCGTGGATTATCTGGGATAGAAAGATATTGATTGTTACGGGAAATTCATTGATTTTCAAATTTCTTGTACTAATTAAACCTGAAAGCGTCTTGTTGTAAAAGACCTACAGAACATGAATTCTTTTATACCCAAATTGGCTTTTCAGGTTTCTCTTTCTACAAAGATTTTTTTCAGATTAAGGCGGAGTTGAATTTTGAACAAAAAGGCCTATTTTAAATTCCACAGGCGAGAAACTGCAAGTTTTTTTTTGCTATCAAAAATAGGAGTTAGAAAAAATAAAGACTTAACTTTAACTCTTTTCATGCTACATAATATATTTCTCTGAATTGCATTTAAATTAAAGGACTGAAAGTACTACCTGTGGATTAATATTTCATTTGAAAATTATTCTTAAAACTAAGCCTGATTTGGAAACTACAAACAGGTGGTGTACACTAAGAATAACTAGTCTTTGTCATAACCTCCTGCATAAACAGGATATTCCAGATTTATTATGACAAGTTTTTATTCTTGTTTACTTTCAGCAATACCTTACTAGCCTAACGCTAGGTATGCCAGGTGTAGTTATAGTATCGTACTTAGGACCTCTTTTTCATGATTTAAGGAAGGCATTTGACGCTGGTGACTTGAAAACTGCTCTAGAAAAACAGGTAAACTTGCACAAAGGAACTATTTTACAATTTAGGGTGGCCTATTGCTTCCACCAGTCCTGATAACTATTCTATAAACTTTTTTTTCGCAAATAAATATGTCGACAGGCATTTCTCTAGCAAACAGATAAAACGTATTACACTTAAAATTCTGTCATTAACAAAATATAGATATGTGACCCGCCATGATAAAGAACGCGCAACGAAACACACACCTATGTGACTCGCCATGTAAAAGGAGGTGCATCTGGAACATATCGGTCACCCGTCATGAAAAAGGAGGAGTACCCGGTACACACATGTGGCTCGTTCAACTCAATTATTTGTTTTGTTGAACCCTTGGGGAGCTATTTGCGCTGGTCAGATCTAATATATTAAGAATATTGTTAGAAAATATTTAAAAGGCACCTAGCTTTTAGTCAATCAGGTCGGATGATATTATAGAAAGAGTAAAAGTTCCCTGGCCATTCCATGTTGTAAGAATATGCTAAATTCTAAAAGAATTAGCTGTTATTACATTTTTAAGTCTTTACGTCATTATGAGATCATCATTTTCTTGGATTAGAGATTATTTGGTGTAGTTGGTTTTAGTTTTCTAAAAATGTCTTACAAGACTTTTTAATAAAAACAATAAAAACAATATAAGTGTATGTATATATCTTGCAGGTTCTGTGTCAAAAAGTACAAAATATTCGTAACAAATATGGTGGTAAGTCGTTTCAGTTTTGATGATTTAAGAACTTTTTTTTTACTTTTTAGTCTCATTTCGGAATTTATCTCCGTTGGGTGAACTATCAAAGTGAACTTGTCTAGTATTTTCGTAAAAACGAATCAACAAATTTCAAACTTGAGCTGTAAGTTAATATTGCCAACCCACACGCCATAAAAAAAACTATGTCGTCGGTTTCATTCTTAAGCCTCCTAGCGAAAGCTTGAATCAAGCTGTAATTACGAGTGTTTAGCATGAAGCCGAAATATATACCAGCCTTTAGAAAAAAGTCTGAAAACTATTACTTCGGAGGAATTCTCTAAGTCCAGCACCTATATCTTTGCCTAAAACCAATGAACCCCTTGAGCTGTAAAGTAAAATTGCTAACTCGCGTGCCAAAAACCATCTCAATATCTACAAGCGTTTTTGAAAAAATGTCAGGAAAACCAGAAATTCGGTCAAATTTTCTGATTTTTTTTTACAAATTGTTTACGGACGGACAGACGGACGCCGGGCATTTACCGATCACAATAGCTCGCCTTGAGATCGTTGTGCCCAGGTGAGCTAAAAATGAGCCAAATATTTACAAGTGTTTTGGAAAAAAAGCTGAATAATCCGAATTTCTGAAAAAAATCGAACTTTCTGAAAAAAGCTAAGTCCATCCAGCATCCATAGCTTCCTCAAACACTAAAGGACCGTATTGAAACCTGAAATTGGTCTATTTTCAAAATGGCGAATTCACGTTCAAAAAATCGGCTCAGTATCTGCCAGCGTATAGGGAAAAAAAGCCAGAAAACTGTCCTACTGAATAGTAAAGCATCCATATCTTCTTCACAAATAAATAGACTGGAATGAAACTTGAACTTGGTCTGTAACTTATTATTGCGGACTGAAGCACCAAAAGTCTGCTGATTATCTGCCATCGTTTAGATAGAAGTCCAGAAAACCAATTTATCGAACCAAGAGACAGAGTGCAAACCTAAAATACCGTCGGCCTCGCCGTTAGGTGACTAACTATTATCATGTATACGTTTATTTTCTATGCTACAGTGTTATTTAGGACTGCGGGTTTGTGACTCGAGAGAAGGCAAAGCCCGCGAGCTAAGTTCCTGGTATTGGCGCAATTCAGGTCGGGTATCCGTGATTAAAGAAATTTTATAACAAATAAGTAAAATGGGCAACTCAAATTGTTGAAAGTGGCTTAACCTATTCCCACACGATAAGATTTTAGACCAGTCCAAATTCAAAGAAGTTGCAGACGACAATTTTAAGTTTATGAAATCTGTAAAATCTTTGACTTTTTAGGTAGAAAACGTTGTCGATAATGAAGCAATTGCTTGTCACAAGCAATTTCTTCGTTGTCCGCAATTGTTTTCTAAAGCTTCCATATTGAGGGGCGTTTAAACGCGTCACTGTGTGGGAATGCGTTAATAATATACAAAAAAAATCTTCTTGTTTCTGTAGGTGGGATGAGTACAGCCAAGTCAATATTCACTGTTCTAACAGGAATCGATGTGGGACCGGTCCGTTTACCACTGAAACAGCTATGTTCAAAAGAAATCGACAATATGCAGGCAGATTTCCTTGCTGCGGGACTGAATAACATAGCCATGCCGGTATGAAATACTAAGAAAATGGATATCATATAGTCTTGTCTAATAAGACAGTTTTACAAATAGAATAATACAGAGCCTAGTTGGATCATTATCATGAAAATAAACTTGTTAAGAACCGCTATTTCTTATGGTCTTTCTTTTTAACCCATTATCATATAATGACGCTTTCTGATGCCCTGCAATCATTGAAAACTTTGTTAGGAAAGGAGAAATTGCTTGGTTTCTCATGTATTCTATCCTATTTGGCACTTGTTTTCCAGTTTAAGCGCAATTTGAATTGTCGTCTGCAACTTCTTCAAATTTGGATCAGTCTAAAATTATGTCGTCTGGGTAATGGGTTGAACAGTGATAATTTTATGCCAAACTGTGTAAATCTTTTGATGATAGGAAACGAAAGCCTACACAGTCGTCCGTAGCATAAACCTGATAAAGGCTGTAATCATCTTTTATACTATTAAGTAAGAAAATTCATCATTAGTGAGTTACAGAATATTAGATACCGTCATTGTGATGACAAAACTTAGTAACTACAGCTTGAATATTCACTGATTGTCAGCAGAATCAGCGCCTAACTAATAAGCGAAAAGTGAAAAAACCTGATCAGACGTCACTTATACAAAGGCTGATCGGATTCTTTACAGGGTTTACATGTGATGGCAATGAGATAATCATGCATTTTCGTAGTGCAACAATGTTATTAGCGCGTTTAGGTATAAAGTTACTTACGGCAATGCTACGCTAACCATTTATTCGTTTTCTATAATTCTAATTTCACGAAACCTTTCTGTCCTCAAAGTAACTTTCGCTACCTTGTATGGTAAGGTAGGTAAAGCTGTTCTTATTCATCAGCGATTACATCTTCAGCAAGAGCTGTATCTATACTCTGGACTTTACCTATTCCCGCACATTTTTTTAGATTGGTCCATATTAAAAAAGCTACAGACGACAAATTCAAGAAGATGATTTTTTTGTCTTTTTGGATAGAAAACATTGTGGATAATGAAGAAATTGCTCGATACAATTTCCTCATTTTCTGCAATGTTTTCTAAAGCGTTTTACTTTAAGTGCGTAAAAGGAGGGATTGGTGGGAATGGGTTCAGCTATTCCTACACAAGCCTGCATATTGTACACCCCTCAAGAAAAAAGCTTTGGAAAACATTGTGGAAAATGAAGAAATTGCTTGTTAAATTATACACAATACACACCCTATAGATAAAGTTTTTGAAAATTTCCTCCGTTTAATTCGTTGAATTTGGCCAGTCTAAAATTGGGATTTATTTGGTAACGGCCAATCTCGAGACAGAATGATGAAAATTGAATCTGGTCAGTCTAAAATTTTGTTGTTTGGTAATGGGTAAATCTCGAGACGGTTTGTTACATATGAAACAAAAGTATTTGTATGAAATTCAACTAATATTTATTTAGCTCAAATTATACATAACAGGGACAAAGCACAGTTGCTGCTTATATAAACACAGCTTATTTCGCTGTTAAACAGGTAACACAACGTTCAAAATTGACCCTTCATGCAAAAGATAGTCCATGTACAACAAAAACCGATTCTGGTTTGCTTTCATATGTTGATTTTTCTTATTAATTCTTCTATCGAATCATCCAATCACTTCTGTGCATCAAAGAAACAATCAACCAATCAAATCATTCATTTAGATCGGATGAATTCGACACTAAAATGCTGTCTGATATCTAATCAGAACTTTCTGTCGAGCTCAGAGGGCATGGCGAGCATTCTACTAATTGATAAATAGTCTTAAATTTTACTAGACAATATAAAAATACTATTATCATTTAATAAGTCTATCTGGGATATTTTAAACAATTTCACATATGCATGTGGCTTAGACACTTAGCAGCCTTGACGGCAAAACAGTGTATTTTAAATACTCTCTGATCGCCTAAAGAACTTTAATTTGATTGATTAAATGGGGTTTAATGCCACTTTTAACAATATTTCAGTCATATTGCGGCGGCTGGAGCACCTAAAAATATATTCCTGGTATTCCTCACAACAGTACTACCACTACATCCTTTCCTAACCTCCAGCTGCTATCCCACTTAGGTTTACGATTATCCAGCCATTGGTGAGAGACAAATGTTGAAAAAGATATGTGCCCCCTCCGGGGATCTAATCCAATGACATTCCATAATATTGAAGACTGGAATAAGAATTTTTAAAGTCAGTAGCTAGCTACAATGTGCATGAGAAGACTGTATCGGAGTCATTGCTTGGCATACATGTGAAATTGTTGTAAATGTTGTGCATAGGCTCATTTTCTTTAAGATCTAACCCATTAACAGACGTCAAAATATCAGACTGGTCCAAATTTAAAGGAGTTCCAGACGACAATTAAAAGTTAATTAAATTTTAGATTCTTTTTAACTTTCTGTAGAGAAAACATTGTGTAAAATGAAGAAATTACTTGTTACAAGCAATTTCTTCATTTTACAGAATGTTTTCACAGTTGTTTTTTCTCAAGGGGCGTCCAAATGCGTCATTGTGTGGGAATGGGTTAAGTGAAGAGGTGATTACAAAATCTTTCGAATTACTTAGTATAGCATTTGAATGTTTACTAATACCGTATTCATTTTGTGCATTTTGAATAATAAGCTCTTACCAATCAGAAATTTACACTTACTAACAAAATTCAGAATTTGATAGATCATTCTCAAGGTCAATTAAAACAATTAGTAACTGAAAATTCTAACTTTTTAGATCAATATATATATCATAAAGGTTATTAAACAAATCATCAATAATAAACAGTAGGGTAATTGCGGATCAGTGTAAATACATTGTAAACGCACAAGCAATAGCTCCACATATCAAACCATCTTTAACCCTTTACCGGACAAACCCAGGATTTTACATCACTGTGATTTTATACGTGAGAGAACATTGTGGAAAAAGGAGAAATTGCTTGTAACAAGCAATTTCTCCTTTTCCCACAATATTTTTTACCACATAGGATTGTCAGATTTCAAATTGCAATCATTTTATATTGTCGTCTGCAACCTCTTTCAAATTGGACCAGTCTAAAATTTCATAAAACAGGAAAGGGTTAAAGATGCCGTATATCAGATCAGTTCAAATTCCACTGAAATGAATGTTGTAGTGTCACAATAACATGTGCAAAGTTTCAAAGCAATAGCATTGGTAGAAAGAAAGTTATTATTCCACTAAAACTAATGTCAGGGTTTTAAATCTGTGTCTAGAGGCTGACTTTATTGCCACAAAAGCTTGTGCACTGTATCAGAGCAATAGCATTAGTAGAAACAGAATTATGACAATTGTACATAAAATTTAACTAAAATATTACGCCAACGTAGTGGTGACCGGAATAGCCCCCCTATTCTTTGAATAGTCAAGCTAAAAATCAAACTCTACTAATACTGTAACATTAGCTGCAACATGCAAGATACTTCTGAATATCATAAGAATTAACCTTATTAACGACAGATAGATAAATTTGTCTGTATGGGGGTTTTACGGCACTTCCTACAATAGTTTGCAGCAAAGGGAATTGATGAGATTTGAAAACCACATTCCTTTTTTATGAATAAGGTATAAAAGAATATCTCCACATGCATATATGAACAAACCGAATTTCTTTAGTTTAATCATGATCTGCAAAGCCCATAAAATAACCCAGGGGTGTGGAATTCCAATGCCCGACTTGTCCAACAAGGTTCTTTCTACTTACGGACAAGTACACTTTCCTAGGTCACTTGTCTGAGGACAAGTCAATACTATAGTTAATCTTGAAATTGAATGAAATCGATCTCAAGGATTTATCACACCCTTATGTTTATATTGAAAGGTAAACAATATTGTTGTTAATGAAGAAAATGCTGGATTCCAGAATTTTCTTCATTGTCAACAATGTTTTCTTAAAATTCATCCCTTCAATTTTTTACTGACAAGTTCATTTTGATTCTTGACAAGTAGAAAGTCATCTCTTACTTTCTCAAGACTAGTTGAGAAAGTAAGTATTTCCACACCTGTAACCCAGTACCAGAAAATTCCTTGTTTTGAAACTTCCGGTTGAAATTTTAGTCAAAGCATTATGAGAAAAGGAAGAACTGTTAATAAGTTATTTGTCCTTTTATTATTTTTTTCCCCTTTAGCAAGTTACATATGCTTTGAAATGTCATCTGAAAAGAAATTTCAAATGTAAGCAGCCTAAATTTCAGACACCTGGTAAAAGGTTTTAATATTTCTTTATTTTTTTTTCTAGTTTCAGCATGAAATACATTAACGTGGTAAAGTCCGACTATAATGTAAATGGCAGTAAAAGCATAGCTGAGGTTAACAATATCATCAACAGAGAATATCATAGCCTAGTAAATCTGCATTGATTTTTCAACCCTTTACCGTTTTTTTTAATTTTCGACTGGTCCAAATTCAAAGGTTTAACAGACGAGAATTTTCAGTTGAACTTGTTCGAAAAATAATCCTAGGGTAGAAAATATTGTGAAAAAGAAGAAATTGCTTGTTGCAAGCAATTTCTTCCACAATGTTTTCTCAAGTTTAAAATCACAGGGATACAAAAACCAGGGATTACACAGGAGAGGGTTAAAGCAATAAATAACCCATTACAACACCATCCAACGTTTTGAATTACTGAAGATTAATAGATTAGGAAAACTGTGAGAAAAGGAGTAATTGCTTGTAACAAGCAATTTCTTCCTTTCTCAAAATATTTTCTACCCAAAATGAAACTTACTGATCAATTTTAAACAATAAAAAGTGTTATCTGTTTTCAAAAATGGACCAGTCCAAAATTCTGCTGTCTGGTAATGGGTTAAACAGTACACTGCACTTGTATCAATTTTCTAGGAGTAACTGAAATATCAATTACCGCGATACCTTGGTTAAAAATCATTGACTGTTTGACATCAATCAATTACAAGCCATTTCTCCTTGTATCACAATGAAATTTCTGATACTATGTTCTATAATAAAACCTTTTGATATTGCAAAACAGGATTTCTCTAACATCTTCAGAATCAAAATTAGCAAACATTTGTATTGAAGTCACGGTTAATCACACTAATGCCCCAAATTATCTAAGTAGAACCATATTTTGAAACTGTTCAACGCATTCCCACACAATCAATCTTTTTTACACAGCTCTCGAGAAAAATGCTATGGAAAACATTGTGGAAAATGAAGAAATTTCTTATTACAAGCACTTTCTTCATTAACCACAATATTTTCTACCCCAAAAGACAAAGAATTTTTAAATCACATCAATTTAAAATTGATGTCTGCAAATTCCTTGAATTTAGACAAAAGAGTTTTAGAGTGGGAATGGGTTAACAGAATAATTAAGAATTAACCCATTCCAACACAGCAAAATTTTAGACTGGTCCAAATTGAAAGAAGCTGCAGACGACAATTTCAAGTTGATGGAATTTTGAACCTTTTCGTCGTTTTGGATAGAAAAAAATTGTGGATAATGAAGAAATTGCTTGATACAAGCAATTTCTTCATTCTCCACAATGTTTTCAAAAGCTATTTTCTTGTGGGGCGTAAAAAGGAGGGATTGAGTTGGAATGGGTTAATGATGAAATGATGATGAATAAACTGAGTTTGCGTACCAAGCTTAATGATTCAATAAAAAGGTTGAAAGTTCTATGAAAATCACAGTATATGACAACATATCAATAAACTCATTCACACAATATCCCGCCTTTAAAATACCTCTAAAAAAGCTTTGGAAGAAATTGTTTGTTTTTTAACTTTCATACCTCATTGAAAACAACATAAAGTAATCTCTTAAAACTTAAATGCAAAAAAGGGTCCATCCCAGAGGTTCCTGGGTTAGTATTTATAACCAGTCTAAATCACTCTTTTGTCTTTTGACCCATTACCAGATGGCAAAATTTACACTGGTCCTAATTGAAAGAAGTTGCAGACAATTTATAGTTGATTGAATCTTAAAACTCTTGGTCTTTATATCTTTCCTGTTTATCCCTGTTTTTTACGGCCCTGTGATTTTAAAATTGAGAAAACATTATCGAAAAAGAAGAAAATGCTTTTAACGAGCAATTTCTTCTTTTTCCACAATAGTTTCTGCCCTACTGAATGATTATTTTTCAAACAAAGTCCACTTAAAATTTTCGTCTAATATTTTGCAAAACAGGAAAGGGTTAAGGGATGAAAACATCATGGATAATGAAGAAATTGCTTGTTACAAGGAATCTTAAATGTCTTTGTCTTTTGGGGTATAAAATGTTGTTTGTAATAAATTGTCCATACCTTTTTTTCTGAGGGATAAAAGAGCTGGATTGTATGGGAAGGGGTCCAAGGATCAAAATATAACTGACTGAAAACTGGTTTCTGTTTAAACACAAAATTATATACTATCCATTTGTTGAAACTCATTCAGTACAGAACATATTTCAAATGACAAGAAATAAGTGTTTATAGGAGCAGACTGCCAGTCAAAAGGACAATTATTTATACAGAATATAACAATAACAATGAAACTTATACGGAATTCAGGCAAAACACTATAGCAAACTTTAGCAAATCAATTACAGCACTTACAAACCTTATAAAGCAACTTAGAGAGCAAATTAGGAATGTAAACTCTGCCACAAGTCAAAACTTTCTTTCTGTTATAATATTGCATGAACCTATATGTATAGGAAATACATAATCCAAGCTGGGATCTGGAGATACCATGTGAATGTTGAAATCAAATTTCAATTTCAACTAACATAAAATGATGATCGTTTTTTTGTGTTTTTTTTTATGATAGGGAAAATAAATCAATATACCTTTACCATTTCAAATGAAATTAATTTTTCAAATGTAAACTGTAAGTACTTGTTCCTTAAATTCTGCACTTATTTCTCAATGTTGACAATTACATAGCAATATCTTCACCATTTTTTTAACAGTAAGAAGCAAACTGCAGCTATTTGAGAAATTTAAACATGTATTTCAACAGGTAACAAAAATGCAGTTTGACCCTTTTGGAAGGAGGCTGCACTCCTCCATATTTGAGGAATTTTAACACATATTTCAACAAGTAACAATAATGCAGTTTGATCCTTTTGGAAGGAGGCTCTGCTTCCCGCTCTCCCATCCCTCTAATTTAGAGAAAGATTCACAATCCAGGGGTGTAGCACCCCCTTGCCTGACTTGTCCGATTTGGGCTTTTCTACTTGTTGACAAGACCAGTTTTCAAAGCCACTTGTCATTAGACTAGTAAATACCATGGCAAATCTTGGAATGGTACAAAATGGATCTCAAAGATAACTCTTTGTATATTTGAAAAATCATAATATTTATACTGAAGGGTAGAAAACATTGTGGTTAATGGAGAAAATGCTGAGTTCCATAACATCAATGTTTTCACGAAATCTGTCTCTTCCTTTTTTATGGGAAAGTTGATTTTAGCAGAGGACAAGTAGAATATAATTTCTTACTTGTCCGAGGGCAAGTAGAGAAAATCTGTATTTTCACACCACCACTATCTAATATCCATAATTATAGAGAGTAGCAAAATCTTTATTGCATGTATTTTAAATCCTTTTTTCTGACATCATCTCTGATGTTCATTGAATAAAGGTATAGTTGAGAGGCTTCAGAAGTAACTCATTCTTACCAAAGAAAATTTGCCCAAGTTGCTCACAAAGTTGCTTTGCAAAGTTTTCATAAAATGGCTAGAAGAGGATAATAAAATAGCACCTCTGTTACATGATGGCTAACAAAATAATTTCAAAGCCTTGCACTAATTGACGATGATGCAGTATTTCAACTTCAGACAGTTAACCCTTTCCCAAACAACCAACACTTACGATACTCCTGAACTATAGATAGAGACTGATTTCAATTTTTTTAATATCATTGATCTGTGGAAATTATTTAGTGCATTCATGCCCTTTTGGTTTAAACGAACTATTTCATCATAATCCTGATTTTTCTTTTAAGGTGAAAAGCTTTAACTTTATCTAAAGAAAAAGCTTTGGATAAAGCTTTTGATAACATTGTAGACAATGAGTAATAAATATACAAATATTTTCTAACCTTAGGGAAACAGATTTTTATATTTTTCACCTGAAAGTTGTGGCCTTCAAAATCTTTGTATTTGGACCAGACTAAAATTATGCCATTTATAATAGGTTAAAACTATAATACCCTTTCTTATGTATAGCTTGGCCACTAAATGTCTTGTTTTTTTCCATTTCCTTAAAATACATTTTCTATACATTACTTCTAATTTGCAACTTAGACAGCTGACTTATATTAATCAATTGACCCAATACCAAGTGGCAAAATTTCAGACTAGTCCAAATTCAAAGATATTTAAGGCATTTTTTTCCAGTTGATGAAATTCTAAGTCTTTGTCCATCAGGGTACAAAACATTGTGGGAAATGATGAAATTGCTTGTTTCTTGAATGAGATTAAAAAGTGGGATTGAGTGGTAATGAGTTAATTAATACACAGTCTTGTAAATTCTTGAAATTCAAGATTTAAAGCTAATGTTGGAAAAAGAACATGCTAGTGCTTTCTTTATGATACAAAGCTTTCTAAATTAGCAATGTGCATTTGTTTATCTAAAAAATCTTTGATTTCAGATCAGTCTTATATTTTTAGTTGCATTAGTTAATGACAATTATCAAAATAAGACCCTAGTCAGAAAAGGACTTTTTCAATGTTCCATAAAACATGTACTTGAAGCATAGATTACAGCAAGTTGAGATCAACAAGAGTTCACATTTCAAAGATTATTATATAGTAAGGTAGAAAGCCACTAACCAGTAATCAATCTTGGTATGTTATCATAATCTTGTAACATTTTAACAAAGATAAGACTTTACCCATTACAAAATGGCAGAACCTTAGATTGAAAGAATTTGCAGACGACAATTGAAGTGTATGAAATTTTGGATTTTTCAATTTGCTTGGCTTAAAACATTGTGGAAATTAAAGAAATTTATTGTTGCAAGCAATTTTTTTCATTTTACACAATGTTTTCCCAGTTGTTTTTCTTTAATGGTGTCTAAAAGCGACATTGTGTGGGAATGGGTTAACAAATATTCTGATAGGGTATCTCTCTACAGTTGAAACACAGCATTTCAAGACACGACACAAAATTTTGATAAGCACACCTAGGACTCAATATGTCCTTTTCCAATGCCATAATTGATGAGCCATGTCCTATAAAAGGGAATCTAATGCCAATAAACAAGTATCCACAATTAGCTGCATTCCAAGTTTATGCAACCGAACTGGAAAATTGAAGGCTTTTTGGTATAATATCTTTCCTAGTCAATACCTTTTACTAAATAGAATTGTTTTAAAGCAGACTTATACCCCCCCCCATTATTATGTCACTCAATTTGTCTTTTGTGACCTAAAAACAATAGGGCACTTGCTTAGATAAGTGTATGAAGATGCTAGGTCAACTGTTTCTTCAGTTAGGGCACGGAAACAAAAAAGTTTACTGTCCGACAGATGAACAGACAGATAGACAGACATGGTGAAACCAATATACCCCCCTCTACTTCGAAGGTGAGGGGTATAAAAAAAGAGTCTTACTCTTAGCAATAGAGAATAACAAGTGTTAGCTACAATAAAACTGCACATATTATATCATGGGATTTTCTAGATTCAGGGGAAGATTAAGGCAACCACAAAATGTCTTCAAGCAGTTCACCTTTAGAAGATAAAAAGAGCCAAACTCTAGTTCGCTATTCAATTGATAACATCAAGTTCCCTTTTCACAGGGCATGGCTCAAATAGATCATTTTATCACTGGGCAGTGGATACTGATATTTTTGTTATTAATCAAGTTTTGTCCTGTTTATCTATACCCGGATAACTGCTTGGTCGCACAAACTTGTCACCTGAAGGCCTTCTCTGAAAGAACAAGTGAAAATATAGTTAACCCACATTAACCCTTTCCCGTTCAAATACGGGATTTTACGTTCCTGTGATTTTATACTCAAGAAAACATTGTGGAAAAAGAAGAAATTGCTTGTTACAAGCGATTTCTCCTTTTTCCACAATGTTTTCTACCACATAGGATGGATTCATTTAAAATGGCATCCAGTTTTCATTGTCGTCTGCAGTCTCTTTCAATTTGGACTAGTCTAAAATTTCCAAAAACAGGAAAAGGTTAAAAAAGAAAGCTGACAATCTGATCAAATATATTTTCTTAAATTAACCCATAACCAGACCAACTCAAATTCAAAGAGGTAGCAGACAACATTTCAAAGTCTTCTAAAATTGGAAAATTAGTGTCAATTAAGGTAGAAAACAATCTGAGAAAGGGAGAAAATGCTTGTTACTTGAAATATCTCCTTTTCTCCTTTGAAGTTTTCCATAACTTTATTACCTAGGGATGTCAAAAGGCAGTTTGGGTAGGAATGAGTTAAAATGGTAGAGTAATTCAATATGATCCAACAATTTCATGCATGGAAGAAACATCCACAGAAAACATTGCATGAAAATGAGAAATTGCTTGTCACAGTCAATTTCTTCTTAATTTACAATAATTTCAACTGTATTTTGCTGATATTTTTCAATTCAAATACAAATCAAAATTTAGTAAACAACTTATTTCAATGCAAATCAATCTAAAATTTCTTCTCTGGTAATCTATGTAACTACCATATTAATAAGTAATGTACCCTACCATGGAATTTCCAAAACACAGAACCCACCTCTTTTAATCTATTCCCACACAATGACGCTTTTGGCCTAAACAATTCAGAAAACATTGAGTAAAATGAAGAAATTGCTTGTAACAAGCAATTTCTTCACTTTACACATTGTTTTCTACCCAGAAAGTTGAAAAAATCTAAGAGTCTGCAACTCCCTTCAATTTAGTCCTGAATTCTGCAGTCTGGTAATGAGTTAAAACAAACATGTTGATGCTGATGTACAAATGAATTAGATATGTGTCCTGTGTATCGTTTTGCTCTTTAACCCATTACCAATCAACAAGATTTTACACCGGTCCTAATTCGGTGGAGATACAGATAACAACTTTTAATTGATGAAATTTTGAACTTGGGGGTAGAAAACATTATTGATAATATAGAAATTGCTTATAACAAGTATTTTTTCTTCACTTTCAATGTCGGCTTTGAAAGTTTTCTTTGGGGCATCCAAAAGTGTTATTGTGAGGGAATTGGTTAAGACAACGTGAAAAAGATGTACTTTAAGATGTTGCCTAAAGGAATATAGATTTGGTGATTTTCTACTACACATATTATCAAGGCTACAACAAAGTTTGCTCTCACAAATTTACAAAATTTCTGCTCAACCAAAAAGTGTAGTTTCAAAGTATTCTACGATATAAATTGCTAAAAGATTAACTAGGTTTCAATCAGTAAGATACCCACAATTTTAAATTAATTGAAATGTTATTTTTCTTAGTACATAGAAACATAATATATTATCCTTGGATTCTTTTTCCCTTTTCCCACAACTTTCTCTTCCATTTCTAGGCAAATTTGATACTTTGGTTTTGTATTATGTGTCCTCTGCAACAACTTTCAATTTAAAATAGTCTATAATGTGGTATTTTTGGCTTGGTTAGCATACATTGACAAGTTTTTCATCTATACACAACTAGAATCAACAAGCCTATTTCAGTCAATGCCAACATTTCAGCCCAAGTTAACACTGCCTGAAAGTATCAAAACTGATGTTTGAATAGTATGTATGAATAGTATTAATGGATAATTTGGGAAGTGTTGGTTCTGGTGAGTGCATCTATGAAACATGACCATCCTATGCAAGTACCTGGGTATGGCATAGCTCTAATGGGACGTTTCCCAATGGTTCATGAAAAACATGTTTAAACATGTTAACCTGTTCCCTTTTTTTTTAAATCTTAGACTGGTCCAAATTGAACGAGGTTGCAGATGGCAATGAAAATTGGATGCAATTTGGAATGACATCGTCCTATGTGGTAGAAAATATTGTGGGAAAAGGAGAAATCTCTTGTCACAAACAATTTCTTCTTTTTCCACAATGTTTTCTCAAGCATAAAATCACAATGACATAAAATCCAGGGTTTGCACAGGAAAGGGTCAAGCCTATTCCTTGGATCATATAATAGAAATAACATTACTACCTGTGGGCCCTGGTGCTGTGCCATATGTTGGGAGATGTGCTGGGACATGTGCGTATGGACTGGTGGTGAGGTTCCATAACTCGGGGGATGAAATGCAGACCTACTTGGTGCGGATTCCCCTGTATTTCTTCGCATTGGGCTTGGAGGGCTAAATATAGGGTGCATCCCTCCAGCTGAAATACAAGGAATATTTTGGTTTCTGTATAGAATTAATTTAT
The DNA here is from genome assembly GCA_946902895.1 of Fragum fragum. Lineage (NCBI taxonomy): Eukaryota > Metazoa > Mollusca > Bivalvia > Cardiida > Cardiidae > Fragum > Fragum fragum. The sequence goes on from OX336365.1 coordinate 26,954,558, forward strand.
CATAATGTTAACAACAAAAGCTATATAATACATCCAAACATATTACAGGTAAGGTTTCAATCAAAAGTAACAACATTAGGATATCAATATCCCCTCTTGACTAGACATTGTAGCCAAAATATCAAATAATAACTTTCATTAAGCAAATTTGAATACTATAACTTCTAGTATAAAACAAAATCAAGAGGCCCATAGGGCCTTATCGGTCACCTGAGTCCAAAGAGCACAAAAACAAATAAAAGTCCACCAGATTATGCTACATACTGAATAACAAAGCTCTAAACCTTTTAGTTTGGGAGAAGAAGAGTTTTAAATTTTGTTATATAAGCCATATGTAAAATTTTTGACGTCCGGGAATGGGCTAATTATGACCCTAGGGCGTTAATTCATACCATATTGATAGAGATCCACCAGATGATGCTACATACCAAATATCAAAGCTCTAGGCCTATCTGTTTGAGAGAAGAAGATTTTATAAATTTTCACTATATAAGCCTATGTTAGATTTGTGACATCCTGGAATGGGCTAATCTTAATCCTTAGGCAATAATTCGTACAATCTTGATGGAGATCCACAAGACGATGCTGTATACCAAATATTAAGGTTCTAGGCCCTCCTGTTTGGGAGAAGATTTTTACAAATTTCACTATATAAGCCAATGTTAAATTTGTGACATCCGGGAATGGGCTAATTTTAATCCTGAGGCAATTATTTTTACAATCTTGATATAGGTCTACCAGATGATGCTGTATACCAAATAACAAAGTTCTAGGCCCTCCTGTTTGGGAGGAGAAGATTTTTACAAATTTCACTATATAAGCCCTTTGTGAAACTTGTGACATCCGGAAATGGGCTAATTTTTACCCTGGGGTTATAATTAATACAATCTTGATAGAAATCCACCAGATGATGCTACATACCAAATATAAAAGCACTAGGCCCTCTAGTTTGGGAGAAGATTTTTGAAATTTTCACTATATAAGCCTATGTTAAACTTGTAACGTCCAGGAACAGGCTAATTTTGACCCTGGGGTTTTAATTTATACAATATTGATAGAGGTTCACATACCAAATATCAGAGCTGTAGGTCTTTTTGTTTGGTAGAAGAAGATTTTCAAAGTTGTCACTATGTAAGCTTATGTACCTCACCCACCTTTGCCCCCCCCTTCTGCACGGCCATTTCTTGCACAAACTTGATAATTCTTGCCCTAAAGACTCTTAATACCAAATGTGAATCTAATCTGACAGCTGGTTCATGACAAGAAGATTTTTAAAGATGTACCCTTTTTGGCCCCTTATGGAGCCCCAAGGGGAGATAACTCCATGACGTGTACAAATCTGAAGCGCCTTCCCATAAGGATGCTTCCTGCCAAGTTTGGTTGAAATCCATCCAAGGGTTTTTAAGAAGAAGTCGAAAATGTAAAAAGGTAATGCACAACGCACAACGACGGACAAAACACGATCGCAATAGGTCAACATGACCCTTCGGTCAGGTGACCTAATGCAGTTACGCATGACCTAAATACAAGCCTAGTTTTTAATTAATTAAAAAACAATTACAAGTATGTTTAATGTTTATCTTTACAATCAGAAAACATGCATGATAATCTATTTCTCACAAAGCTATCTTTGTTTTCTATTCATTCTGGTCACATGTTTCATTTAATTATTGACTTGTAAACCTGGGTCAACCCTGAAAAAATCCTGAAAATATCCTTTTTAGACTCTTAGAACTTTCTCCCAAGAGGGTAATTTTTACCCCTGTGAGAGAAATTTTCAACGGTCAAAGCAGGGTATTCTGATCCCTCAAATTTTTAGGGATGTTTTTATCTTGCATCCATTTAAAATTTACATAAATGAATCAATTTTGTCTTATCTTCTTACCCGATTAAAAAAGTGACTCAACATAACAAAGAAAAAGTCTTCTCACACTCAAACCCTTTTTCAGTTCTTTTGTTGTTTTGAGCCCTTTGACCCCTGGAGGATTTATCGACAAGGAGTTAAATAACTTCTTATTTTAAAAGGTTAGCACAAACCCTATTAATACATTTTTTATGCTAGGCTCAATTAACCCACTCCCATACAATGACGCTTTTGGTCCCCCTCAGGAAAAAAAATGGGAAACATTGTGCAAAAATGTTTTCTATCAAGAAAGTTTGAATAATATAGAACTTTATAAGCTTTAATTATTGTGCAACTCAATTCAATTTGGACCAGTCTTACATTTTGGGAATTTTTGTTTAGTGGGAATGGGTTAAAATTCGAAAAATATCATGATAGGTCCTATATATCAATCATAACCAGTCGGCAATATTTGAGGCTGATAAAAAAAATACCAAGTACACTCATTTATAAATCCAATTACCACACTTTTACCTTTTCATGAAAAAATATAGTCTGGGAAAACTTTGTGGAAAAAGAAGAAATTACTTGAAATAAGCAATTTTCCCTTTTCTCACAAAGTCTTCTACTTAGTTAGGTACTAATTTTCCAATCTTAGTGCTCTTTGAAAAATCATCTGTGATTTCTTTTAACACAGACCAGTCTAAAATTTTGTTGCTTGGGAATGGGTTAAGAGATGAAGAGAGCAATCTTTGGATTAATTGAGGTGTGAAACAAAAAAATGACACTATTAGTGGCTGTTTTATTGACCAATCCTGGCTGTCGATCAAATAACCTGTTGACCAATGAAATCATTCATTGAGACCAGACACTAGGTTTGATCTCCGATATTGGCTGCCATTTTCCTTAAACTTTTTTGTTGGTTTGGCAACTTAAACGTTGAAAATACGTTTTTTTCAAGCTGTAGTTGTGACATTTAGTTAGCCAACCATCTATTCTACATTTTTTACATGCTACTAGTCATAAACTTTTCAAAATGACACCGTTTAAAATCGAAGGAGGACTTCCTAGGCGGGGCTAACAAAGTAAGTGGTCCATTATTCTATATCAAATCCTATCAAACTTTACATGTGTAACTGTCAGTAGATACTGGGAAATATCAATGCTACAATGGAAAATTATAATCCAATGAAGGAATTTGCACATCAGGGTTGGAAAATTCATAAAATTTACATTAATTTCTGTATTCAAATCTTTCAAATTCCACATGTTCTGTATAAAGAGACAATTTTTCAGCCCTGCACATGAAGACTGCTGTACTTTGTCTAACATGCTAGTAGACACAATTTCTATTAGGTCATCCAAAGCTAGTTAACCCTTTGCCGTCTTTTGAAATTTTAGATTGGTTCAAATTGAAAATAGCTCCAGACAATAATGAAAATTGGCTGAAACTTGAAATGAAATCATCCTATGTGGCAGAAAACTTTTTGCAAGCAATTTCCTCTTTTCCAACATGTTTTCTCAAGTATAAAATCGCAGTGATGTAAAATCCCAGGTTTGTATAGGAAACAGTTAAAATGATGTCTAACTTAAAATCAGAAGCCAAATCTATTTCCGGTTCTTATTTTCCAAATATCTTTTATGTGTTTTTTCAATTGTCAGCAGAGAAGTATTTTTCATCATACAATTCATGAGTTTGCAATCCTACCTGGTGATAGAGGTCTTGAAGAGTTTGGTGATACATAAGGGATTGGACTCGATACAGTTCTCGGTCTAATGTGACCTTGACTTCCAGAAAGGCCATGACTCGATGAAGCACTTCCTCCACTGAGGTCATGCTGTTTAGTCATCTCATTAAAATGTCTGTAACAGAATTATAAATTGAAAGAAATTCCAGACAAAATTTCAAAGCTAACTTAAAATGAGCATGATAATTATTAGGGATCATGTTCTATTGCTTAACCCATTCCTATACAATGTTTTAGACATCCCTAAAGAAAAACAATTGGGAAAACATTGTGTAAAATGAAGAAATGGCGTGCAACAATCAATTTCTTCATTTTACAAAATATTTTGTACCCAGAAATTTGAAAAAATCTAAAATTTCATAAGCTTTAAGTTGTCGACTGCAACTCCTTTAAATTTCAACTACTTTAAAATTTTGTCACTTGGTAATGTGTAAATATGATGCCTACATGGCCTTGATCTTTCAGACAGGAGAAGAATTCTGTTATTAATAGGATCTTTTTAATTACATAAAAAACAATTGCCACTTTCATAGAAATTACAGATTACAATATCAAGCTGATAAAATTTTACGCAATCCATATTGTTGTTTTTATTTAGACATCCTTTGAGAAATACAGATTAAGAATATGAGAAATAAGATTTTTTTCAATACAAACTTGGCATTACCCTCAGATTTGGCCACAAAACTTTACCATGATGACAGTGAACTCAAAAACTCATTACAGTAAATCTTGTATTATCACCACTCAAGGAATGACCAAAAAGTGGTTGCTTAAGAGAATTGTTGCTTGATACATGTTTTGCAAAAGCTATGAAGGATAGAATTAATTACAGAATTCTAGGTTAATCGTACGATGTTGGGACTCATTAGAGCTGTCTCAATGAGACGAGTTTGATGAGCTCCAAAAACATAGGACTTAGTCATGGTTTTACTTTAAGAAAAATGCCTTAACTTCTTAATAGATTTTGCTTTAACAGAGTGATTTAGTTTATGGTCACTTAACCCATTCCCACATAACAAAATTCAAGACTGCTCTAAATTGACAGAAGTTGCAGAGCACGATTTATAGTTGATGAAATTTTGAAAATTGTTTTGGGTTGAAAACATTGTGGATAATGAAAAAATTGCTTTTAACCTTTTCCTATTTTTCAAAATCTTACATCTGTCCAAATTCAAAAAAATTGCAGACAACAATTAAAAGTGAGTGCAATTTGAAAAATAACCAATCTACAGGGTAGAATATATTGTGGGAAAAGAAAAAATTGCTTGTCACAAGCAATTTCTTCTTTTCCCACAATGTTTTCTCAAGTATAAAATCACGGGGACGTTAAAACCAGGGATTGTATATGAAAGGGTTAAGAAGCAATTTCTTCATTTTCAACAATATAATCAAAAGCATTTTTGTTTTGGCATTTAAAAGCGTAACTGTTTGGGAATGGGTTAATGGTAGAGGTGGCTTAATAGAAATAGTTGCTCGAGCAAGATTGACTGTATATTACGGAACACACCTTTCATCATCCATTTCTAGACTGGACTCACTCTCTGACAAATGACGACACAAGTTCTCTCTTCTCTCCATTTCCATCTGTAGTTTACGCTGCAGACGCAAGTTTTCCTCTCTGATATGGCGCTCTTCCATGGCATACTGTGCCATCTTTTCTTCATCTGTAACACATCATTCATGAAAAATTGTTAACCCATTACCAGATGGCAAACTTTGACTGATCCAAATTGAATGGTGTTGCAGAAGACAATTCAAATTTTATGAAATTTTAGATTTCTTTTACTTTTGGGGTAGAAAAATTGTGGATAATGAAGAAATTGCTTGTAACAAGCAATTTCTTCACTTTCAACAATGTTTTCCAAAGCTTTTTTCATGGGGCCTCTAAAAGTGTCACTGAGTGGGAATGGGTTAACCCAAGTGATCCAGATAGATACTGGTTTTCTATTCAGATCCATTCAACATTGAAATAGTCCCTTCAAATTGATTTAACCCATTCCAACACAGCAAAATTTTAGACTGGTCCAAATTGAAAGAATCTGCAGACGACAATTTCAAGTTGATGGAATTTTGAATTTTCTGTCTTTTTGGATAGAAAACATTGTGGATAATGAAGAAATTGCTTGATACAAGCAATTTCTTCATTTTCCACAATGTTTTCCAAAGCTTTTTTCTCGAGGGGCGTAAAAAGGAGGGATTGAGTTGGAATGGGTTAAATGCAGACCCACAAAATGGAGTTTCTATGAGAAAAAAAATAACAGAATGCCATTTTCCTCTCTTATCGAGACCTCAAGTGGTTTCCATTAACCCATCCCCACACAGGCACATTTCATTACTTCCCTCAAGAAACAAGCAACTTCTCCATTATCCATTTTATCATTTTGTAAAGGGTTAATAACCCTTTGCATCTGTCTTCAACCTTTTTCATTACAGAATTTGAATATTTTTGCTATACATTTGCTATACATGTACATGTAAGAGCAAATTAAATACTTTTATCCTTTTACAGACTTTTCCACTTTGTTACATAGACAAACCCACATTAACATAACAAGTTTTGCAGAAAAAACTATAACACATTATTCCAAATCCAAATGTTCTTTCCTGTTGCAGCATCTAGTTAATATTTCAAAAAATAATTACAGTCGGCATTGACAAAACTAGTGTTGACTGTATATAATACCATAACTTACGTTCAACTTGTGCAGAAAATAACTGTTTCTTGAGTTTGGCCACTTCAGCTCTCAGGCCAGCAATGTGGGTAGTAAGGTTCTGGGCAGTGTCCCCATTGTTGATGTCTCTTGGTGAGGGAGGCTCTGTAACTGGCTGCTCTAACTTCTCTTGTAACAATCTGTGATGGAAAATTTCTAGAGATTTTTTTTAACCTTACGTTAATCTTACCAAAATCAAAATATAAAAGTCTACAAGAAAATATCAAGCTAATTTAACAAAATTAAAAATTCATAGCTTATCCTTAATGAAGATTTTTATGGCCACAATGTACCATGATGACACACTCAGTAAATGTTGAGAATTCTATTGATAAACTTTCCTAAGTTAACAATTGAAAATAGTGTTTCAGAACATGCCTTTTAACTAGAAAAGCTTCCATTTCTAATCAAGAACCTACTGTGATTCTAGAATGAATAACTGAAGGTTCCTAATTGAAGACAAAAGCTAAAAGCTATTCTTTTGTATCCTAGAAAATGTCTACAGAAATTAATGAGCCATTTAGAAAGGCTTCTGAAAACAGAGTGAGAAAATGTTTGTTACAAGTAATTTCTCCCTATCTCAATTTTGCTTTAAAACTTTGAATTATACTTTTCACTTTAGACCCTATTTGAATTATCATACAAAATTTCTTTCAATTTGGTCACCCATCTCAAATTTTGTCATCTGATAATGGGTAAGATGTTGTCTAGATATACCTTTTCTCTGCCTCTAGTTTGTCCATTCTCTTCCAGAGCCTATTCACCAGGGACTCTTGTTCTTGCTCCAAGGCATTCTCAAGCTCTATCTTCTCTCTCCTTAACTATTAACAAAAAAGAGTGCCATAGTCACAATATACGCAGCCACTTGCTGCTGTTTCACGACAATAATTGTAGACACTACTTATTTTCACAGAACCAAATTCAAAACATGACTACCTTTTTAAATTGTCAATTTCAAACTTTTCGTTATGATTGATTGATTGAATGGGTCCAGACACTAAGTGTCAAGGGGCATAACTCTTGCAAAAATCAATGAACCATACAATCCTTGATCCATGTACACCTACAAATTATGGTGGTGACATTGACCAAGTTTCATTTAAATCAAAACAAAAAGTTAGGAGTAGTTGCGTTCACAAGGCTGCAATTTCAATAAGCCCCATATACTAAGTTTTAAGGGGACATAAGTCAGGAAAAGATTAATGAACCATAAAATCCTTACTTCATGCATATCTACCAAATAAGGTGATAATAATGACCAAGTTTCAAAAAGTTTGTTTGTTTAAATGAGGTCTTACGCCGCTTTCAATAATCTTGCAGTTATATCACGGCGGCTGGAGCACCTAACAATGGAATCCTGGTATTTCTCACACCAGTACTACCATTACATCCTTTCCTAGCCTCCAGCTGCTATCCCACATAGGTCTACAATTATCGACCCATTGGTGAGAGACATATAGTCGGATGGGATGAGTGCCGCCGTCGGGGATCGAACCCAGGACCTCTAGATTGACAGTCCGACGCGCTACCAACTGCGCTATGACGGCGGCTAGTTTCAAAAAGATCAAGCAAGAAACTTAGGAGGAGTTGCATTCACAAGGCTGTAATTTCAATAAGCCCCAGAGACTAAGTTTTAAGGGGGCATAACTGAGGCAAAAATCAATGAACCATAAAATTCTTACTTCATGCACATTTACCAATTAAGGTGATAACATTGACCAAGTTTCAAAAAGATCCAGCCAGAAACATAGTAGTTGCATTCACAAGGCTGCAATTTCACTAAGCCCCAGAGACAAAGTTTTAAGGGGGCATAACTGAGGCAAAAATCAATGAACCATAAAATCCTTACTTCATGCATATCTACCAATTAAGGTGATAATATTGACTAAGTTTCAAAAAGATCCATCCAGAAACTTAGGAAGGATGGATGGATGGACAGATGGAGAAGATGACGCCAATATACAACCGCCTCCGGCGGCATATAAAAAGAAATTGTTTAATCCTTTCCTGTACAATCACTGATTTTAAGTGCCTGCCCTGTGATTCCATACTTCAGAAAACATTGTGGAACTTGTAACAAGCAATTTCTTCTTTTGACACAAAATTTTCAATCATATAGGATGGCTACTTTATATTTGAACTTACTTTATAATCTCGTCAGCTATCCCTTTGAATTTGGACAAGTCTAAAACTTAAAAAAAAAAAGGCAATTGGTTCAAAATATGTAACTGCCCAACCTTAAACCCATATGTTGTAGGTGGTTCAATATACTATTTTCCATTTTCTGGACAGCTGTACACTGAGCCTTTTGCATAGGGCACAAGCCAGGTTGTGATAAAGAGAAGTTTCTAGTTATGAGTTTTTTTCCTTTTTCAATTATTTTTTCTTGAATAAAACATCCCTGGGTTTCAACAAGAACACTGCCAACAGCCAGCTGAAGGGTCTTAGATCAAGTAAAAAAGGGTCATAACTTATACAAAATTTTAAACTAGTTATCCCCTGTATTAGTATAAGATGCTCTTTAAAAAGTGAACATATATTCCAAGTTTCAATCAGATATTTTGGTAATTCTTCTCAATTCAAGTAAATCAATTCCACACAACCCCATGTTTTACCCCAGTGAAATTCGATTACAGAAAACAGTGCAATGTTGTTTTTCTCAAACTTCTTTCTATCTTATATGGTACTTTTTTCGGTTTAAACACACTTTCAATTGCCACATAATTGCTCTATATTCAGACTAGTCTAAAATTTTGTTGTCAGGATATGAGTTTAACAAGCCCAACAGATAAAAATCACATTTCTTACTTGTTCTAATGTAGATTGCTTATTGACTGTATCCCGCTCTAATTTCTCTATTTTTCTCATGAGTTTGTTCACTTGGTATTCTTGTTCTTTCTCTAACGTCTCTTCTAGTTCAACTTTTTCTTGTCTAAGCTGAAAAAAAAAGATATTTTTCTTTAATTTTTTTATGTGGGTTACTGAGAATTCTTATTGGATTATCACTTAGTTATTTCACTGTGAAACCAGTAAAATTGTTAGAATGACACTCGCTAGTTAGGTAATTCTTTTTCATTTTATCTCAGTGGGACTGATGATGCCAATTGATTCACATGTGTAATAAAGGCAGAATAACTGTTGGTTTTTCAAGCAAATATGATTTATCTTTCATTGAGTGCACAACAAACTCATGATAGTTTTTAGTGTTCACTCAGTAAAAGATACATGTACATTGATCTTACATTGAAACAAACAATTATTCTCTATTTATGTAGAATTTCAGAAATAACAAATAGGTAGAAACATAAATCTTTCACAGTCAACCCAGTTTTAGGAATGGCTCTTTCAATTCTTGACAAAAAAAAATTAGAAACAATCTGATGAAACAATGCTTTAAATCATTTTGGAAAGAAAAGAAAACAAGAGGGCCAAAATGGCCCAAAATCACTAACCTGAGAATGAATTCTCTAAATCTAATAAGGCCAGTCCCACAATGCCCAAGTTTTTTTCATATCAAAATTTCATGAACAAACATTTTGAAAACAGTCACCATTGGAACATTCCTGCTAAGTTTAGTCCAAATTATCCCAGTGGTTTAGAAGGATAAGATTTTTTAAAGAATTATTCCATGATTTCCCTAGGTCTGGTAAGCCCTGCCCTGCCACACCTGCATTTCTTTTGCATATCAAAATTTCATTTTGAAAAGGGTCATACAAGGAACATTCCTGTCCAGTTAAGTCCAAATTGGCCTTACGGTTAAGGAGGAGAAGAAACTTAAAGAATTATGATTTCTCTAAATCTGATAAGCCCACCTTGCCATGCCTGATTTTTTCTAAATCAAAATTTCATAAACAAGTTTGGAAAAGGTCAAAAGGGTCAGCTATTTAGTTTATTCAAAATTGGTTTAGAAGTAGACAATTTTTAAAGAATTATTTCTTGATTTCTCTTACTCTAATAAGCTTGGCCCTGCCACGCCCCCTTTGTTTTTTTAATCAAAATTCTATGACAAAGTTTTAAAAAGGAACACAAGGAACATTCCTTCAAAGTTTGATTGAAATCGGCCTTGTAATTTAGAAGAAGATTTTTAAAGAATTATTTCATTTCTTCTCTGAAATCTGCCATGCCCCCCATTTTTTATAACCAAAATTTTTTAAACTAGTTTCGAATAGGACTACCAAAGAAACATTCTTGACAAATTTTGTCCAAATTAGTCCAAGGGTTTAGGAGGAGAAGATTTTAAAAGAAATATTTTGTGATTTCTCTAAGTGATTGTGATTTCAATAAGCCCGCCTTGTAACTCCAATTTTTTTTGAAAATCAAAATTTCACCAACAAGTTTTGAAAGGGTCAATCCAAAGGAACATTCCTGCCAAGTTTAGTTGAAATTGACCCAATGGTTACAGATGAGAAGTTTTTTGAATAATTGTTAACGACTTCCTATGCACGATGGACAACACACAATGGACACAGGTTGATCACAAAAACTAAGAAAAAACATACCATTTTTATCAAGTCTTTTTCCTTTTCCAAAAATACTTTGTATTCTTTAAATTCTAATTTCCTAAAATAATCAATGTATAGTGTTTCTATTAAACAATTGTTTTGAATTCAAAAGCTTGAAAACTAATGGAGAATCTGATATTGTTGTAGACACATTATACCTGTAGAAGTTTTCTAGATAAGTCATTTGTTAGAAACTCTTCTTCCTGCTCATAGTTCATTGCCAGGGATTCTTTCTCCTTCTTCAGCAGTTGGATCTTCTTGAGAAGTGTATTGCTGATAAATTCTTCTTCTTGTTCTGCTCTGGCTTGCTATTAAAGAAGCATGAACTATATTAATCCATTCCCACACAATCCATCTTTTTTTACGCTACCCAAGAAAAAAGTATGGAAAAAATTGTGGAAAATGAAGAAATTGCTTGTGACAAAAAATTTCTTTATTATCCACAATGTTTTCTTCCCCAGATTTTTAAAATTTCATAACCTTGAAATTGGCGTCTGCAATTTCTTTGAATTTGAACAAGTCTAAAATTTTGTTATGTGGTGATAGATTATCTCATTCCCACACAATTCCACTTTTTTGACGCCACCTCAAGAAAAGGCTTTGGAAAACTTTGTCCAAAATTAAGAAATTGCTTGTTACAATTTCTCCATTATCCACAATAATTTCTTCCCCAAAAGACAAAGAGTTTCTTTCAATTTAGACCATTTTAAAATGTTGTCTTCTGGTAATGGGTTAAGATAACTTTTGGATTACTTTTACAACAAAGGGTCCTAAGCTAACTCCAAGAAAAAACAAATGGACGGCAACCAAAACAGAACATGCACATCTTTGGTTGATACTGAGCACACATAAATTTTTTTAAGTCAAATCTGTGGTTGAAAGAAAATGAGTGGTTGGGATTTTTCACCAAAGGGGTTTAACTCCGTAAAAAGTACATGCACCGTTTCCAAATTACAATATGCACATCTTTGCTTGATACTGAGTGTATCTGTAAAATTTGAGTAATATCTATGCAAAAGTTGCTGAGAAATTGAGCTGACAAAGAAAAACTACAGTTGGACCAACTGAACAATGGACCAACCAACCTACAGACAGACCAACATGCCGACTCTTTTTCACCCTACCAGAGTTTATTGGGGTATATTTCTGGCAAAATTTATGGCATGACTGTTGAGAACGTCCAGAAAAAATAGTGCAGGGAACACTGAACTTTGACCCTGAATTATAAGCAAATAAAATAGATTGTTTCTAACACAAACAGGGCTACCGGTAATTCCATACAACTATGTGAAATAACGCAAATCAAACGGGTTTGTGAAACACAATGCCTCCGTAACAGCATTTCGGAATTGCGACTTTGATAAGCGACCTTGATCTTGATTGATGACCTTGACCTTAGAAACCAATGCACTAAACCAAAAGTCATGTATATGCAATGGTGTTTGAATAATAGTAAACTGTTACATTTTTTAATCAAGTTTACAAAACTTGTGACCTTGAATATTCATTTTGACTTTGATTGATTACCCTGATCTTAAAATCAACTGAAGCCTATTAATTCAAGGAACCTAATGTCCAATTATGAGCCATGTATCTTAATCAATTTTTGAATATTAACAAAATCTTTAGTTTCAGCATTACGTTTACTGCTTGCAGACTGACAGACTTCAGTAGAACAGCATGACCCCATCTAATCGATAGAAGGGGATAAAAATGCCCTAATACATATTGAGATCTTATCTGGACATTCTTGAAATTTGTCTATTCATCTTTCACCTTTATCTGTGACCTTCAACTTAGAGAAAATGAAACTATTATGTTGCTTGTAAAACTAAGATTCAAACTGAGCATGACTAATATGTAAAATATCAAAATCAGCCTCAATGGTTCAGCTAATCAAGCCAAAAAAGACACAGCATTCTGCTCTGAATGTGCTGTCTGATTTTTTAACAATTGCAATGACAGTATCTTCCGGATTAGTCTATACACTACCATGAGTCTCAGCACACCCATTTCCAATTTTGTCTAGGGAGATTGCCAAAGGTTAACCTAATGAAATAGATTCAATCAACAAATCATGCTGGATCGTGTCTTTTTGAGTTAATGGAGCCTTCAATCAACTACATCCAGAACACAAATTGACAACAGAAATGATTTACATCATGAATTTTATTCCAAAAAGTCCACCAATGTGCAGATGGATACTAGAAAAAATCAAATAACCTGAATGAAGAGCTCTGAAAAGATTATTGTATTACTTCAACCCATTACCAGATGACAAAAACTTAGTCCGGTTCAAATTTCAAGAAGTTGCAGACAACATTTTAAAAGGTGCTAAATAGATGGGAAATACGGTAGAAAGCATTGTGAGAAAAGGACAAATTGCTTGTATCAATCAAATTCCTTATTTTCCCACAAAGTTTTCTGTAACTTTATTTCTTTATGTCATCAAAAAGTAGGATTTTTGAGCTCGAGTAAATGGGTGCCATCAAGCTCATATGTAGATTTAGAGCAAAGCAACACCGGTAAGTTCCCCATTAATGCAGCATCTGAAACAGAGACTGCAGCCTCTGTTCATAATTATTGTTCCTTAGATAAATTCGTTTTTTAACCCTTTTGCAAAAGAGAATGAAAATTGGATGAAATTTGGAATGAAACCATCCTATATGGTAGAAAATATTGTGGGAAAAGGAGAAATTGCTTGTTTCAAGCAATTTTCTTCTTTTTCCATAATGTTTTCTCAAGTAAAAAATCATAGGAACATAAAATCCCAGGTTTGAACAGGAAAGGGTTAATTAGATACACTTACATAGGTCAATAATATAACTTAAGACACATGATAAATATCTGATTAACCCATTCCCACACAACAAAATTTTAAACTGGTCCAAATTGAAAGGAGTTGCAAAGGAGAGTTTAAAGCTTATGAATTTTTAAAAATCTTTATATTTTGGGGTAATAAACATTGTGGACAATGAAGAAATTGCTTGTAACTAGCAATTTCTTCATCATCCACAATGTTTTCCATAGTCTTTTTATAGAGGGGATTTTAAAGGCGTCCTTGTGTGGGAATGGGTAAAAGATATTCTCCTCCAGTTTGTGTCTGATGTACTTTTTACCCCAAGCCACTGACCCAGGCCCTCTCCCCTAGAATTAGAATTCCTTCCAGCTAAATCAAAATATTAGGGTAAATAATATAACCTGTGGCAATATTTAAATGTGCTTTAAATACTTAATAGCAACACCAGTTCTGTAGGCTTTTCCAAGTGCAATGAAAAAGAAAATGCATTGAAATTCAATGTTCACTTCGTTTTTTTGTTGGGCAAAATAGCAGCAAGCACAAAATTGTTCTTCAGGTTAAATCTATTTCATTTGAACACTTCATTTACAAAAAGATACAAGAATCTATGTAACATCAGTTTTGATGAACAACAATGACTTCAAAAGTTACTGTTGTATCCCTTTTATCCAAAACTTTATTTATCAATGAGTAATACTTCATAAACAATGAGTCATAATAAAATAAGATGTATTAAGTTTGAAAGAATCTTATGCAATTACCATATCAAAATTATGTTTTCATATACAATCTCTATAACTTCTGATGGTTTTAAGTCTTAAAATGATTCATTCAATGTTTATACCGTACGACGTACATACACGTGTGTTCCAACAAGTCTCTCTGTTTACAAAAGTAAAGTCTCCAACCGAGCAACCAGACGCGCTTATCCTGTTTAAGAGCTCTTTCATCAATACGAAAAAGAGTTTATTCTGATTTCAGGTAACTAAAATCACCTGTCATTAAATCAGTAAAGCGCGATTGCCAATTTCATGTTGACTTACAATATTCACGCTTGCTCTCTTTAGCTCTTGTTTTTCTTCTGTCAGCTGCTTGCATTTTAACTTGTAGGTTTCTAACTCGACTTTTAAAACCCTATTTTCCTGCTGCAAAGATTCGACTCTCTTTTGAAGCTGTTCAACTTGCAAAACACTCCCTGGTTTGGTTGTAGGACCTCCATCAATTGAGCTAGTGTCGCTCTCTAGCTCGCTCGCGCTGTCCGCCATTGCAAAATGTAAACAAGCCAATAAATTTAGTTTCGAAATACGGTAATAGCAATTAGATTAATCATATTTGACAAAATTCTCTTTAAGCTTTGTGAAAATCAAATATTTCCGAAAGATGTCCTTTTATTGCCATTTTAAACACAAAAAGTATTCATAATCCGAAACTTAATATCAAACTCTAAAGCTGAAATTAGACTGGGAAGTTCAAACGAACGAAGATACCAAGCAATAAAAGCTGTTTTAAGAATTGAAATGTATGAATAACAGAACTGAAAGTTTATTCATGCCCCTTTTATTGAAATATTGCCATTGGATTTTCACCGAATGTAGCGTTGCAAAGCGGTCTAGTATTTACTCGCCCTCTAAGTATTTCGACCCTTAAGTACCCACCTCAAAAAAAAAAAAAAAAAAAAAAAAAGTGGGGGGGTGGGTGGATGGGGAGGAGGAGGTGTCGGGTCAAAAAGGCCCAGTGTCAGAAAGGCCCGGTCCAAAAAGGCCCAGTCCAAAAAGGCCCACTTTTAAAACTGACCAAAAAGGCCCGGTCCAAAAAGGCCCAGACCAGAAAGGCCCACTGTTAAATTTGACCAAAAAGGCTCACTAACCTATCTTAAACATTTGACATTATTTTGACTGTGAAAATTTGTATTTCTTTTGTTTAATTTCAAACTAACTTAAAATTGATCAGTGTAAAATAAAACACTTTTCAGTAGCAATTAGAGGTTGACACTGTTATGCTTATTACCTGTATGGAAAGGTGTTGGCATAAGGAACCATTTATAATAAGTATGGTTGCTTCTGAAAAGCAGTTTCTCCTTTTTCCGCAATGGTTTTCTATCATCATAGCAATGTTTCTGGAAACCAAGGTGTTGTTAAAAATTGCTGATTCTTTTCTATGCTGTACAGTATATATCATTGTTGTCTAATGATGGATCATTTGAGCTAGTCCATAAAATATCATGCTCATGAGTTGTAGAATAAGATTATAAAATAAAAATACTTCTAAATATATATATATTACTTCTAACAGTTGAGTTAAGTACATGTATAATCAGACTGACTTGCTATTCTCTTACATGTATATGTGGGCCTTTTTGGACTGGGCCTTTCTGGTCAGTTTTGAAAGTGGGCCTTTTTGGACTGGGCCTTTTCGACCCGGGCCTTTTTGACACTGGGCCTTTTTGTACACTGGGCCTTTTTGTCACTGGGCCTTTTTGACCCTAATTCGGAGGAGGACGGCGGCGGGAATCTATAAGAAAGTGGTTTTGAGCTATACTGGCTTGCGTGCGTAGCATCTAACTTTGTTGAATATCTATTAGTTTATTCGACCTACAATGAAAATCAAAACAAAAGGGGGAGGGGATTTTGAAGTTGTTTTGGTTTAACAAGATAGTCCATCATAAACCCTACAGGATGGGCTTAGATTATCAGGTCATATGAACTTGGCAAGTTTTTTAAGCTCAAGATAACAGCAAATAGTTATAGAGAAGGTTTCAAATATCTGTCCAGTGGGTTACCAGTCAATTTAGCCTCTCAAATTATATGGCATGGTCAACCCTGCACTGTCAACTTGGCCCCAATATATAATGCATGTATACAGTAATTCAAGTATATTGCGTATTTCATTTGGAAATATTGTACAATCATTAGGATAAAACTTATTTTTTTCATTATTATTTTATATCATTGTTACAATATTGTAACATTTATATTTTCTAGAATTGGATCAATATAAATGATTGTGTTTGCTCAATGTACTTTTTAATCTACATGTCAACCATCTAGATGGGTTTTTCTTCCCACTGATTGATGATTTATAAAATTTGTTTAAGTTATAATTACTCATTAATGTATTGGCAAAAACACAAAAAGATAAAAATAAAAGTTCTTTTTCTCTTTAAAAAAATCCTAAATGGAATTTAACACATATCACTATATACCATATATTTGGTCCGAGTTGAAAATGCCGAGTTCTACAGTGAGCAGAGTTGCTGATTGGCGGAGTTAAAATTGGGCCTTAGTTGACCAGTCACCTTCCAGTGTTATCTTGAGTTCTCCAGGGCTCTGTCTTTAGACCATGTCTCCTACCATGCATAAATGACTTATCTTATTCATTTTCATCAAATGACATATACTTTGCAGGCTATACAATAGTCCATTAAAGTATCATATCATTCCTGATTAAGAAATATCTTTTAATCTGTTCATAAACACAAGTCCATAAACAGTTCTTATTAAAGCAATACAAGTTCATGATTTTCTTCTAAATAAATTATACCTGTTCAAGAGAAACAGCACTCCAGATATAGGGAAAGATTTAATTTTATGTTTAGAATTTAATGATTCATACATCAGATCTAATGCTGTCAGAGTGTTTTATCAATACATCAGAAAGTTTGCATGAGAAATTAAAGATATAGATTGTCATCTCTCCCTGTTATCTTGACACACTAATTTTAAATTTCTTACATTGCAGTTTAATGGATTGGTTTAAGGTGAAGCTTCGAAGTCCCCAGGATATCCTCGAACACCATGCAGACTTCCTGTGGATGGAAATTACTACCTTTATCTGCTGTTTGTTGACAATTATACATGGTAAACAACAAATTTGCTATTATGACCACTTGACCAGTTTTTTCAATACATTGATACAAACTCAACACGTAATTCAACACACTATCTTAACCCTTTCCTGTACAATCCCTGGTTTTTACACTCCTGTGCTTTTATCATTGAGAAAACATTGTGGAAAAAGAAGAATTCGCTTGTAACAACCAGTTTCTTCTTTTGTTTGTAACAATCAATTTCTTCTTTTTCCACAATATTTTCTACCCTAGTTAATGATTATTTTTCAAGTAAAATTGACAGCGATTGTCATCTTTAAAACCATTGAACTTGGACAGGGCTATAATTTTGCAATACAGTAAAGGGTTAACTAATTTTGGATTTTTCCAATATTTACGTGTAGGTAATGAACATTAATTTTCAATTAGCATGTTCTTACAGGTATTTTTGGGGACAACTGCTAGTAGCTGTAGTAATAGCTCTTTGGATACAAGAATTACATTTAAAGCATATCAATGTTTTGATTTGAAAGAAGTTGAAATTTACATACAGACCTTATCTTAGAAATTCTGTTTTCAATGATTTTAATTTTTCTAATATTTTGTTGACCAGACTATCCTGGATCAACATAAACCCTATGTTTTGGGAACTTTGTTTTTGTATAGAGATAAAAAAGAAAATAAATCTTGAACTTCTCCTTTTGTCATTAATGGGCCTAAAGCTTCAACCAAAATTGTGCAAACTATGGCAGTATAATCTAAATAATCAGATGTGTGATATAGGACTGTAACAGTGCTCTTGTTTTATTTCTGACCACATATTTTGCAAAATAAAGTTACTTGACACCTCAGCCTAACTACCATGTCGAAGGTAAGTCGGAATGGCCAGTGATAAGTCAATCAAATTAAAAATACTAACTGATAAGCATACTGTGTATCTGTTAACTGATTCTCACACAATAACGCTTTTTGATGCCCCTTAACCCATTCCAACACAACAATATTCTGGACTGGTCCATATTGAAAGAAGCTGCAAATGACAATGCCAAGTTGATTGAAGTTCAAATGTTTTTGTCTTTTTTGATAGAAAACATTGTGGATAAAGAAGAAGTTGCTTGTTACAAACAATTTCTTCATTTTTTCCACAATGTTTTCATTTTTCTAAAAAGTAAAAAGGAGGGCTTGTGTTGGAATGTGTTAAGAAAAGCAATTGGAAAAAAAATGTAGAAAATGAAGAAATTGCTTGTCACAAGCAATTTCTTAACTTTTCCACAATGTTTTCTACCCAGAAAGTTGAAAAAATCTAAAATTTTATAAACTTTGATTTGTCATCTGCAATTCCTTTCAATTTGGACCAGTCTAAGATTTTGTCATCTGGGAATGGGTTAACCTCAAACAATCAATGACTGCTACCTTATGAAACAATTCTTATTGTTTACTTTTAAATATTGTCTGGGTATTTTTTGAATAAGGAACACTCCAAGATTTTATTTTTTAGTAATTGCTTAATTAACCCATTACGACACAATCCCTCCTTTTTACGCCCCCCAATGTTTTGGAAAACATTATGGAAAATGAAGAATTTGCTTGTATCAAGCAATTTCTTCATTATCCACAATGTTTTCTACCTAGAAAGAAAGAGATTTTTTAAGTTTTGTAAACTTGAAATCGTTGTCTGCAACTTCTTCTCGAGGGGCAATAGGTTAATTGACACTAACTTCTAGACTGGTTCAAATTGTGGACCAGTTCAAATTGTGTTAAATTTTCAAAATAACACTTAACAAGGTAGAAAACATTGTGATAAAAGGAGCAATTGCTTGTTACAAGCAATTGCTCCTGATCCCCAAAAAAGTTTTCTGTAACTATTCCTCTTCAGGACATCAAAAAACAGGATTGTGTGGTAATAGATTGAAAATCAAAATAACTTATTTTAGCCTTCAAGACAGGTGGAAGATTCGGGTTTCTATGGGTTGGAGTGATTTTACATGGACTAGCTGTTGAAGCCATCAGTTATGCTTTACCAGATGTTGATAGCTTTTGGCACGCCCAGGGACTTATCATGTTTCTTGGACAAAGACTTCCCCTATACATAGTGTGCCTCTGTGAGTGTATAGCTTTTATTTTTGTTAGTAAACTTTGAAAGGAAAATAAGGCATTGATGTCATCTCTGTTGTGGAGTAGTGAGATATTTCATACAGCTTATTATCATCTATATAAAATGGCACTCTATTGTGTTCAATATGTGATACTCTATCAAAAGTTGGTTTTGACTGAAATTATGTAGGCTAAATACTTATTTAGTTTTAGAATTAAAATTTAACATGTAAAATAATGTACTGTTATTTTCTGCTTTAAAGAAAAAGAAAATTATTTGTTTTATTTGCTAAATCTATTGATCTTTTATTTTGTGAACAAAATAATATGTTTTTGTTAAGCTTCCTAGTGGTGAGCAAGACATGGACGCCACAATTACTCTTCCATATATGTGTTCATCTAAGTCTGTCCGATTGTCTGATTTTGGTTATAATTTTTATATACATGTATATGAATGGTTTTCCAACTGATTTCACACAATGAGTAGATGCGCCATTTGAAGGAATCAAAGATCAAAGTCAAGATCATTTTTTGTTTGGATCACAATTTCTACAGTTATGAATGGCTTAAGCATTTAAAAATAATTAGACAAAGATGATCTCCTTAACCCATTACCACACAAGAAAATTTTAGACTGGTCCTAATTGAAAGATTTTGCAGAGGACAATCTAAACTTCATGAAACTTTAGGATGTTTCCACTTTTTAGGTATGAAACATTGTGGAAAATGAAGAAACTGCTTGTTGCAAGCAATTTCTTCATTTTACACAATGTTTTTCCAAATTGTTTTTCTTGGGGGCATCAAAAAGTGTCATTGTGTGGGAATGGGATAATGCTTTACTGTTTTTCAAAATATTAGATTTGTCTAAATCAAAGGGCTAGCTGACAACATTGTAAAGTAAGTACAGTTCAAAAGCACTCATCCTCTATGATAGAAAATATTGTGGGAAAAGAAGAAATTGCTTCTTACAATTGATTACTTCTTTTTCAACAACAATTTCTCAAGTATACTATCAGAAGGACATAAAAACAGGAATTATTCAAGAAAGTGCTAAAGAGTTGATGTAGAAGTGCCATTTGAACCAGTAAATGCTATAGGTCAAAGGTTAAGGTCAAATTTGAAGGTCAAACACCTTTTTTTCTAAGATGAGTTGTCTGGGGGCAATAATTCAAGTTAATTTGTGTTTTTATTCACATTCAACAGTTTTTGTTTTACAGGAAAGGAAAGATAATTCAAATTCAATTTAAATTTCTTCCTTTTGTTTTGATTTCTAGATGCTGTTTTTCTGTACACAGCTTCAGTTGCAGTGGCTCACTCTGGAATGAAGAAATGGGCACAACCATTTGCTGGTAAGATATAATAGTTCTTAACCCATTTCAACTCAATCCCTCCTTTTTACGCCCCTCAAGAAAAAAGCTTTGGAAAACATTGTGGAAATGAAGAAATTGCTTGTATCAAGCAATTTCTTCATTATCCACTATGTTTTCTATCCAAAAAGACGAAAAAATTCAAAATTCCATCAACTTGAAATTGTCGTCTGCAGCTTTTTTCAATTTGGACCAGTCTCAAATTTTGCTGTGTTGGAATGGGTTAAGCCATTTTGATTTATCAGACAGCACAATTTTAGATTGAGATTGGTTCCTTTTTTGAAAAGATATTGCAGGAGACAATTCAAATAAAAGATGAAAACAAAATAGGGTAGAAAATGTGAGAAAAGGAGAAACTGCTTAATACTAACAATTCCTTCTTTTGCAACTGTTTAATATTAGCAATTCCTTCTTTTGCAACAATGTTATACATGTATGCAGATTATCTTTCAATGTGAGGCAATTTGTGGCATGTGTGGGAACAAATTAACATATACTGATTATTAGGTCAGCTGTTTTCAGAGGAAACACAAGGTACTCATATATATTTGCCTGGATGCCAGCTTCCTTGTCCTCAAAACTTTGACTCTTCAGTATCATTATATCAGTAAGGGCATTCATTTTAAAACTGGATTGAATGTTCTCCATCAAAAGTCAAGAGATATTGTTAAGTGCATTAACCCTTGTCATGCCGAGCCCGGAATATTCCGGTTTTGGCAGGAGGTGAAGACCAAGATCAGCCTGCACGTAAGTGCAGTCTGATCTTGGTCCACACCTCCTTCATGTACTTTTCCTGCCAGAGTTGTTAATGAAGTTGATTTCTAAAAGAAATAATGGTTTTTGAACAACAAGTTCTATCAGTGCTTCCAGCCCTTTGATTTACAGCAATTCAGTAAGGTAATTTATACAGCATGACAAGGGTTAATATGCTCTTTGTCTACCTGCATCTTAAAGATTTTGGGCATATTGTTTTGATGGTTGTCATTCAGCCTATTATAAACTTCAACAAATCTTTCTAGCTCACCTGAGTTCATCCATCTATACTGCCACATTTGCAAAATAATCTTCTTCTAGACTAACCACCGGGTTCGATCCCCGACGGCGGCACTCATCCTTTCCGACTATATGTCTCTCACCAATGGGTCGATAATCGTAGACCTATGTGGGATAGCAGCTGGAGGCTAGGAAAGGATGTAATGGTAGTACAGGTGTGAGAAATACCAAGATTCCATTGTTAGGTGCTCCAGCCGCTGCGATATAACTGAAAGATTGTTGAAAGCGGCGTAAAACCCCATTCAAACAAACAAACAAATCTAGACTAACCATGGGTTTTCAACCAAACTTAACAGAATTGATCTTTAGATCATGCTCTTTCAAGAATTGAAATCCATGAAGAACTCTTGTTTACCAGTATTCTTCTTCCAAACAATAAGGCCTAGAACTTTGACGTTTGGTACATATCATTCCCTAATCACTGTCTACCAAAATACTTTAAAGAATTACTTAACTGTGAAAATTAGCTATATATTGTGCAAGTCTGGATTTACAAAGGAATAAAGAAGGAAATATTTAAAAATCCTCTTCTCCTAAACCAGAAGGCCTAGAGCTTTGATATTTGCTGTGTATTATCATCTAATGACCCATTACCAAAATACATCAAAGAAAAAATCCACTCTGAAAATTAGCCCTATATTGTGGGATCCCAGATTTTACATAGGATTAAAGAAGGAAGACTAAAAGTATTTTCCAAAACTGTTTGGCATAAATCATTGATATTTGATCAAATGACCCTCTGCAAAAATTCTTAAAAAAAAAAATTGCTCTACTCTAAAAATTAGGCCTATGTTTTGCAATCATGAATATTACATAGGAATAAAAAGGCAAACCTTCAAAAAATCTTCTCCCAGATGGTAAGGCCTAGAGCATTGACATTTTGCATGTATCAACACCTAATGATCCTCTACCAAAATACTGTAAACAATAACCGTTCTCTGAAAATTAGCCCTTTGCTGAGGGATTCAAGATTTTACATAGGAATAAAGAAAAAATATTTTAAGGTCTTCTATTCTGAAATTAATAGATAATTTCCTTTACTGTGAAGCCTACAGCTTTCAGAATTTGCATTACCTTATTGTCTTCAACTTAAATTCTTTAAAAAAAAATCCTCTTAGACGAAATGATGTTTATGTCATCAGATCCTGTACTTTGGATAAAAAAGTCTTTAAGATTCTTTTTATTCAAAACCATTAGACCTAGAGTGTTCACATTTTGCATTTAAAGTTGCCTCATGTTGGTAAAAGTACTACTATTTTTGAAATTTTGTTCTAAGATTAAAATTAGTGCTGTGTTGTGGGATCCCATATTTTATGAGGAGGTATAGGAAAAAAAATGTGGAAAATCTCATCTTTTCCTCCAGGATTATAATGCATAGTGCTTTCAAAAATGATTTCGCTTGCAGTACTGTCTAATTGTCTTCTATCAAATAAATAAAATTATTACTGTTAGACCTCAACTAGAATTGTTGTGAAATTTAACATTGTTCAAAGTGATAAAGATGGAAAACTTTTAACCGTCTCAAACTCTGTAAAGCCTGGATCTATCATACTCAGGTAGCGATATAGGACCCTTTTTACCCTTTTGCTTAGCAACAAGACTCAAATTTGGTATAAAAGTGTCTTGGAGTGTAATCCCATGGAAGCAGTAATCCTTACAGGCCTGGTTTCATTTTTTTTTTTTTTAGACTATCATTAACTCTATGCAGTTAATACACAACTGCTGAAGTAAGAACAGTCATCTGACAATGTCAAGCTCATCAATCAAGGTCATGACCTCACCAAGTGGCTGTTATTTGGGCTTTAGTATTTCACCACTAATGCCAACCAACAATTTTAATTTTTATACCCCTGCATCGATAGATCGGGGCATATTGTTTTACCGTGTCCATCTGTCTGTCTGCAAAAATTAACCTGCCAACTAAACATTTTCCTATAACTTCAACCCTGATTAAGTTACAATGCTAATATTTAGTATGTAGATAGTTCTCAACAAAGCGCAACTGGGTAAGGTCATTTCATCAAAGTCAAGGTAAAAATTTTAACCCTTTTCCCTAAAATAAAGAAAAAAACCCTATACAGATCACCCGTTTCTAAAGAATTCCTGTTTGGGAGGGCATAGTGTTTCACGAACACAACTTGTTGTTACATGTTACTGGCCATAAATTTGGAAAATATGTCTTTTTAATTATAATATTTAAGTGGAACTTCCTGTTGGGATCAGTGGGTGTAAGTGTAGGGGGCACCAATCCATCAATTACTCTGTTTATATGGGCATATATTATCATTCACCCTGTATTTATTGTTTTCATTACAGTTGGATTGTCAGTTGTGATTATAGACCTTCCCTACGATATCCTAGGAATAAAAAACTTGTTTTGGACATGGCATGATACAGACCCTAACATCTATGATAGAATGTATTGGGTACCATGGACAAGCTACTATTTCCATGCCACATTTGCTTCTGGATTTACCTTTGTATTCCATGGGGTACATAAGCTAGTTGCTCCTAGTAAAGAAACATACCAGTATGCAGGGTTAGTACTTTAACCTTTTCCCGTGCAATTCTATTTTTTATGCCCATTAATTTAAAGAAATGAAAAAAACAGTGGAAAATGAAGAAATTGCTAATGGCAAGACGGAAAATTCTAATTTTTAAAATCACTTGAAAATTGTGATCAGCAACTTTACTCAATTTGGAACTCCCTAACATTTTGTGGTCTGGTAATGTGTTAATTTCTATTTATGAAAGTAGTTATCTGCCAAGGTTTTGGAAGCAAGGAGATCAGTGTTTATTCTAGGATTAAAAAATGTCGGGGATTTCAGCGCAAAATCTACACAACTGAGTTATGTTTGGTATGTTTGTCTGTAGAAAAGTCCCCCATTAATGTTGAAAATATGGGAGATCTTTGAAAAGAGTGGGGCAATCCCCCAATCCCCCTGCCTATAATAAACACTTGGAGATAATGTCTCCATGGTCTGAAAAAAGTAGGAGCATTTTTCAAAATTGATAGATCACAGGATGATAATCTAGCTACCAGGGATTTGGAACCAAACAGACACTGTCCCCTTGGTCTTGAAAAACTGGAGACATTTATGATTTATTAGACAATAGTGCGAAAATGCATCATTGGCAGAACACTACAAAAGCATTTGTCTGTTTATTTGTCTAAGATATTTCTGTTGCAAATAAGTGCAGGCTGACTTTGCTACTTGAGTGATGAAATGCCAGTGGATGGTATTTGCGAAAATTCTAGTTTATTTTGTTGGATTTTTCTATACACTAATAACAATTAACCCTTTCCTGTTCAAATACGGGATTTTATGTTTCTGTGATTTTATACTGGAGAAAACATTGTGGTAAAAGAAGAAATTGCTTGTAACAAACAATTTCTTCTTTTTCCACAATGTTTTCTACCCTTTTGAATAGTTATTATTCAAATGGTATCCAGTTTAAAATATCGCCTGCAAAACTTTTGAATTTGGACAGGTCAAAAATTTACAAAAACGGGAAAGGGTTAAGTTGATTGCAGTTAGATTAGTATTTTGGTAAAAGGTTTCAAAATAAATTTTACAGGTTTCCATTTACTGTCATTTATGATTGCTGATGTTTATCAAGTAACTGGAGAGTATTAGTTACTAATCAAGCCTGATGCTTCCATGATGGGAGTGTATAATTAAATCTACTTACAGATTTTTCAGAGAGTGTTTATGCTGTCTACTAGCTGGCATGCTTGGGTTTCCACTGGGAGTTCTGCAGTTTGTGTTCATCTACCATCCATTACATGATACATATGGAATACATACAGAGAATTGTGTTTTCATGTTAATTGTTGTGTATGGCCTTATAGTGTGGATGGGAGATAGATCTTCAGATAAAAGATTTTCATCTAGGGAGAAAAGTAAGTGTGTGCTAACTTCCTTAATTAACGTTTCATCAAAATTGGAAAGGCGTCCCATTGGTAAAACACAGGACTACCAATCCTAACGTCCATCATTTAAATCCGGAAATTGGCGTGATTTTGTCAGGGACACTTGCTGTCTCCTGCCAAATTAGAAGTGTACTCGTAAGACTGGGTGTGACAAGCAGTTCCTTCATTGCTCTTGATGTTTTCTACCCCAAAAGACGAAAAAATTGTTTTCTGCAAATTCCTTAAACTTTGACAAGTCTCAAATTTGTTGTCCAGTAATGGGTTAATGCTCATCCCAGGGATGTCTGATTCTGTCGATATTGATGTCTTGAATTTCCAATTGGTGCCTTTAGATCAACAAACAGGTAGTCCACCAAAGATACAGTAAATATTTGCCCAAATTATTTCAGTTCCCCACACCAAAAATTTCAAAAATCTTCAAGGGAGGTATCAATGTTTTTTCATGTCGCAGATTTTTATTATCTTTATTTCTTCCTATATATTATTTGAAAACAACATTCTGAAAGGTAGTTTTGTGAAAATCAGAGGGTGTTAATCAAAATAAACCAGTGCATTTCCCTAATAGCCTACATTGACTTATAATCTACTTTTAGATTAATCCCCGGAGACAGTTGCAATAATTATTTGTACATACACAGGGTGTGTTTGAATTCGATCAATCCAACATCATACGGATGTCGTCAGGAGTTACGATTGATCAGTCCAAAACTGTCGTAAGAATTAATATTGACATAGACATTTACTGTAATTTTGTGCTATTGACTTAATGTGACATAATCCAGGACTTTTGTTAGCTCACCTGAGCACGTAGTGCTCAAGTGAGCTATTGTGATCCCCTTTTGTCCGTTGTCCGTGCGTCGTGCGTCGTGCGTCGTCCGTCAACAATTTCTTTAAACGACATCTCCTCCTAAACCACTGAACCAATTTGAACCAAATTTGGCAGAAATGTTCCTCAGGTGGTCCCCTTCAAAAATAGCTAAAAGAATTGAAATCTGTTAAAAACTCTGGTTGCCATGGCAACAAAAGGTAATTTTAAAAAAATCTTTAAAAATCTTCTCCTCCTGACCCAGAAGGCGTAGAGCCTTGATATTTTGCATGAAGCATCAGTATATTGACCTCTTTCAAAATAGCTAAAATCATGATCCTCGTGTCCCCAGGGGCGGAGCCCCAGGGGGGTGGGGTTTATATAGAAATAAAGAACGATTTTTCAAATGACTTCTCCTTCCAATTCACTGGGCCAATATGAACCAAATTTTGCAGAAATGTTCCTTAAGTGGTCCCCCTTAAAATTAGCTAAAAGAATTGAAATCTGTTAAAAACTCTGGTTGCCATGGCAACAAAAGTGAAATTTTAAAATAATCTTTAAAAATCTTCTCCTTGACCCAGAAGGCATAGAGCCTTGATATTTTGCATGAAGCATCAGTATATTGACCTCTTTCAAAATAGCTAAAATCTGATCCTTCGGTCTCCAGGGGCGGAGCCCTGGGGTGGGGGGGTTATATAGAAATAAAGAACGATTTTTCAAATGACTTCTCCTTCCAATTCACTGGGCCAATATGAACCAAATTTTGCAGAAATGTTCCTTAAGTGGTCCCCCTTAAAATTAGCTAAAAGAATTGAAATCCGTTAAAAACTGCTATGACAACAAAAGTGAAATTTCAAAATAATCTTTAAAAATCTTCTCCTCCTGACCCAGAAGGTGTAGAGCCTTGATATTTTGCATGAAGCATCAGTATATTGATCTCTTACAAAATAGCTAAAATCATGATCCTAGGGTTTCCAGGGGCAGACCCAGGGGGGGGGGGGTGTATAGGCAGGAAGCATCAGTTCACAGACTTCTTTCTTATTTCTGAAATTATAACCCAAGGAAAAAGTGTTTTTTTTCTTTCAAATCAGCACTAAAGCCTTGGAATTTGTAATTTAGACTTTTGGATCCCCAGGTTCATAGTCTTTATATGTAATTGTGGCCCACTTGTTTCATAATCCTAACCTTAACATGAAATTAGACTGTTGAAAGAAAAAGAGCCTTTATCTCAGGTGAGCGCCCCAGGGCCAATGGCCCTCTTGTTGTTTCCCTTGTCACTTTAATATTGGTCATATGCAAATGACGCCATGCAGTGTTGATAACCAAATGCCATGATTTCTAAAGAATAACTTGGATTTCTGCTGAACCTTTCTTAGTTAACCACAAAAATCTACTTTAAGCCTATCAGATTACCATGAAGATGATATCTGACTCAAATTTAAGTTATAAATGATTGTTTAACCCTTTCCCATTTTTCAAAATTTTAGACTGGTCCAATTCAGAAGAGGATATAGAGGACAATTAAAAGTGGCTAGAAATTTAAAAAAGTAACCAACCTACAGATTAGGAAAAAAATACAGGACAAGAAGAAAAAGTCGTCTGTCAGTTAAACTTTTCCTTGTTAAAACTCTAGAGTCCACAGTTTTCATTGGATTCCCTTCAGACTTTCACAGAATGATTGTACCATCATAAGGATCTTTCCTTTCGCAATTGGGTCAGATCCGTCAAGAAATATGGGAAAAGGGGCCTAATTAAAAATAGAGTCCACAGTTATCATCAGATTCTCTTCAAACTTTCACAGAATGTTTGTACAGTCATAAGGATTGTTCCTTTCGAAATTGGGTATGATTCGTCAAGAAACACAGGAAAAAGGGGCCTTATGAAAATTTTAATAAAATGATTGTACCATAATAAGGATTGTTCCTTTCAAATTGGGTCTGGTCCATTGAGAAACATAGGAAAAGGGGCCTTAGGAAAATTCAATTAAAAAAATCTTAATTAATGCTTGTTAGTCCACAGATGAGATGGGGTTGTCTTTATACTCAAACAGAATAATTATACTTTTGTAAGTAGAGTTCCCTTTGGAATTGGTTCAGATCCATCAAGTAACATGGGAAAAGAGGCTATATGAAAATTCAATTAATAAAACACTGTTAACACAATGAAGCCCACAGCTTTGATCAGATTTTGTTGAAACTTTCACAGAATGATTGGAAGGTCATAACTTTCATTCTTTTCATAACAAGGTTTGAACTGTCAAGAAACACAGGAAAAGGGGCCTAATGAAAATTTCATTTATAAATCCTTGTTACCAAGTTCAGAGCTTTCATCAAACATTCTCAGAATAATTGTACAATAATAATGATTGTTGATGTTTGCATTAGACCTGATCCGCCAAGTATCACAGGAAAAGGAGCATTATGAAATTTAATTTTAAAATCCTTGTACCACAATGAAGTCAACAGTTTTCATCAGATTCTGTTTAAACTTCCACAGAATGATTGTTCCATCATGAGGATTCTTTCTTTTAAAATTAGGCGTGATCTGTCTAGTATCATGGGAAAAGGGGCCCCTTGAGAATTTTATCTATAATCCTTGTAACCAAGTCCAGAGCTTTCATTTGATTTTATTCAAACCTTCACAGAATAATTGTACAATAATCACGATTGTTGATGCTGACATGAGACCTGGTCCTTCAAGTATCACAGGAAAAGGAGCCTTATGAAAATTTTATTTTAAAATCTTTACACCAAGATAAAGTCTGCAGTTTTCACCAGATTCTGTTCAAACTTACACAGAATGTTTGTACCATCATTAGGATTGTTTCTTTCCAAATAGGGCCTGATCTGTCTAGTATCATAGGAAAAGGGGCTGTATGAAAAATTATTACCAAATCCTCATAAACACAAGAATGTCCTCAGTCTTTATCAGAATCTCTTCAAACTTTAACAGAATGATTGTACCATCATTTTTTGGATTGTTCCTTTGTAAATTAGGTCTGATTGGTTAAGTGACACAAGAAAAGGGACCTTATAAAAATTTTATTACAAAACATCATTATTACAATAAAGTCCTCGGTCTTTATCATTTTCTTAAAACTATCATTAGGATTGTTCCTTTGTACTTTGGGTCTGATTTGTTAAGTTTCACAGAAAAATGGGCCTTATGAAAATTTTGTTACAAAAATTCTTGACACAATTCAGTCCACTGTTTTCATTGATTCTCTTTAACTTTTAAAGAATGATTGTATCTTCATTAGAATTGTTCCTTTTGAAATTTGGTTTGTTCTGTAAAGTATCATGAGAAAAGGGGCCATATGAAGATTTCACTATAAACACAATTAATTCCACAGATTACACAGATTGATTGTACCATCCAATTGTTGATTTTGACAGTGGATCTGATTATGGCAAGTGTCACATAAAAAGGGGCTTTATGAAAAACTTTCTTAAATTTTCTGGTAAACACAACAATGTCCCTTGATTTCACCGGATTCACTTCAAAATTTCACAGAATGATTGTACAATCACTTAAAGGGTTCTTTTCAGAACTGGGTACAATCCATCAAGTATCATGTGAAAAGGGGCCATATGATTTTAAGCTCACCTGAGCACGAAGTGCTCTGGGGGAGCTTTTGTGATCAGTCATCGTCCGTCCACAATTACAAAAAAATCTTCTCCTCCTAAACAAAACCTTTACAGAAATGATCCTTAGGTCATGCTCTTTCAAAATACTTCAAAGAATTGAAATCCATGAAGAACTCTGGTTTCCATAGCAACAGAGTGAAAAAACTTAAAAAATCTTCTCCTCCCAAGCGGTAAGGCCTAGAGCTTAGATATTTGGTGCAAATCATCATCTATTGACCCTCTACCAAAATACTTCAAAGAAATACCGTATTCTGAAAATTAGCCCTTTTCTGGGCGATCCCTGATTTTACATTAAAATATAGAAGGAAATCTTTAAAAATCTTCTTCTCCCAAACCATAAGGCCTAGAGCTTTGATATTTGGTATACATCATCATCAATTGACCCTCTAACAAAATTCTTCAAAGAATCACTGTATTCTGAAAATCAGCCCTTTTCTTAATGATCCCTGATTTTACATAGAATAAAAGAAGGAAAACTTTAAAAAATCTTCTTCTCCCAAACCATCTGGCCTAGAGCTTTGATATTTGGTACATATCATCATATATTGACCCTCTACCAAAATACTTCAAAGAATTATCATATTCTGAAAATTAGCCCTTTTCTGTGCATCCCTGATTTTACAAAGGATAAAAGAAGGAAATCTTTGAAAATCTTCTTGCCCCAAACCATAAAGCCTAGAGCTTTGATATTTGGAACATATCATCAGCCATTGACCCTCTACCAAATTACTTAAAAAAATTAGCCCTTTTCTGTGCAATCCCTAATTTTAGTTGGGAATAAATAATGATATCTTTGAAAACCTTCTCTTAAATCATTAGGCCTAGAGCTTTTATACTTGGTATGTATTGATGTCTATACTTCAAAGTAATATCAATATACCTAGGATTAAAAGAGAAATCCTTAAACATCTTCTCCAAAATAATTAGACAGAGGGCTTTGCTATTTTGTTTATATCATAAAGCCATGAACCATCATACTCAGGGGAGCGATTTAGGACCATCATGGTCCTCTTGTTTTAAATATTCTAGTAAACATAATGAAGTCCCCATATTTCATCGGATTCACTTTTATGATAAAACAAACAGTAAAATATCACAGGAAAAGGGGCATTATAAGAACTTGATTTTAATTTCTTTGTTAACACAATAAAGTCAACAGTGTTATCGGATTCTCTTCAAAGATGCATGGAATAATTGTGGCATTCGAAACACAGGAAAAGGGGCCTTACAGATTATCATTCAAAACATTCTTGTGTATGTGATGAAGATCACAATCATTATCAAATTGTCTTTTAAATTTCACAGGACAATTGTAGGGTTGTAAGGAAAGTTCCTTTTGGAATGAAATTGATCCATCAGAAAACACAGGAAAAGGGACCTTATTTATTTTCATTCAAAACAATCCTGTTTATGTGATAAAGTCCACAATTATTGTCAGATTCTGATAAAAATATCACAGAATGATTGTAGGGTCATAAGGTAACTTTCTTTTGGAAATGGAGTGGATCCGTCATGAAACACGGGAAAAGGGGCCGTGATGATTGTTGCTTAAAATAATAAAGGGGATAAAGCCCTTTTTTTTTTCGTTATGCATTCTTCTTTGAGTAATTAACTTCCTTAAATATCAGATTTCTTTAACGGAAAACTTGATAACCAGTAGAGTGTCTCAGGCCCTCATGGGCCTCTTGTTTTTTCTTTATGCATTCTTCTTTGAGTAATTAACTTCCTTAAATATCAGATTTCTTTAACGGAA
Source organism: Fragum fragum (assembly GCA_946902895.1). Lineage (NCBI taxonomy): Eukaryota > Metazoa > Mollusca > Bivalvia > Cardiida > Cardiidae > Fragum > Fragum fragum. The sequence goes on from OX336365.1 coordinate 26,986,644, forward strand.
AACTTGATAACCAGTAGAGCGTCTCAGGCCCTCATGGGCCTCTTGTTTTTTTCTGTATGCATTCTTCTTTGAGTAATTAACTTCCTTAAATATCAGATTTCTTTAACGGAAAACTTGATAACCAGTAGAGCGTCTCAGGCCCTCATGTTTAAAAATCTTGTCTGTTCATTTTGTTTTCAACTAATAAATGGATTTCATACAAATTATACATTTGCACTTGATATCAAGCAAGCATGAGCTATTTCATTTCTTTGAGTTATGGCTCTTTGTTGAAAAGTCTGATAAAAGGCTTTATACCATTGACAAAGTATTATTTCTGGGCCATAGAGTGATTGGTATTCAAACTTTTGCTGACACCATCTAATTTTATCAGCTCATTTCAGCTCGGCTTTTTTTATCTAAATTTGCTATAGCCCTGATGTCATCTTAACTACATTGTCTTCCAAAACTTGGACATCTGGTAATACTGAATATATTCACTTGAAATTCCGAATATATATTCACTATGATAAGACAAACCCATATCAACAACGGGGGCAACCCTATATACATTTTTGAGTGAAATTATGCACTTTTTTGACTTAAAAGTTTTACCAATTTTCAAGCATTTGAACAGCCAGGCGTTGGCATCAGCATGCGGTCCTCTAGTTACAATATTATTTTATCTTGCAGGACCATGGTTTGGATTGCTGATGTTGGAAGTGCTGATATGGTACTCTTTCTTCCTGTATGTTGTTTTTACCTCCAAACCAGAGAATATAGAATCAATAGGGCTACATGAGCCAGTGGGGCCATGTAATGAAACAGAGCCAGTATTAACTCCTTTTGGACAGGTAACCCCATGTCTTGTTAATCTTTCCTAAAACATTCACATGCATTTTGTCATCCAGGTATTAACCATTTCCAAACAATATAGCTGTTTAACCCATTCCCACTTAATCCCTCCTTTTTACGCCCCTCAAGAAAAAAGCCTTGGAAAACATTGTGGAAAATGAAGAAATTGCTTGTATCAAGCAATTTCTTCATTATCCACAATGTTTTCTATCCAAAAAGATGAAAAAAATTAAAATTCCATCAACTTGAAATTGTCGTCTGCAGCTTCTTTCAATTTGGGCCAGTCTAAAACTTTGCTGTGTGGGAATGGGTTAAGAGCTATGGAGAGAGGGGTTTGAGAAAACAAATTGGAAAATGAAGAAATTGCATATGACAAGCAATTTCTTCATTTTCCAGATTTGTTCTCCCATGCAATACAGAGATATAAAAAATTCTGCCAAATAAATTGTTTGTATGTAGCTTCTTTGAATTTAGACCAGTGTAAAATGCTCTTATCTGGACATGGCCTAAAGGATGTTTGAATTGTTATGGTAGAGAGAAAATTTTCTCGAGACTAGCATTTTCTCCTTCTCTGTCTATTTCGACCCATTCCCACATGATTTCCACCTAGTAAGACAAAGATTATCACCTGCAATTTATTACATTTTGGACCAGTCTAGAATTTTGTTGTTTGGTTATTGGTTAATACAATACTTTATCCTTGCTTTGATGTTTCCAGAGATCTTATTTTGAATTGTCCGTGTCATAGTTCTTAAGGCTGATGTTTTATAATGTGTATTGAATTTGAAAGACATGTTTACTGTCTGGAGAAACTCAAAGGGTCAATTTTAACCCTTTCCTGTTTTTCAAAATTTTAGACTGGTCCAATTTGATGGAATTCATAGACGATAATTAAAAGTGAGAATAATTTGAGAAATTAACAACCTAAAGGTTAGAAAATATTGCAGGAAAAGAAGAAATTGCTTGTTACAAGCAATTTCTTCTGTTCCCACAATTTTTTCTCAAGTATAAAATCAGAGGTACCTAAAAACAAGGGATTGTGCAGGAAAGGGTTAACCAAGAATTTTTGTCGAGCCTACTTGCAATGAGTGATTCATATTTGCCACTATGAAAAGTCAGTGTATGTGCGTCTATTCCTTTGTGCTTCAGTCTGCTAGAATCTGTACAGGCCATATCTCCTTTATTGATAGATTTCAAAATACCTTGACAGAATTATTCTCCATCATGCACAACTGTCCTCTATCAAGATTAGATATGCCATTTGAATTTGTTCTGGTAGTTTCAAGGTCAAGCATTTCAAGGTCAAACACTCAACTTTTCAAAATGATAAAAGGCATATGTTCCCAATCATGAGAAGATGTGCCATTTGAAACAATTTTTCTTATCTCCCCAAGGTAAAGGTCACTGCTGAAGGCCGAATATTCAGCGGGAACACTTGTTGTTCCTGGACTACTTTCTAGTTAACACAACCCTTTAACCCTTTCCCATATAATACCTGTTTTTTATGTCCATGTGATATTATACTGGAGAAAACATTTTGGAAAAAAAAGAAATTGCTTGTTACAAGCATTTTTTATGCCCCTGCATCGATAAGATCGGGGGCATATTATCAAAATTTTAACCCTTTACCCGTTTCTAAAGAATTCCCGTTTTGGGGTTATAGTATTTCACAAACACATCTTGTTTTCACAATATTTTCTATCATATACAATGGCTTCTTTAAGAATTTCATTTATTATATAATGTTGTCTGCTATCCCTTTGAATTTGGACAGGTCTAAAATTTTAAAACTCAGTAAATGGTTAAAATTAATTTCTTGTTACAATTTTGCTGATTAGTTTCTGTAATTAAAATACTGATTGAATATTCAAATCCTTCATTCAGTCCAGAATGTGTATTTCTGACAGGACTATAATTCCATAACCACAGCGTCCTCAAACTGTTTTAACAACATTAGAAAAAAAGCTGCCCTGGTTATCTCCCTTTGAAATGGATTTGATTAGCCAAGTTGACAGATCACTGGTTAAGACCACTGACCTCTGACCTGAAGCTGACCTAGATATTAAACAAGTGCAAAACTATGGTCAGTAAAATGTTACAAAAAATAAAATGGTTGGTGAGTGACCCAAGCGTCATAGATATAGCTCAATAAGTTGAAGATACAAAGTTCAATTTGTCAAACAAATAAAAATGCTAAACACAGATGTCAGAGTTCAAACTTCACTTCTGGTCAATATGAATCTTTTGATTGGCCAATTGCCTTTTTGATTACAAGTTGAAAATTGTCATTTTTTTTACCTAATCATTTTCAGGTTCTATCCAAAAGAAAATATCTCTGTTTAGACGATTATGATGAAGCTGTGTTTGACTTTCACTGCACAAAGAAACCAACAGGGAAAACAAGATGGTACAAAATATGTGGGGTTCCTTACCAAAACCATTTAGAGTATAAAACTGCTATTTGTACTATAGTTGCATTTGGTCTAGTTTGGTATTATAACCTTTTACATAGGTCATGCTCTTTGCCTGGACAAGAGAAAAGGTCAGATAAAGGGAAAAAGACGAAACAAAATTAGTAATAATTTCGAATTCAGATCATGAATTGATGGATTGCTGGACCACCCACTGAGCCTTAATAGAAAGTGACATGATTGACAGATCATGATTGTCAATCAAAAATCGATTAACCAATCAAGTAATTCCTATTGACATGAAGATAATGTTGATCAAATTTATCTCAAGCATTTTCATTGATTTGATGACTTAACCCTTTCCTATATTGTAAAACTTAAGACCCATCTAAATTCAAATGTTCTGCAGACAATATTTCAAAGTCAATTCAATTTGAAATATTATCATTTAGTAGGGTTGACAACATTATGAAAAAGAAGAAATTGCTTGTTTCAAGCAATTTCTTCTTTTTCCACTATGTTTTCTCAGTGTATAAATAAGGATGTAAAAACAAGGGATTAAACAGGAAATGGTTACATACTCAAGCTGTAGCTATTATGTTAAGATTACCCACCAACAATTTGCTTTTTTTTTATTTATGACCAATCATATGTTTTGCTAGTTATTGTCATTTGATATCTCCTGTTGAAGAGCTTTATCAGAGGTCAGTGGGTGTGGCCAGAGATCTGTTGATAGTTTCATTAGGGCATCTTCAACACACTAGATGTGAATTGTCACTGTTTTAACAATAGGAAGCGACATGATTGACAGATCATGATTGCCAATCAAAAATCCCTTCATCTCGGACTTTGTTTTCAGCTCAATTTGGCATTTAATGCTCATGTAAGCTTTTAAGATCATTGGATGTCCGTCGTCTTTCTATTGTACTGTTGTCCGCTGTGAGCCAGCCTTTGCTTCAAACAACATCTCCTTAACGGCTAGTCCAATTTTGAAATAATGTCTTGTAAATGTTCCTTGGGTGGCCGGAATTACTCATATTGTTCGAGTCCTATGCACACTTTGGCTATGAGGCCCCAAAAGGGGGTTTAAAATTTGCAAATTTCAAAAATCTTCTTGTCTGAAACTGGCCAAGGGGTCACTAGTGCCGCCCCTAATATTTCTTGTTTCAATAGCATCCAAGGACATCTTTATAAACTGATGGCTTTTTTGGCAAATGATAACTTCCTTGGCAATCAGTGACTTCCTTAGCAATCAGTAGCAGTATTAACCCTTGTCATACTGAATGCGGATATTCCTATTTGGCAGGAAGTAAAGACAAAGATCAGCCTGCACAAATGTGCAGTCTGATCTAAGTCTACACGACCTGCTTGTCCCTTTCAAGTAAGATAAACTAAAACTTCAAAAAAAATATTGTCTAACAACTATGCATGTAGTGATTTCAGCCTTTTGAATATTTTAAGACAATTATTAATAGGATTTTATTCAGCATGACAAGAAATAACAAGAGGCTTTTCACCATTCGGGGTTCAAATCCAACTCTGAGGAAATAGAATCTTTCATGTGAGGAAGCCACCCAACTATCAAGCTAGAACTATATGGAATCGTAGTCAAGGAGAATTATCTTGCTAATTTTCAATAAATATTTCACACCCTGTTTTTTAACCCTATCACAAACAATATCACTTTTTGACACCTATTAAGAAAAACATTTGGTAAATCATTGTGTAAAATGTAGAAATTGCTTGCAACAAGGAACTTCTACATTTTACACAATAATTTCTATCAAAAAAGTTTAAAAATATAAAAATTTATGAATTTAAATTACTGTGTGCAACTCCTTTCAATTTTAACCAGTCTAAAATTTTGCTGTCTAGAAAAGGGTTTACTCATGACCACAAAACAGTTATGAAATGGTAAAAATTAAGTTCCAGATGGCATTTCAAATTGAGTGTTTATTAAAAAATAAGTGTCATAGAGGGTGAAAAATATAGTGCCACAAGCAAATTTCCCCTTGTAATGTTTCTTACTTGTATTTCTTCCCTGTGTCAAATGGCAGGATTGAGTGGAACATTTTGTAGTTAGTTAGAGAACTATATTTTTTTTCTCCTACATCAATAGATAGGGAGCATGAAATTTGCCCTATCTTTTTACATTACTTTATCTGAATAATATTGTCTTGATAGGTAGCATTTTAAGATTTTACAAATTTAAAATGTGTACTGGTATTCCTTTTGCATGACCTTATCCTTGGTAAGGCCAAGGTCATCTATCAAGGTCAAATCCAAATGGCAGCCATGTTTTAAACACTTCTTGTTATTTACATGGAAACGACTGTAAAGTATTTTGCTTTGTTTATTTATTTTCATGTAATCATGAAATAATATTCCGTTGTGTAAGATGAGAATTACTGAAAGATTGAAATTTGTGAACATTATTGTATTCAGCATAGTGGAAATGTAGTGATTGTGATTTCTTTTGAAGTATATGTAGTATAAATAAAGTGCCAAATTTATCAAGATCTATAATAGTGTTTATATTTATACCCCAAACTTCAAATAGGAGGAGAATATATGGGAAACACTATGGCTGTTTGTCCATCTGCCAATCGGCATGTTTTTAACCAATTACTATACGGTAGATTTTTAGACTGGTCCAAAGGAATTGTACAAAAGTATTCAAATTTTATGAAATTTTAGATTTTTTCAACTTTCTGCAAGCAATTCCAACATTTTACTCAACCTTTTCCTATCTTTCTCAAAGGATGTCAAAAAGCATCACTGTTTGGGAACAGTTAAACATAATTTTGTTTAGAGCTTAGTCTCCCACAGTATTGTAGTTTCTACTCTGAAATATACACCTAAATAATATTACCTTTAACTTGTAGTTTGTACTAAATAATTATACCTCTAAAAGAAGAGGAGGAGGGTATACTTGATTCGTAGTATAGAGTTAAATATGTCCAGTTTTCATTATCAAACTGTCATTGGTTGCTGAATTATCTCTCCTTAAATTTGCAAATTTTACTAAAACATTGTTTTCCAAAGTATTTCTCCTACAGTTTTGCAAGTACTAATATGAATTTGACACATGATGTTTGGTTGTGAAACTAAGCATGCGCAATTACCATGACCATTTCATCTTTTGTTGTCGAATTATCTCCCTATCAACTTGTGAATTTAACTGACTTATGGTTATCCTGAGCAATACTCCTAAAGCATTACATGTACTACACTCAAATTAACACAGACAGGGGTAGGTGATTCATCAACCCAGTGATAATATTGTCATGAAAATTTTACAACTTGCACAACTTTGTACAATTTTCATGATGATACTATCAGAAAGTTATGCAAGTTGTACAATTTTCATGACAATACTATCAGAAAGTTGTGCGAATTGTACATTTTTAGCTCACCTGAGCACGTAGTGCTCAAGTGAGCTATTGTGATCGCCTTTTGTCCGGCGTCCGTCCGTCGTGCGTCGTGCGTCGTCCGTCAACAATTTCTTTAAACGACATCTCCTCCCAAACCACTGGGCCAATTTGAACCAAATTTGGCAGAAATGTTCCTTAGATGGTCCCCTTCAAAAATAGCTAAAAGAATTGAAATCCGTTGAAAACTCTGGTTGCCATGGCAACAAAAGTGAAATTTTAAAATAATCTTTAAAAATCTTCTTCTCCTGACCCAGAAGGCGTAGAGCCTTGATATTTTGCATGAAGCATCAGTATATTGACCTCTTTCAAAATAGCTAAAATCATGATCCTCGGGTCCCCAGGGGCAGAGCCCCAGGGGGGTGGGGTTTATATAGAAATAAAGAACGATTTTTTAAATGACATCTCCTCCAGAACCACTGGGCCAATTTGAACCAAATTTGGCAGAAATGTTCCTTAGGTGGCCCCCTTCAAAAATAGCTAAAAGAATTGAAATCCGTTAAAAACTCTTGTTGCCATGGCAACAAAAGTGAAATTTTAAAATAATCTTTAAAAATCTTCTCCTCCTGACCCAGAAGGCGTAGAGCCTTGATATTTTGCATGAAGCATCAGTATATTGACCTCTTTCAAAATAGATAAAATCATGATCCTCGGGTCCCCAGGGGCGGAGCCCCAGGGGGGTGGGGTTTATATAGAAATAAAGAACGATTTTTTAAATGACATCTCCTCCCAAACCACTGGGCCAATTTGAACCAAATTTGGCAGAAATGTTCCTTAGGTGGTCCCATTCAAAATTAGCTAAAAGAATTGAAATCCATTGAAAACTCTGGTTGCCATGGCAACAAAAGTAAAATTTAAAATAATCTTTAAAAATCTTCTCCTCCTGACCCAGAAGACGTAGAGCCTTGATATTTTGTATGAAGCATCAGTATATTGACCTCTTTCAAAATAGCTAAAATCAGGATCTTCGGGGCCCCAGGGGCAGAGCCCGGGGGGGGGGTATAGGCAAGAAGCATCAATTCACAGACTTCTTTCTTATTTCTTAAATTATAACCCATGGAAAAAGTTTTTTCCTTCTTTCAAATCAGCACTAAAGCCTTGGAATTTGTAATTTAGACTTGGATCCCCAAGTTCATAGTGTTTATATGTAATTGTGGCCCACTTGTTTCATAATCCTAACCTTAACATGAAAATAGACTGTTGAAAGAAAAAGAGCCTTTATCTCAGGTGAGCGCCCCAGGGCCAACGGCCCTCTTGTTCATGACAATACTAACACCCAGAAAGATGTGCAAGTTGTACAATTTTCATGACAACACTTTCACTCAGAAAGATGTGCAAGTTGTACAATTTTCATGACAACACTATCACTCAGAAAGATGTGCAAGTTGTACAATTTTCATGACAATCCTATCACTGGGTTGATGAATCACCTACCATTGAACCTGTGTCAATTTCACTGAATTATTATTACCTGAAGCAAAAAAATAATAGTTTTGCTTTTTCTAGAGTCATTGTTGTCTACAGCAATACTCCTAAACCTCTGCATGTACTGAAATAAAATTTTCACACACTACATGAACTATCATTGGTTCCCACAGCGTCTCCCCTTGAACTTGTGAAATTCATACTGAATCATTGTTGTTTGTAGTACATGTATTAGTATCACAGTATGGCTGGTACTGCTGCGAAACTTTCTCATGATATATTTGTACATAAGAAATTTTGATGATCTTACTATCATCAGTTCTCTAATTATCTCTCCTTTTACTCCTTTCACTTGTAATTTGTACTGAACTATTGTGGCCTGGAGTATGACCCCACAATATAGCATGCTCTAATCTCAAATTTACTCTCAATGCTTTATCTTAAAGTTAACTATTTAGGTCTACTGGCTTTTGGCCAGAAAAGCTAAAGCGATGGCTTTTTCCCGTCTAGTGTTTATGCGTCAAACCGTCTGTTAACTTTTCCTTGTCAACACTCTAGAGTACACCGTTTTCATCGAATTCTCTTTGCCTATTGACCCACTACCAAAATCCTTACTCAGAAAATGAGCCAGTATTGTGTAAAATTATGAAATTGCTTGCAAAAAGCAGTTTCTTCATTTCCACAGTGTTTTCTAACCAGAAGGATGAAAAAGTCTAAAGTTTCATATACTTTGCTTGTCTGCAACTCCTTTCAATTTGAAGCAGTCTAAAATTTTGCCATTTGGTAATGGTTTGAAAGAATATTCAGAAAAAGATATAAGATCAAGGAGAGGTAAAAAGCTGTTAAATTTTGCATAAAATAAATGTATAGAGAATTAGAATACAATTCTTTAACCCTTACCCATACAATCCTTGTTTTTTTATGTCCAAGTGATATACTTGAGAAAACATTGTGGAAAAAAGAAATTGCTTACAAGCAATTTCTTCTTTTTTTGGCAATACTTTTTTAACTTATAGGATGGTTACTTGCTATATAATGTAGTCTGCTACCCCTTTGAATTTGGACAAGTCTAAAATTTTCATACACCATAAAGGGTTGATAAAATACATGTACACCAAAGACACAGTTTTTTACTTGGTAATCCTGCCCAATCTGCTCAGTCTGACTTCGGTCAGACAGTTTTTGCACTGCATAAATGGTCCCTCAAGCCACGACTTGCCACAGATAATAAAAATACCGTCCTAACTATTGTCACACTGGCAAACAATCAACCTCATTCAATGTGTAGTCCAGAATTGTATTGTGCCCTTCAAATAAGAAATATCCTGAGAATTTAGAGTCTTTCAAAAGTAGCGGGAACCATAATTTGTCATCTGGCCACATCTTTTGGAAAGGTATTTCGTCTGTTGAAAACCACTGAGGTCTCATTTCTGTAATTAATTTAAAAACACAGTCTTAGCATAATATACCATTCTCTCTTTACACTCATTCTACACAATTCTAATTTGTCATGATCCTGTAGAAAAGAATTCTAGACAACTATGTGGAAAAAGAAGAAATTTATTGTTGTCAGCAATTTGTTCATTTTTGTTGAGCCCGCTTGTGGTGAGCAAGACATAATTGTCACTATGACAAGTCAGTGTATGTGCGTTAGTCTGTTAATCTGTCCGTCCAAATTTGTCGGGTCAATTGTTCCTACATTTATGGATGGATTTCAAAATAACTTAGCACAATTATTCTCCATCATGAGTAGATGTGCCATTTGAAAGAACTTTTGGGATAGTTCTAATGTCAAGGTCACAGCTCAAGGCAAAAAACTAAAATTGTGATTGTTAAGAGCATTTCTCCTACAATTATGGTTGGATTTCAAATTAAATTGGCACAATTATTCTCAATCATGAGTACATGTGCCAGAATTTTTGGGATAGCTTCAAGTTTAAGGTCAAAGCTCAAGGTCAAACACTAAAATTGATGGTCAAGGTCAAGTTGATGTTCAAAACTTTGCTGGCTCGACAACAGTTGTCCTGGGACAACCATCTAGTTACATTGTTTTCTTCTTAGAATGACAGAGACAGATAGTATTCTCTCAACTTCAAATTCTTGTTTACTACTTTTATTAATTACAACCAGTTTGAAAATTTGTTGTCTAGCATTGGGTCAACTCATTAGACCATCACAAGAAAGTGAAATTTCAGACTTGTCCAAACTAAAAGATAGTGCAGACTATTGTGAAACAAGAGGCCCATAGGGCCTTATCTGTCACCTAAGTCCAAAGAGCCCAAAAACGGATAGTCCACCAGGTGATGCTACATATCAAATAATTGATTATTTGATTGTAAACCATAATCGGTCAATTCTTCTCAGGGGTAATAAGGAAATGGGGTAATTTGTGTGTCCATCTGTGTCTACATGACGTCCAACCATCAGCCTGATATACTCTTTTGGCCTATCTGAAGGTCACATTTTTCATCCAATCTCTTTTGACCTTTGCATATGGTGAGCCCTTACTGAGATGAGGAACCTTATTGATTTTGAGGTCACAAGGTCAAAGTCACAAAGTAAAATCTTTGTTTGAGATTACAGCCTCTCAACAGGCTGAATTTGTCAACTAATTTCATATAAACTTTGCCAAACACATGCTTTGGAGAGACAATTGTTGTGAATTGAATAATGGTTATGTTTACTTAATGGCCTTCTGAAAAATAAAAAAATTCATTTACATGTGATGTATGACAATTTTTTGACTTTCATGGATAGGGAAGGTTTATATTTAGGCCTATCTTTTATGAAGGGATTTTCTTTAGGCATATTAATTTCTAAAATGTACTTTCTTCTTCATAAGTTGTTATAGTGTACACGTAATCCATTTACATTTATACCCTTTCCCACTCAATCCCTCTTTTTTTACGCCCCTCTAGAAAAGGCTTTGGAAAATGTTGTGGAAAAAGGAAGAAATTGCATGGTACATTATCTACAATGTTCCTACCCTAAAATTCAAAGATTTTCATCAAGTATAAATTGTTGTCTGCAACTTTTTGTTTCAGACGCATCAAAAGTCATGACATATGGTATAGAAGAAACTAGAGTTGCTTAAGCGCCTGATTTGCTCCACTTATTATTAATGTAATTCAGTTTTCTTTAACATTGAAGGCAACCCATTTAACCCATTCCCACTCAGTGACGTTATTAGACGCCCCTAGAAAAAGAGTTTTGGAAAACATTGTGGAAAATGAAGAATTTGTGACATGCTGTTTTGTCATTTACCACAGTTTTCTTCCCTGAAAGTTGAAATAATCCAAAATTTGATAAAAAGAGGTCAGGACAGTCAATCCATGTGAAAATTTCCCAATGTGTCAGTAGGTCCATGTGTTCAACAATGCGTCGATCTCAGAGGAGATGTCGCTATGCAGCAAACTTAGATTTTATCCATTTTCTCTAAGAATGGAAATATTTTCGTCAATGTATAACTGAATTAAATTAAATTGATACCAACAACTATCAATAAAAATAAAACATGTCTCGGGTGAAAACTCTTGCTTTTAGATCTTGCAGCACCAAAGAGAAAAAAAAAGTTCTGAGAAGATTTTCAAAGTTTTCACCATTTATGGAAAAAAGCCATGTTCTTGATCGGATCAAAATTCTTTGAAGCAGTCTGATAAAGGGTCACCCAAGGATCATTCCTATGAAATTTGTTTGAATTCTGTGGAGCCTTTTTTGAGGAGTAGATTTTTTTTTATAATAAAAGTTTACAGACGGATGCATGACATACAAAATGCCATGACAATAGCATTCTGGCTTTCAGCCAGTGGAGCTACAAAACAACATGCCTGAAGTTTCTGTTGGAGTGCCAGTATATTCTGTTCCCTTGAACACATGGACCTCGAGCTTCTGTTGTTCACCTACAAATTCGAATACAAGCTGTCCTACTTCACATAAATCTTTTGCTTTGACTTGAGCTTCTTCGAATAGTTCCCTAGGAAAATATATTGACACTGATAAGTGCATTAACAGCAAGCGTTTGAAATAATAATTATGTAAAAATTGTATCAAGTGACTGCTCATGGCTGTCTTTAGGTACTTTCATTTTGTTAACCCATTACCAGACAGAAAAATTTTAGACTGGCCCATATTCCAAGATATTCCAGAAAATTGTTTTAGTTGATGAAATTAAATTCATTTACAGCTAAACTTGTATTAAGCAACCACTCAAGGGATGGCCAAAATATGGTTTCCTAAATAGAATGTTCGCTTAACCAACTCCCACACACAAAATTTTAGACTGGTCCAATTTGGAAAAAGTTGCAGACGACAATTTCAAGTTGATGGAATTTTTACATTATTTTGTCATTTTGGGTAGAAAACATTGTGGATGATGAAGAAATTGCTTCAAGCAATTCCTTCATTTACCACAATGCTTTACAAAGCTCTCTAATTAAGGGGCGTAAAATGGAGGGCTTGAGTGAGAATGGGTTCATACACTTTTTTGTGAAATAAGTGTGTGTATATGAGGGAACATTTCGACTGCATAATTAAATAAATGCAGGGTTCTTTCTCGATCCTTTGTTGATGGAACTCATTAGAATCATCTCTACGATTCCAATGAGGTCCACCAACATAGGATTTAGTTTCGATAATTCTATTAGCAAAAACATCCAAGTAGGAAGATCTTTCTGTGAGGGAATTTTGATGCTGGTTGCTTAATGAAAGTGGTCGTTTAATGCAAGTGGTCACTTAACCCTTTCCCGTTCAAATACGGGATTTTACGTTACTGTGATTTTATACTTGAGAAAACATTGTGGAAAAAGAAGAAATTGCTTGTAACAAGCAATTTCTCCTTTATCCACAATATTTTCTACTACATAGGATGGTTTCATTTCAAACGGCATCCAGTTTTCATTGTCGTCTGCAAACTCTTTCAATTTGGACTAGTCTAAAATTTCCAAAAACAGGAAAGGGTTAATAGATATGAACCAGATTGACTGTTTTCAATTTTGTGTCTTTTGAGGTAGAAAATATGGAATTGTGGATAATGAAGGAAATGATTGTAACAAGCAGTTTCTTCATTTTCGACCATGTTTCCCATACTTTTTCTTAAGGGGTGTCAAAAGGCATTACTGTTAGGGAATGGGATAACTCATTAACCATCAAATTTTCTGGTGCAAAGATGAAATATAAATGAGAAAAAACTGTAAGACATTTTCCTGCAATTTTGCCACTTCTGGCATTTGAGGTACAATGCTCATATTATGGTGTGAAATTAGTTCTAGTTGATTAACATTCAACCCAATACCACAAAATCTCACTTTTTTACATCTTGAAGAAATGTCTTTGTGGAAATTTTAGTGAAATGAGGATAAATTGGTAATAGCTAGCAATCTCTTCGATTGTTTCTAGCCTAAAATATTGTAAGAACAGATAACATGAAGTTGCAGCATATCCCTTTAGTTATTCATCACTTAATCACTAAGTATAAACTTAATCCATAATTTTTGGTACAGGATTTACTTAAAAAGTTCAGAAAAATGATGTGGATAGTGGCAAAATTGATTATTCAAATTGTGTTGTGATAGAGCTATAGAGAGAATTGTTTCTTTTTAACCCATTCCAAAATTGGTCCAAATTGAAAGAAGTTCAATAAAAATTTTATGAAATTTTAGTTTTTTTTTCAACTGTCTGGGTAGAACACTTGGGAAATATAAGCAACTTCTTCATTTCCCATGATGTTTTCCCAATGGTTTTTGCTTGAGGAGAGTCAAGAAGGTGTCATTGTGTGGGAATGGGTCAAAGTCTCTATACACTCACACAATGGCAATGTCTTTGAGAAGCATTATGTATGTTCTATCATGTTCTATATATCCAAATCTTTCCATTCGAGATTGTGTGCCCTGTACTTATCTAAATCTTTTCAATAAATATTTCTATTCGAGAAAGTGTGCCCTGAGTTAATCCAAATCTTTTCATTCGTTTTCTTATATCTTTCTATTCCTTATTGTGTGCCCTGTACTTATCTAAATATTTCTATTCAAGATTGTGTACCATTTACTTATCTAAATCTTTCCATTCTAGACTGTGTGCCATGTACCTATCTAAATCTTTCAATTCAAGATGCCCTGTCCTTATCCAAATCTCTCCATTCCAGATTGTGTGCCCTGTACTTATCTAAATCTTTCCATTTGAGAATGTGTGCCCTGTACTTATCTTAATCTTTATAGTCATGATTGTGTGCCCTGTACTTATCCAAATCTGTCCATTTGAGATTGTGCTCCCTGTATTTATTTAAATCTTTCCATTTGAGACCGTGGGCCCTGTACTTATCTCAATCTTTCAATTCAGGCTTGTGTGCCCTGTACTTATCTAAATCTTTCCATTTGAGACTGTGTGCCCTGTACTTATCATTATCTTTCCATTCCGGACAGTGTGACAGTGTGCCTGCTTCTTATTCAAATCTGTTCATTTGAAATTGTGTGCACTGTACTTATCCAAATTTTTCCATTTGAGACTGTGTGCCCTGTACTTATCTAAATATTTCCTTTTGAGATACTGTGCCCTGTACTTATCTTACCCCTTTCCTGTTTTCCTGTTTTAGACCTGTCCAAATTCAAAGGTTTCGCAGACAAAAATTTAAAGTCAACTCAATTTGAAAAATAACAGCTCAGTAGGGTAGAAAATATTGTAGAAAAAGAAGAAATTGCTTATTACAAGCAATTTCTTCTTTTTCTACAATGTTTTCTCAAAAATAAAATCACAGGGATGTAAAAACCAGGGTTTGAACAAGAAAGGCTTAATCTTCCCATTTGAGACTGTGTGCCCTGTACTTATGCAAATCTTTCCATTTGAGACATAGTCTGCCATATACTTATCCAAATCTTTCCATTTTAGATTGTGTGCCCTGTATTTATCCAAATCTTTCCATTCGAGACCATGTGCTCTGTACTCATCTAATTCTTTCATTTTAGGCTTGTGTGCCCTGTACTTATCTTTATCTTTCCATTTCAAATTGTGTGCCCTGTACTTATCCAAATATTTCCATTTGAGATTGTGTGCCCTGTACTTATCTGAATCTTTCCAATCGAGATTGTGTGCCCTGTACTAATCTAAATCTTTTCATTCGAGACTGTGTTCCCTGTACTTTTCTAAATCATTCCATTTGAGATTGTGTGCCCTGTACTTATCTTAACTTTTCTATTCAAGATTGTAAGCCCTGTACTTATCTAAACATTTCAATTGAAGATTGTGTGCCCTGTACTTATATACACTTTTCCATTCAAGATTGTGTGTCCTGTTCTTATCAAAACCTTTCCATTGGAGATTTTTTGCCCTGTACTTACCCAAATCTTTCCATTAATGATTGTGTGCGCTGTATTTACCCAAATCTTTATAGTCAAGATTGTGTGCCCTGTACTTATCCAAATTGTTGTATGAAAGAAAATGATTTGATTCTTTCAAAGATATGTATTAAAGATAATGATCTTATTCCCTGAAAGATATTTCATCACAGCCATATCTCTTCACTGTCAAACAGTAAAGAAATATGAAAAATTATTCAAATTTTCACCTTCACCATCAACTTAACTCAAAATATGGAGACCCTCTATTATGTAGAAACTAGATTATCCATTTTTTCAAAATCCCGCTTTTTAAGAGTCCACCAGAATTTTTTTTTGGGGGGGGGGGGGATATTGTTGTAAATGAAGACAATACTTCCTAAGACAAATAATTTCTTTTCTTTTTCTATCCTTAAAGAGTAAGATTTTTGAAATTTTATCACTTTGAAATTGACATCTCAGATTTGCAAATTCCTTCATATTTGACCAATCTGAAATTTGGGCATCTAGTAACGTAATATTTATGTTATCATTATGCATCTGCACATAATGACATTCCAAAATTACACACATGCTGTGTAGACCCTGATCAGAAATTGTGTCCTTGCAGCCTTAACCCTTTCCTGATCAATCCCTGGTTTTTATGTCCCTGTGATTTTATGATTGAGAAAACATTGTGTCACAAGCAATTTCTTCTTTTTCCACAATATTTTCTACCCTACTAAATGGTTATTTTTCGAATAAAATCAACTTCAAACTTTCATCTGCAAAACCTTTGAATTATGATGGGTCTAAAATTTTGCAAAACAGAAATGGGCTAATTAACAGACTTAAATATTGTAGAAAGAAGATGACGATTTTCATTTTATTTAATCTTTAAAGTCTTTGTATTTTCAGATAGAAAACAATGTTTTTAACAAGAAAATCCTTCATTTTCCACAATGTTTTCCAAATTTTATTACTGAGGAGCATAAAAAATGTAGGATCAAGTGAGAAATGCTTGGCAATCAGAATAATTCTAAATGCTCCATGTTGATTCCAGGCTGTTTTTTGTCTGCTTTAACCCACACAGTGACGCTTTCTGATGCCCTAAAGAAATACAATCATAGAAAATGTGAGACAAGAAGAAATTGCCTGTGTCAAGCAATTTCTCATGTTTTCTACCCTATTTGGCACGTATTTTGTAATATTCGCACAATTTGGAATGTCGTCTGCAACTTCTTTCAATTTGGACCAGTCTAAAATTTGGCCGTCTGATAATGCTTTAACCCATTACTACACAAGAAAAATCTCAGACTGGTCCAAATTGAAAGGAGTTGCAGACAACATTTCAAAGTTTATGAAATTTTAGATCATTTCAATTTCCTTGAGAAAACATTATGTAAAATAAAAAAAATTGCTTGTGACAAGCAATTTCTTCGTTTAACACAATGATTTCTAAGTTGTTTTTCTTGAGGGGCGTCCAAAAGCGTCACCATGTGGGTTTAGCATGAAAGGTTATATGCTCGTTCATGTCAAACTACCTATAAGCTGCTTGTTCGATTGTCTCTCCCTGCTCAACTTTACCACCAAAACCATTCCAGCGCCCCTCACCAAACCCTCTTTTCTTCATACCAAGCAACACTCTTGTTGGTTCACGAATAAGAACCAGTGTAAGCAACTTGTTTGCCACCATCCTTTCAATTTCTAAATAAAGTGTAAAATGAGTACTGGTAAATCAATCAATCTTAATTCAGTCGGCTATTTTCATTTTATTACCAAACAACAAAATTTTAGGCTTGAAATTGAAAGAAGTTGCAGACAACATTTCAAATTGCACGTAATTGGAAAATAAGTGCCAAATAGGGTAGAAAACATTGTCAGAAAAGAAGACTTTGTTTGCCATAAGCAATTTCTCCTTTTTCCTTTTTTGATGAAGCTTTCCATTATTGTATTTCTACTAGGGTGCTAGAAAACATCATTGCATGGTATGGGGTTTACAAAATGTATATCGTTCAATAATTTTCTACAAATACTTCAGCTATGCATAATTGATTATATACATTTTGATTTAGATTTCTTATTAAAATCTGGTCAACTACATTATTGACAGGATGAAAAGTTATCTTTTTGACTAGGAATGATTTCTAACCTTTTTTCCTACAATATAACTTATGGTATTCAAAATATGTTAAGGATCTTGCTACAGATACGTTTCAACCACATGAACCCTATGTGGACAGGAATAATTATCCTTGTAAAGAAACATTCACCAACAGCACCAAGAAAAGGACACATAAACTCTGCAATATCTTGCCTTGAAGGCATGCACTAATCAATGACATAGAGATCTGTGAAGCTGTCAAGACATTCCTTCCCTAACAAGCTATTATGAGCCACTAAAACAATCATGTTCCAAAACGTCTATAAAAGTCTTTGAATTGTTCATGTCTTTGTCTCCATACATGCCTTAATTGACCAATCGCAGCTGTCCAGGAATCAAGGACCAATCAAATCATTTATTCAGCCTGGACCTGAACTTTCAACTCCGACATTGGCAGCCATTTTTTTGGGGTTTAGCAACTTGAACGTCCTAAATATAGTTTATTCAAGGTGTAGTTACAAGGTTTAGGTCGCAAACAAACTATTCCACTTTTTTGTCACATGCAGCTGGCCATAGATTTTTCAAAATTCTGCTCTGGTAAAAATCGAAGCAGGACTTCTTGTTGGAGTCAATGGGCGTGACCAATAAAGTCGGCGGGGCAAGTTATTGGTCAATTGGCGTGTCATCTGTCTTCACAAAATGTTGATGCATACATACATATACATTGTGTACGTGGACTCCCTTGCAGAATATTGAAATGCTTGCGAGAGAGTTCAAGCCTTAATCTTCTGGGCACTGGGGTTCAACTTCATCTTCTTCCTGATGAACAACTCTTACTCACCCACTTGCATGATTAATAATGTCATGGAGCTAATCAACTGTTGACAAACAAGCTCTCCTGGTGCTTGAGGGAAGTCTGTACTTAGGGTTTTGGCAGAGTATGACCGGCATCATACTCAAGTTACGTGTGGCTTTACCTTTCACACGCAGGGAGCATGCTGACAGGTTTCTCAGTGTTCTTCACTGATTTTACCCCTTGTCATGCTGAATATTTATTCTTTTTTTCAATATATTTTTTAAAAAAAGGACATAAATAAATCAATGTTGTGTTCAAAGATTTTACTGAACGCAACATGAACAAGCAGGTAGTGTAGGCTAAGATCAGACTGCATGTCTATGCAGGCTGATCTTAGTCTATACACATGCCAAATCATTTTCCCGATCAGGAATATTCCGGGATTAGCATGACAGGGGTTAATACTTGACAATTGCACAAGTTGAAAAAAAAATAGTACAGTGATCTGTCAAGATTTTGGAAGCAAGGAGACAATGTCCCCATGGTCTAAAAAAGGTGGGGAAAAGTCACAAAATCGATGGATCACTCTAACATTAGATCTAGTTGAAAAAATCTGTAAGATCTACATTAATAAAACATCATCTTTTGTAATGATACCAATTATTCACAGAAAAAAAAGCAATTCTAGTGGCTAGATGGTAGTGCATTAAGACAGATACCTGTCAAACCGGCCCCACAAAAAGGTTAAACCAGCTCCAACTTATTGTAAGATGTCTGTAAAATGAAAAATGTATACACATGTATAACCATAAACTAGTAAAGTTTCCAACCTTTTTTCAATACATTTTATTACCACCAGTAATAGGGTCAATGAGCCTTAGATCTAACAGGGCTTTTTTCGTTCTTTAACAGGGGCCTATAAACGGCTACTTCCCAATTAAAAAAAGGCTCTTTTTTCCACTTGTGGCAGAGAAATTTCCCAAAATTACAGCTTATTTTTTAACAATATGGATTTATTTTCTTCAAAATTTGTTTTTTATTAATTTTTCTTGTCATTTTATTTCTGATAAGACTCTTAAATCTAGTTATTTATCATTGAATCTTGAAAATGATGCATGAATCTTACTTTGATTACTTTCTTTTATTAAACTTATGTTTCCCAATTCTTCTGAAAACTGCGCAAAATTTCCCAAAACGAACAAGCTAAGGCCTCTTCCCAATTTCTAGAAAAAAAGCCTCGTCTAATTTCAACAATTCGGATCTGTCTAAAATTTCGTTCCCTGGTAATGGGTTTGTCCTAGCTGCAATATCGTAGCCCCCTTTCTGGTAATCTGCTGGCCTACGATATCGCAGCTAGGTTTAATGGGGTCATGAGTCGTTGGTAAAAAAAGTTTTATTTTGCATGTAAAAAGATATCCCTGATAAGAGTTGACAAACTAAAGTTCATTTTTTGCAAGCCAGAAGTTTCTCCTTTTCCTACATTGTTCTCTTCCACTATTTTTCTTGAACTCTTAAAATAGTTGTCATATGCAGTATTTTCAATGGCAAGGAAGTCGGATACATCCAATATTTTTTAAAGAGCTTTTTTTTAAAATAGATCTAGTTCCTTTTGTGGGGAATGTAATAAATAGTAATTCTATCAGTATACCTTTTTTGGCGCGAAAATATCAGGTGGCGAATGAAAATAGACTGGAATACTTAATCTTTTATTATCTCCCTTTGTTAAACCGATACTGTCGGCCATTTTGAGTCGTGTTCACAACGCTCCATTAATTTTAGCGAAATAGCCGATCTTGTGAGACTCAGAATATGTCGGCACATGATCAGATGCGAGCAATGCTCGACGAATTAATGGGAACTGCAAGAGATGGTAAGTTAAATATATAGACAACTGATGAAAAATGATCTGTTGCTTATGCCGACTTCCAACTCTCAAGCCGGAAGTTGTTCAGAAATACGGCATTCCATGGGTAGAAATGTCCAGTAGATTTAAATTTTAAAAATTTTATTGTATTAGGAACAGTTGCACAATGATGAGTGTTAATAAAATATTTATTGTCTTCTAGGGGTGTGTTCTCTTCGTCAAGATAATCTGGATAACTTCCAACACAGTAGAATTTTGACTAAATAGCACACAATGTCCCAATTAAAAATCTAAGAAACCTTAAAGTTAATGTAAAGAATGCAGCTCTGGTCTCCGTTTCCTTAGACAGACTATTCAATGGCTCCAAACACTGGGAGTAATCTACATTGTACAGAGTATGGATCACGATTGTCTGAATAACAACTTTTTCATAGTGAATTGACAGTAGTCATGAGCTTCATGGCCAGCTTCATCACATCTTGCATCTTGTAGAATGCAGTTCGTTAAATTCTCTAGTCCAATAATCACGCATATTTTGGTTCCAAGCACGCAGTAGGTGATTGTAGTCTGCCCTGATAAACTAAGATAGTATGTCTTATTCCTGGGGCTATCAATATATTACTTTTTTCACTGACCTATTGCGGTTCATATTGTTTATGTTATTGTTAATACCAATCTTATAGAAATAATTTTAAGGGGGATAACCCACTGCACATTTTAAGATATAGTTCACCAATGTTGTGTATATGGCCTTGACCCCAGGAAGTGAATTTCCAAGCTGCTTGGTTGTTGGTAAATACATCTGGATGTTTGATCAATTTAGGTACAAGCACCATGCTCTCTTTATTTGAATGATATGTTAAAAAATTGTTTTTTCTTTTTACTAGGATAGTTCAACCATGTTTGGAATTGGAAGCTGTAGGTACTTGGTTGCTTACTCTGGGTACTTGCAGTAGTTAAATTTAATTCAATGTGTAGGAGTACTACACTGGTTTAATCAGAATATTTAGCTAGCATCTACTTGATCTTGTGTTTTCGGAAGCATTTATTCCCTTGTCTTTATGAAAATTTACTTTCAAGCAAGATAATAAGTGATTCTTAATTATTATCTGTATTGTACCATGCTGTAATACAAGTATCAAAGTTGATCAGCAAAACTGCATGGACTCACATTACAGTTAAAGCAGTGTTCAGGCCAAGCTGTGCCATTGAGGGATTCACACTGTCACATCATTTTCTCAGATAGTGTATCAACAGAAATATTAACAGATCGTTTCTGAGTTTCTTTGTGAGAATTGTTTGTAAATCAAAGCATGGATAAAAATGTCAGGAACTTTAAGAATTCTAGGTATGGTTTTTCAGGGAATTTACACAAATGAGAAATTTTTTCATGCCACCAACAATACTCCCACTCATGAAAAAAATGAGCAGACAGTACATTTTCCCTTGTAGATCCTTAAATTCATGTCCATTCAATTTTATGTAGAGAAACATTGTGGTATAGGAACATAAGATATCATTTCTTTCATTCAATTTCCCTTTTACAGCAATGTTTGCTATCTATAAGCATTTTCATTCTTCAAAAACTGAGCAGACTTTAACAATTATTTTTGTTTGCAAAACATTTTATGATTTGAAAATTTTTTTAATTGAAAGTATTTTGAATTACCATCTTCAACTTCTTTCATATTGGACCACTCTAAAATTTTGAAAAACAGGAAAGTGTCAAACAATATCACCTTAACCACTGGGTCAGTTAGGTCTAAGGACCGAACTGTGCAAAAGTTATTCAGAAATGAAACTTTTCAAAAAGCACTCTAGCTCATAAGAATTGGTGTGATAGGAAAGGAGCTTTAACTTTAATTTCCTTAAATGTCATCTATGGGCCAATTTTAATCAAACTTTGAAAGAATATCCTTGACTGACTTTCTCAAAACTTGAAAGTGAAATTTAGAATGTCATGGAAAATTTGAATGGCAAGTTAGCTTTTTATATGTTGGAATTCTATAAAATGAAATGTCTCCTGATACAATTTTAATTTTGACAGAATATTTAATGAGCTGCCCCTCTTAAATCTTATTCAAGAATTTTGTTTGACTTATAAAATGGTTGAATTCATTTGAGTTCTTAATATCTTTTCTGAAACCACTCTTAATGTTAATATTTGGTGAGAAATCTAGGCCATCCTTGTTTGAGAGATGTGTACACTAGTTGGATACTTCCAAATAACCCTTTCCTGTTCAATCCCTGGTATTTTACTCCTTGGATCATATAATTGGGAAAATATTGTTTCTTCTTTTTCCACAATATATTCTACTCTACTGATTATTTTTTTATATTGAATCCTTTATGAATTTTCGTCTGCAAAACCTTTGAATTTGGACAGGTCTAGAATTTTGCAAAACAGGAAAGGGACAAAGTGAAGACTTGCTATTGATCCTATTTATGTTTCAGAAGGCAAAAGTAAAGAGTCTGTTATTATATAGCAATACATATCTATATCATAAATGAAATCTTAATTATTGCATGAGTTTACATTTCTCGTGACAAATAAGACTTGCTCAAATCCATTGATACGCAATGAAATTTAAGTCAGTTGAAAGTGGCTGGAGAGCACAATTTTAAAGGAAGTGCAAATTGAATATAATATTTATATTAGAAGGTAAAACAGTTTTGATAAAAAGAATGTTTTAGACAACTTCTTCTTTTCTCTCAATGTTTTCCTTTTCACAATATTTTAGTGTTGTGAAAACAAGTGAATGTTTAAGAAAAAGTTGCAGCCAATAGTTCTGTATGTGACTTTTGTGAGAATGTTTAGTGAGAGAATTTTTAGTGATATAGAAATTCGTATTTAAGTTGCTTTTGATGTTTAATAAATTAATATAATTCGGTTTTTAGACCTTAGTTCATATAATTTGATGTATTTCAATTTAAATGAATTTGTTCATCCGTTCCATGTTCAGGTACTGAATTGTCATATATCTTTCACATATTTTTTTTAAGGGAGCATTCTTATGCGGTGTTCAGCAGAAATTATGAAAAATTAAAGGTGATGAGGGCCAAGCTGTGAGTTATAGAATATATAGTCTTTTTTGCAGGAATAAATATTTAAAATTTCAATTTTCTTGCTTTACTTCTGAAATAAACTGTTGAAATGCATTCACAGTTTAATGTTATAAAATTATTGTCACCTTATCTATGCTATTTTGTTGCAAATAGATTTAATTTTTTTTATCGTATTAGTAAAACACTAGTACCATTTGAAAATTACCTTTTTGAACATTTATGTTTGTTATTTAACTAACCTTGGCACAAAGTGCTGAAGTAAGTTATTGTGATCACCTTATGTCAGGTGTCCATCAACAGTTTCTTTAAACTATCCCCAGTTGCCGCAAATATCCTTTCTGACATATGTCTCTCTTCAATGGGTAGATAATTGTAAACCTAAGTGGGATGAGCAGCTCGAGACTCTGAAAGGATGTTATGGTAGTACTGATGTGAGAAAAACCAGGAATCCACGGTTAGGTGCTCCAGTTGCCACATTATGACTGAAAGTGGAGTTAAACCCCATTCAAACAAATTAAATTTTACTATCTGGGAAAGAATGCTGCAAATTTCACCAAAGTTTGCAGGAGTGTTCCTGAAGTGAACCCCTTTGAAAATGCTGAAGGATTTCAAATCCATTAAAGGAAAAAAATGAGGCCACACCAACAAAGAAACAAAATTGAAGTAAAATCTTTGAAAATCTTATCCTTCTGAGAGGTCCTGTGTGACTTGGCAGTTAGAGCTCAGGATTTGGAATAGGAGAGAGCTTTAGGGTTTCAGGTTCAATTCCAAGCTTTGCAGCTGGTCACATGGGGTTGTCCTTGGCCAAAACATTTCAGAGCCCGTCTAAGTACATGTGATACCCAGGAAGCACACGTTTAAGCAAACGTTGTAGTGATGTTACTGAAAGAATGTTAAAAGTAGGGTTAAACACATTTCATCTTATTCTCCTAAGTCAGAACGCCTTGAATTTTGACATTCAGCGCATGAAACTCAATAAGAATGACAAAATAATGACCCTGGAATCCCAAGGGGTGTACCCCTGGGACGTTGGGCTAGTATAAAAATAAAGGATTTATTTAAAGTTTTTAATCGGTGAGGTAGGGTCCACAAGTGGTTGAGGGGTTGTGATAGTCATTGGAATTCGGGAATCTTTGACTCTTCAATCATAAAGTGATGAAACTAGCAAACTATAAGTAGAAAATATATAATTCTCTTTCTAGATGGTAGATTATGATATAAGCCCTGTAGTCTCCCTAAGGAATGTTCGAGAGTTTAAATCAATCAAAATCAAAGATGTATTTCCTTTAAAAACATCTCCATAGAACTGTTGGGCCATGTTGATAATCTTTAACAAGGTCTGAATTAAGATCAATCCCAAAACTCCTTTCTCAGGTGAGTGCTTCAGGACCACATGACCATCCTATTACAAATAAAGAAACAGAGAAACTATTAAATACTTTAATTTACTTTAATTGTGATATGGAAAACAAAAAGAGCCAGTCTGTACAGCTTATATTTCAGACAACTTTATATCAGAGGTTAGAGTCACAGAATCTTTTATCATGAGACACTATAAAACAGGATATCACGTGTGTATAACCATGCAATACAACTTAAGTTTCTCAGTACTTTTTTTGAAATGTAGTATTGATTCTCCAAGAACAGTGAACAAAATCATATTGATTTTGAATGGGGGTGAATTTGACCACAGACCAACTCTGTATGTATTTATTTTAGGACTTTGTTGTGCACTCTTCTCTCTGTTCTTTTGCCTTCAAATAACTCCAAGAATCAGTATAAAGATGTAAATATTTGGTATGTAACTCTATTGTTAATTTGAAATGGCTTTGATTTGCCAGTAAAGCCAGTTTGATGACACAAAGGAATATTTAAATCATCATTCTTGAAAGTAACTACAACAGGAAGAATCTGTACGTATACTAATGGATCTCTATTTTCTGAATCCTAGAATGATTATTTTCATTCAAATGTCAGACCTTTATAGAAATTGTTCCAGTATAAAAATACTTGTATTGCTTCATGGTTGATGGCCTAGCTGAGTGATTGTGTTCTCCGTACGTATGATCCTTTCAGTTTAGATCCCTAAGCAGGTGTGCAATTTTGCTGCAATCTAAGTTAGGCTTTTTTACTAGATTTACAGGAAAATGTACGTATACAAATATAATGGTAGTTTAATTTCAAAATTAAAAGATAAATAATTAATTGGGTATGTGAAAAACTCCAAACTGATAGATCAGCATCAGCCATTGTCAAGAGAAGTCGAGTTATTCCCCCATGGAGTCTGTAAGTTAGATGTGTGCTAATATTTATATGATGTATACAGATATATGTTGTATACTGGGCTCGTGTTTAAGCATAATCTAGGGTTTTGACCTTCAAAAATCTGTAAATGTCCCATTTCTTCCAAGATGGTTTTATCCCTCAATTCTTCAATGATGGATCTTGGATTGTATTGAAAATTATATGAATTAATGTCTATCTTTATAAGTAAATTTGGACTTTGATCCTTTAAAACTATGCTCATTATTTGCTGTTTTTGTTGATTTGACCCCTTCAAAATCAGTTTTGACTCCTAGAATTTCATGGTCTAGGAGTCAATGACCCCTCTATTTCAAATGCTAGCACGAGCCCTGGTATAATGACCTTTCATTTCAGGCTTAGCTTGACTATTCAAGGAATAGAGCGAGATTTCTTCTCAGCAGTCTTTAGTTCAAGTTAAACATTTAGGAAATATTCTATTGCGTAATGAATTATTAATAGTTCAGTGCCACTTTCCAACAGTTATAGATTATAACACATTCCTACATGACAAAATTTTGGATTTGTCCAATTTAAAACAACAATTTCAGGTTGAAAGAATTCTGAGTATCTCTGTCTTTTTGGGGTGACAACAAGGATGAAAATGAAGAAGTGCATGTAACAAGCAATTTCTTATTTTCAACTCTGAAAGTTATGTGGGTATGTTCTTGGGCAAGGCGATTCCTAGTCCCTTCCTAGAGCTACTGTTTCCAAGTAACCTGATGAATATACTAAATTTGACTGGTGTTAAATTATCAAGGTTGTTTAAACATTTTTTGAATAAATCATTTTACATGAAAGGTTTAAAGTTTTGGTTAAAATACTAAGATTTGAAAAAAGAAATAACA
Organism: Fragum fragum; assembly: GCA_946902895.1. Classification (NCBI taxonomy): domain Eukaryota; kingdom Metazoa; phylum Mollusca; class Bivalvia; order Cardiida; family Cardiidae; genus Fragum; species Fragum fragum. Next base: position 27,013,028 of record OX336365.1, read on the forward strand.
CATTTCATCCCCCCCCCCCAAAAAATGAAATTCATATAACCTATTTCCACTTAATCCTGCTTTTTTACAACCCTCAAGTAAGAATTAGGAAAAGTGACATGAAAACTACGAAATAGCTCTTCACAAACTGTTTCTTCATTTCCCACCATGTTTTCTACTCTTTGGGTCGAATATTTATTAATTTCACAAACTGGAAATTGTAATTTTGCACTTTCTTTCAATTTGTACCAGTTTTTTTTTAAATCAATGTATGTGACTGGTTAGATTTGAGATGCTATCTTGTCTTGTTTGATTGAGAAGTGAACAACAGTATTATTTAGAAATATCCATGACTTAAAACTTCTAGAAACAAGGATCTAATGCATACTGGGCATCACCAGATAACAAAATTTTAGACTGATCCAAATTCAAAGAAGTTGCATTTTCTTATTAATATAATTTTAATATTCTTTGTCTTTTGGGGTAGAAAACATTTTGCCAGCAATTTCATCATTTTCCACAAAGTTCCCAAAGCTTTTTTTTCTTTGAGAGCATCAAAAAGTGATATGCTGTGGGAATGGGTTAACTTCCAATCACAACCATTTATCACTGCATGATGGTTTTGATAACTATTGTCAAAATTTAAAGGAGTTGTAGATGCCAACTAATAGTTTATGAACTGCTTTTATTTTTTTAACTTTCTGGATAGAAAACATTGTGGAAAATTTTTCACTATGTTTTCCCAGTTGTTTTCCTTGAAGGGTGTCCAAAAAGATCTTTGTGTGCAATGGGTTAAGCCGTACAGGTTAGATCAGCAAAAGATCAGCATAACTTCGGTCAGTATCTTGGATTATTAGTCTTTGCAATGCGGGTTCTCATCCAGAATATTCCTGCATTTGCAGGCAGCATTGACAAAGATTAGCTTGCACAATTGCCTCTTCTTGTGCTACATGTTGGTCTTTTTCTTCTCCAGTACATTGGTTTGGTTTTAATGTTTACAATATGATTTATTTTTGACATTGTTCTGATTATTTGCTATTTCTAGGCGATGCAACAAGATGTCAGATGAAGTTCGATGATCCTCGAGTATGTAAGAGTTTTCTGCTAGGATGCTGTCCTCATGATATTTTGTCGAGTACGGTATGTAGAGCATGTTTATACTTCGACCTTTCAATTCATTTGATGTGTTTTCATCCTCAACCTTTATAGAGTGAACTATGTTGGTATGTAAAAATACTTCATCTATTAAAAAAGTGTTAAATCTAGATGTTGAAGAAAGAGCTTCCCAGATTTTTGGCCCCTTTAAATAATAAAAAAAACCTTTTGAAAACATTGTGGAAAATGAAGAAACAGCTTGAAACAAGCATTTAACTCATTATACACAGTGTGTTATACCAAAAAAAGAAAAGATTTTTAAAATCTTATCAATGAAAAATTGTCATCAACAGTATATGAGAATTTGGATGTCTAAAATTTTGTTGTCTGGTTACAGGTTAATTAAATATTGAAGTGAGGGCCTTGTTAGATTAAACATTATCATTGAACTTTCTTGGTGTTTAACCAAACAAAACATGCATTGCCTGAGGTAATTATCTCTAGAGCAGTTGGTAGCAAATCAGACTCTCAATCATGAGGTTCAAGGTTTGAACAACCATTTTCTTCTTTTTCCACAATATTTTCAACTCTACTGATTGGAAATTGGACAGGGACATTTTAGAAAATTGATGGATCATACCTAGAAATCCAGCTGCCAGGGCTCTGCAACCAAAAGGACAGTGTCCCTATGGTCTTGGGAACATTTTTGAGACAATGGCACAAACAGACAGCCTTGGCAGATCACTGTACCCTACCTGGCAAAACTTAATTATTTTTTTTTTTTTTTTACACATTTAAATTGTCATCTGTAACCTCTTTCAATTTTGACAAGCCTACAAGTTGTGGTTGGTTTAAGCCATTACCAGACGGCACAGTTTTAGACTGGTCGAAATCTATAAGAAGTTGCTGGGAACACCTGAAAGTTTATGAAATTTTAGATTTTTTCAAATTTCTGAGTAGAAAACATTGTGTAAAATGAAGAAATTGCCAAGTGTTTTTCCTGAGGGGCGGCCAAAAGCATTACTGTGTGGGAATGGGTTAAATTTAGAAGCAACTTATCTCTTGTTCACAAGCTCATCTACATAAACAAACTCCCACACAATCCCACCTTGTTACGCTTAAAAGAATATGGCTCTAGAAAACATTGTGGAAAATGAAGAATTTGCTTGTTACAAGCAATTTCTTCATAATCCACAATATTTTCCACCCCAAAAGACAAAGATTTCTAAAATTTCACCAACTTCAAATTGCCATCTGCAACTTCTATCAAATTGGACCAGTCTAAAATGTCTTTATCTAGGAATTTGTAAAACAACACTAACAAAGAAACTCACTGGGCTGTATAATGTGAATTGATATTAGTGTGATTTATAATTTACTGGTATATTGTGTTTATTTTTCAGAGAATGGACCTTGGAGACTGTCCCAAATATCATGATGTGGCGTTGAGAGCAGATTATGAAGCAGCCTCAAAAAAGAAAGATTATTTCTATGACATAGATGTGAGTACTTTGAAGCACTGTTTGGATGCTTTTGCCATCATTAACCCATTGCCCAACATTCTGTCCTTTTAAACCTATTATCAACTAAATTTTATACTGGTCCAAATTTTAAGTTGCAGAGACCATTTTAAATTGATGAAGCTTTTAAAATATCAGGTTTGTTGGAATATAGAATACTGAAGATTATTAGGTAGTTGCTTGTAGCAAAGAATTCTGCATTTTTATGCCCCCGCATAGAAAGATCGGGGACATATTGTTTACCGATGTCCGTCTGTCTGTCCGTCATTCAGTCTTTCCATCTGTCGGTCTGTCTGCAAAACTTAACCAAAAAACTTAACATTGCAAATTACTACTAGCCTATTCAAGATACAATGCTCATAATACGCATGTCCTCAGGTCAAGGTAATGTGATAAGGTCAAGGTCACATACCAAGGTCAAATGTGAAAAAAAAATCTTGTCGCTTTCACTAAAATACTCTATTAAAACTCATGTACAAGTCAACAACACTTTTCATTGTTAAGTTTGCAGGGGCATTGTGTTTTACAAACACATCTTGTTAATGATATTTTTCGTAGATTTTTTTTAATGGTGTAAAAAAGCATCCTTGTGTGGGAATAGTTCATTGCACCTAGGAAACAATTTTAGAAATTGTTAAACTTTGTATATATATGGATAACTACCGTAATTTGTCCATATATTCCGACACTCCAAGAATTCGGACACCATTAATTATTTCATGAAATAATTAATTTTGTGCCTCTAATTTCGGACAAATGGTGTCTGGAATTTATCTATAAATTCGGACACCGAATTTACGAACATAAAATATTAGGTTAACAAATACCGCATCCATTATCGGTAATTTGGAATCTTGGCGATCAGTATAATCCCCAAACTGTCTGGGTTAAGTGTCAACAGGTGTATATTGTTTATAACAGTGACCGAGAATAGGCACGCACCTCGATATGCTTAAGCTTTGAACCGTGAAGGTGATGCAATTAAAATATCACGCTTGGTTTCTCTCTCTGATTTCCTAATTTTCTATCCCCGACAGGACCTGCTCTGAAAGGATAGCTACGATTAACAAGTGCGACCCTATGAAATTAGTCAAATTGACCTGAACATACTTTCGAATTTACTACACTTTCCTCGTATCCGGTACGCCGCCGTCATAGCGCAGTTGGTAGCGCGTCGGACTATCATTCAAAGGGTCCCGGGTTCGATCCCCTACAGCGGCAATACTCTTTCCGACATTTGTCTACCACCAATGGGCAGATAATCGTAAGCCTATGTGGGATAGCAGCTGGAGGCTAGGAAAGGGTGTAGTGGTAGTACTGGTGCGAGAAATACCAGGAATCCATTGTTCGGTGCTCCAGCCGCCGCGATATAACTGAAAGATTGTTAAAAGCGGCGTTAAACCCCATTCAAACAAACAAACAAACTCGTATCCGGAGCTCATCGAGGGTATTGTCATCGGCCGTATCAAATCAAGAAAAAAATGCAATGATATGCTTTGAGAAGAATCAGTTGTAACTACGACGTTTTCCCTAAATACGGAAAATGCGAGAATTTTACTTGTTTATTTATCACAAAATTATTAACTTCTCATCCGATATATAATATTAAATTACCTTTTTTTTTTATTCCCCTCGTCTTTTAATAATCCGAAAATTTAATCTCATACTGTTCAATAAAACACACGTAACAAGTCTCGTTCGACAAATATAAAGTAAAGGTTTTCGGGTACAGTTTATTTTACTACGAGGGAGGAAAGGTGATCAAAGGAGCCGCCGCCAGATGTTCAGCTATATTTGGGAGAGTTTCCGGAGTTGGCACGTGCCAGACGCGTACCCCGTGAGAATTCTTGGTGACCGAATTTTTACCCTGTCATTATGCCGAAAGTTTACATGGTTTAATCGACTGTCTGAATACTCTTCAAACATTACGGATACAATTTTCAAAAAGGATTTTTTTCTCACAGGTAGGCCATCGCATTTACTTTAAATTTGCGGGCAATATCACGCGATGATTTATGTGAAGCAGATCAGAGAAAAACTGTCGTAATTGACCGATGCAGTGATTTTATTCTGACAAATTACTTCTTATCTCTTGGTTACTTTAATACATGAACAATTAAAATGCGAAGATTTTGTTTAGCTCTCCATATTAATATCTTTTTTTAGCTCACCTGAGCACGTAGTGCTCAAGTGAGCTATTGTGATCGTCTTTTGTCCGTCCGTCGTCCGTCGTGTGTCGTTCGGCAACAATTTCTTTAAACGACATCTCCTCCTAAACCACTGGGCCAATTTTAACCAAATTTGGCAGAAATGTTCCTTAGGTGGTCCCCTTCAAAAATAGCTAAAAGAATTGAAATCCGTTAAAAACTCTGGTTGCCATGGCAACAAAAGTGAAATTTTAAAATAATCTTTAAAAATCTTTTCCTCCTGACCCAGAAAGCGTAGAGCCTTGATATTTTGCATGAAGCATCAGTATATTGACCTCTTTCAAAATAGCTAAAATCATGATCCTCGGGTCCCCAGAGGCGGAGCCCCAGGGGGGTGGGGTTTATATAGAAATAAAGAACGATTTTTAAATGACCTCTCCTCTCAAACCACTGGGCCGATTTGAACCATATTTGGCAGAAATGTTGCTTAGGTGGTCCCCTTCAAAAATAGCTAAAAGAATTGAAATCCGTTAAAAACTCTGGTTGCCATGGAAACAAAAGTGAAATTTTAAAATAATCTTTAAAAATCTTCTCCTTCTGACCCAGAAGGCGTAGTGCCTTGATATTTTGCATGAAGCATCAGTATTTTGACCTTTTTCAAAAGAGCTAAAATCATGATCCTCGGGTCCCCAGGGGCAGAGCCCCAGGGGGGTGGGGTTTACATAGAAATAAAGAACAATTTTTTAAATGACACTTCCTCCCAATTCCCAGGGCCAATTTGAACCAAATTTTGCAGAAATGTTCCTTAGGTGGTCCCCCTTTAATTTAGCTAAAAGAATTGAAATCCGTTAAAAACTCTGGTTGCCATGGCAACAAAAGTGAAATTTCAAAATAATCTTTAAGAATCTTCTCCTCCTGACCCAGAAGGCGTACAGCCTTGATATTTTGCATGAAGCATCAGTATATTGACCTCTTACAAAATAGCTAAAATCATGATCCTCGGGTCTCCAGGGGCAGCCCGGGGGGGGGGGGGGGGTTATAGGCATGAAGCATAAGTTCACAGACTTCTTTCTTATTTCTGAAATTATAACCCATGGAAAAAGTTTCCGCTTTCAAATCGTGGCCCACTTGTTTCATGATCCTATTCTTAACATGAAATTAGACTGTTGAAAGAAAAAGAGCCTTTAACTCAGGTGAGCGCCCCAGGGCCAACGGCCCTCTTGTTTTTCAATTCAACCGACGATGATTGTAGTATATAAATGACAGAAAAAGAATTTACCATCCTCTCAAAATCTGACTTTGACTACCGAAACGTCGTAACAATTTTGTCTGAACATGCTGCAGTTACGATCTTGTCGTATTCTTACGGTGATATGTGGGATTCTATCAATCTATTAAAACGGAGAAAAACAACAGTTTAGAAAAGTAAATCGTTTATTAAGGTTTTTAATCAGTGAATGATCATTAAATTCTCGTCGTCTTCAATCTTGAAACAATCTGAAAAAAAAAAAAAATAATAATAATGAATAAATACGAACGTAATGCGTAACACATATCAAGTTTATTTAATGTTGAAATGAATTCAGTGTCTGAGCAAAACAGTGACTCATGAAAATCGGCAATGGTTGTTCCCGGCCGCACGACGATTTATCTATAAATTCGGACACTGGCTTGAGTAATTATCTATGTATTCGGACACGAAAAAAAATAATTATTTAATTGTGTCCAAATATATGGACAAATTACGGTACATGTATATTTTAATTACACATATACTTAACAGACAATTAATTAGGAGTACCGTATTGAAATATATTGTTTTATGTAGCAACCATTCCCTTGATTCTATTAATGTGTAAATATTGTGGTAACTACAGCTTCTTCCAGCTGTACTTGCATTATTTTAGTTATGTGTTGATGGTACAAAATGTATGTAAATCCTTTTCCAAACAAGAAAATTTTAGACTGGTCCAAATTTGAAGAAGCTGCAGATCATGACAATTTACAGTTGATGAAATTATAAAAATCTTTGTCTGCCTGGGTTGAAAACATGGATAATGAAAAAACAAGCTATTTTTTCCTATACATGATGTTTTCTAAATCTTATTTCTTTAGGGGAATTTAAAAAAAGGGATTGTGTGGGAATGGGTTAGACAGGTAGTGCAGATATGTTAGGATCTTCAATTAGTTTGCGAAAGCACATTTGTTCAGAAACTTGTGAATTTTCAAAAATGTGAAAATTATAAAGTTCCGTACATTTCTTGTTTATGTAGCATGGTAAAATCATTTGGGTGTGGATATTAACACATTGCCACACAATGATGCTCTCTGGCGTCCCTCAAGAAAAACAAATGGGAAAATATTGTGTAAAATGAAGAAATTGCTTGCTTTATATAATATATTTAACCATGAAAATTGGAAAAAGCAAAGATTTTGTAAATTGTCACCTGCAACTCCTTTCAATTTGGACCATTGGACCAGTCTAAATGTTTGAAAATCTTCTTTTCCCAACCATAAGGCCTAGAGCCTAGATATTTTAAGAGCAGGGCTTCGGAAATTTTGAAATCTAAATCAGTCCAGGACATTGGCCCCCCCACCCCCCCACCCCCCCACCCACCCCCGCCGGCAAAAACGACACCCCGTTTGCCAACAAAAAGAATACCCCCTCCTTTTTTCAATTATCCCGTACGTAAAAGGGTTCATCATTCATTCAGTAGTTGCCTTCTTTTTCAAATGTTCCAAAGATGATTATAATCTTCAACGAGTGGATGATAGATGAAAACAACTGACAGATCCCACTTCATTTTGTTTTTGAAAATTCGGCCGAGTATAAATTGCATTGCGGTAATGTGCCGCAATCCACGAAATTCCAATATGTTGTAAAATTAGATAGACATATAAATTACATTATTAAAATTTTACAGAGTACGGCCAATTTGATTATAGTAAAGATATACTTTTTCATTTTCATAAGCTAGTTATCCAAAGTTCTGTTAATCTATCTCAGTCATGTCGATTTTCTCTCAACACGAGCGTCTGTTGATGGAAAAACACAGCTGACATCACAAAAATGATGGGTCAGTCCATTCTACCACATGGGATCACAGAGTCGTGACGTACATCAAAAAGACCGACGAGACAAACTCGAGTGGATCGCCCACGTGTTGCAGTATTTTCCCAGAGTGGAATTTGTTCACAAATCTCGGTCATTTATTTATTGTAGTTGATTTCCGATTTATAATTCGGATGTTTTCCACTCCTGAAGTAAGATTTAATTTTATTGATGGAACTAGAGATATTATTAAGCTGTCGTTTTCGTTTATATTTAAATTATCTGTATTCTGCGGATTTCCATATATTGATTGAATTCTTTCGGCTATGTTTCTTACCGTGAATGAAAAAGTATAAAACATATATTAACGACGTGACTTTTTTATGTAAATTTCAAACCCGGTCTCACGCACTTACTTGTGATAAATTAATTTCATAAAAGCGTTGTGCTGAGCTATTATGACTGAACGAACGGCAATTGAAGCCTGTTCATGTCTTGATTTATACGCATCCCATGTTAAAGTAAAACAAATTAGTTTCATGAGTAACTGCAATTTAAATCGACGCAGAATTTGATGTCCATTTCTTCGAACGTGTGTAAGTCAAACCGATTCTCCATTGCAAATAGTTTACAAAACTCGATACCCAAAGTTCGGTCAAGTGTGAAACTGCAAATTAGGTCCACGTGCGGATGTGTATTAGACTAGCCGGCGGGTAAACTAATTATCGATTTTTGGCACTTTTGTTTATCTCTTAATCTGCAGGTAAAGTGTGAAACCTTGAATTATGTTGTTTACAAGTGGATTTTGATAGATGGTGGGCGAGTTTATCAATTTTTGAACGTGAAATTTGGTGAAAATTTCGGACCAATTTTGGTGTAATTTTTGGGGATTCCAATCGGTCTGGCAATTCAAAATTCGGTCCAGACCGGCAATTTATCAGATTTCCAGAGCCCTGTTTATAAGTATCAATGTCTATTTACCCTCTACCAAAATACTACAAAGAATGACTATACCCTGAAAATTAGCCCTTTCCTGTGTAGTGTCTGATTTTATAAAGGAATAAAGGAAATCTTTGAATATCTTCATCTCCCAAACCATAAGGCTTAGAGCCTTGATATTTGGTATGTATTTTCACCTATTGACCCTTTACTAAAATCCTTAAGAAATTTACCGTACTCTGAAAATTAGCCTTTGTCCATGAAGAAGGGTTTCAAAATTAGCCCTATTTTGTATAAAATCTCATATTTAAAACGGAATAAAGATGGAAATTTAAAATTTCTTCCTAAAATCATAAATCCTAGAGCACTGACAATTGGAAATATATCATTGCTCTTTTACCCTCTACCAAACTACTTCAAAGAATGACTCAACTCTGAAAATAAGCCCTGTGTTATGGGATCTTTGATTTGTTTAGTATTAAAGGAGAAAATCTTAAAAAAGTCTTCTTCAAAAGCGTTATATGTAGACCCTTGATATTTTGTATATATTGTAAAGCCATGAGCCATCATATTCATGTGAGCGATATAGGACCATCATGGTCCTCTTGTTTGTTCAATAATTGGCCATATGATTTTTTAAATGAGAAATCATTGTAGGGAAAGAAGAAATTGCTTGGAACAAGCAATTGATCCTTTTTCCACAACATTTTCTACCTTACTGAATAGTTATTTTTCAAATTAAATCCACTTGAATTTTGACAGGTCAAAAATTTTGCAAAATAGGAAAGGTTCATATTTTAATGACACAGTTATTAAATTAACTAAAAGTAATAAAGTTGTTATTTGTTATTTAGGCTATGGAACATCTTCAAAACTTCATCAACGAGTGTGACAGAAAGACAGAGATGTACAAAAGACGGTTGAAGGAAACACAAGAGGAGCTGAGTGAAGAAGCAAACAGCAAAGTATGATGTAGTTATTATATGACATAGGTGACAAAAGTAAAATATATATGTGGAATATTTTCAATATTACATGGGTAATATTAAGCTTGTGTAGAAGCTATACAATTAAATTCAAGCCTAAACTAACATTTTTAGCTGCAGTTGATTATCGTTATGGTGGTGTGTGTATCTTTGTCTCCATCTGTAAACCTTTTCTTTAAAAATCTTCTAAGTAAAGAAGAAATATAGTAGAAAGAATATAGTATTTGTATTCATGAATTGCCAAATTTATCAGAATTGGTTATCATAACAGATAAAATTGATAATCTTTCTCTGTTGTTATTTAGCAATAGTGGTGGATTTTTTTTCTGATTGCACAGTTTGGAAAAGTAGATTATTTCATGAAATAATCATTGGAAACTGATATAGCAATGATTACATAGTTCTTACATAAGTAAATTACGTTAATCACTTGTCTTTCTTTAAGCATGGACTGCATTTTAGTTAAGATTTCTGTTGTTATTAGATGCAGTGACAAAATTGCGCAGCTGCCATGCTCTAAGACATTCCGACATGTTTCTTATTACCTTAATGAAAAAAAAATGTTTGAAAAAAAAGATTGCTTGTACTAGGGTCAAGGTTATCTATCAAGATTGCATATGAGGTCTTATTGCAGAAAATTGGCAGTTGGCAGAGGCATTTGTGTTTTATCCATTACAAGGCAAGAAATTAAGACTGGTACAAATTGTAAGAAGTGGCAGAGATAAATTTATTGTTGATAGAATTATCCATTTATTCAAGGAAAAAAACTATGCAATTATAAAGGAATTGCTTTTAATAAACCATTTCCTCATTTTTCACTAAGTTTTTCCAAACTGTTTTCTTGAAGGGTATGAAAGGCTTGAATGTGTGGGAATGAGGTAACAAATACATATTATTTCATGTTAAATTGCTCCATTTTCGGTGTACATTAAAGACAGTTCTATTTTTCTAAGCATGTGTGAAATGATATATAAGCAAATTTGCATCAAGTGTTATGTTGTTGATTGTTGCATGAAACAAGCAGGAAAGCAATAAAAGTGAAACTTGAATACTTTTTGTAGGCTGAATCTATCCACAATCTGGGTGAAGAAATTGGTACCAAACTTGCCAAAGCTGAAGGACTTGGTGCAGAGGGCAAAGTCGAAGAGTCAATGCAGTTGATGAATGAAGTAGAAGAGTTGAAAAAACAGAAAGTAATGGCTGAGGTAAGTGTTTTGCCTTCCCTGCAAACTGAACATAAAACATGAATTAAGAAAGGCTTTCCAACTGAAATTTTGTTTCACACCCTACTTGAAGAAAAAACGCATCGTGTTTCTACCATGTCACTTAAAGAAATTGTTTTTAAGAAATTAACCAAGTTTTCAGCACTCTCGTATTTCCTTTAACATTTGAAATGATATCAAGAAAGAAAGAAATTTGAAGTCTAATGTGTTTTTAAGATAAATGAAGTTTACCATCCAACTCTTAAAAAGTTTGACCTTTGTAAATAACCCATTACCAGACAGTGGAATTTTAGACTGGTCCAAATTGAAAGAAGTTGCAGACAACAATCTAAAATTTTTGAAATTATAGATTTTTTCATCTTTCTGGATAGAAAACATTGTGTAAAATGAAGAAATTGCTTGTGACAAGCAATTTTTTTATTTTGCACAATGTTTCCCAATTGTTTGTTCTTGAGGGGCATCAAAAAGCGTCACTGTGTAGGAATGGGTTGATTGAAACAAAGGTAAATTTATGTACAGGATACTTAACCCATTTCCAGATGACAAGATTCTGGACTAGTCCAAATTCTAAGAAGTTGCAGGCGAAAAATTTAAAGTTGAATGACTTCTCAAAATATTTCTGTAAGGATGAAAATATGGTGGATAATGAAGAAATTTCTTGTTTCCAAATTGCAATCTTTTCCAAAGTTCTTTCCTCAAGAGGCATAATAAAGCATGGTTTTGTGTGAATGGGTTAGCCCATTCCCACACTGTGACACTTTTTAACTCTCCCGCCAAAAAAAGCTTTTGAAACATTGTTGGAAAACAAAGAGATTGCTTCTAACAAGCAATTTCTTCATTTTCTACAAGGTTTTCTACCCCAAAAGACAAAGACAAAGGTTAAAGCATTATATTTTATACTTCAAAGCATTTAACTTAATTTTTGTAGCATTATGCTTAATTTGCAGCAAGAGTACAAGAATTCTATGCCAGCATCCAGTTATCAACAGCAGAAACTTAGAGTGTGTGAGATTTGTTCAGCATATTTGGGAATCCATGATAATGACAGAAGATTGGCAGATCACTTCGGAGGAAAACTTCATCTTGGTTTTATAACAATCAGAGATAAATTGACTGAATTAAAGGTAATTAAACAGCTGCATAAAGGACAATGCAGAGAATGACACTAACAGTGTCCCAGGATCCTGAGGATCCCTGAAAATTGGAAGGGAACCCAGCAATCTTGGGCTTGGGATTCAATCAGGATCCTTCAATATTTCTCCTGTACAAGAGATCTTAATGTATCAAAGAGATCTTAATGTATCAACTAATGCTCCTGATTTTTTCGTTTGCTTGTTTTTGTAGAAAACATTGTGGATAATGAAGAAATTGCTTGTAACAAGCAATTTCCTCATTTTCCACAATGTTTTCCGAAGCTTTTATTTCAAGTTTGGCTGAGAAGAGCAGGATTCTGTGTGAATGAGTTAATGTATATCAAGGAGGGATCTCTGATTATCTGGAGGAAACCCTGACATAATATGTAGGGATTCCTGTGGGATCCCATTGAAGCAAAGTGAGTGTTGACCCCTGCTTTGTAAATTATCTTTCAGACTTGGGTTAAAATCATGGCAAATATTGATATTAATTCATATTTGTGCGTATCTTAATTCTATGGAAAATATGAGTTGGAAAATTCAAATGGGAAAAAAAAAAGATGAAATGCTTCTTTAGGTCACATGACCAAAGGTCATGGTGACCTATTGTGATCGTATTTTGTCTGTCGTTGTGCATTATGTGTTAACTTTTTATATTTTCGACTTCTTCTTAAGATCCCTTGGATGGATTTCAACCAAACTTGGCAGGAAGCATCCTCATTGGAAGGCGCTTCAGATTTGTACATGTCATGGAGTTATCTCCCCTTGGGGCTCCATGAGGGGCCACAAAGGGGGTAAAAAGGGTACATCTTTAAAAATCTTCTTGTCATGACCCGGCTGTCAGATTAGATTCACATTTGGTATTTAGAGTCTTAAGGGCAAGGACCATCAAGTTTGTACAAGAAAAAAAATCTGTCAAGAAATGGCCATGCTGGGGGGGGACGCAAAGGTGGGAGGGGTACATAACCTTACATAGTGACAACTTTGAAAATCTTTTTCTACCAAACCAAAAGACCTACAGCTCTGATAGCATCAACTAGTGGACCACTATCAATATTGTATAAATTATAAAAGCAGGGTCAAAATAAGCCTGTTCCCGGACGTCACAAGTTTAACATAGGCTTACATAGTGAAAATTTCAAAAATCTTATTCTCGCAAACTAGAGGGCATAGTGTTTTAATACATGTTATGTACCATCATCTGGTGAATTTATATCAAGATTGTATAAATCATGGCCCAAGAGACAGAATTAGTCCATTCCAGGATGTCACAAGTTTCACAAAGGGCTTATATAGTGAAATTTGTAAAAATCTTCTCCTCCCAAACAGGACGGCCTAGAACTTAGATATTTGGTATACAGCATAATCTGGTAGACCTCTATCAAGATTGTTAAAATTACTGCCTCAGGATTAGAATTAGCCCATTCAAAGATGTCACAAATTAAACTTAGGCTTATTTTGTGAAATTTGTAAAAATCTTCTACTCCCAAACAGGAGGGCCTAGATTTTTGATATTTGGTATACAGCATCGTCTTGTAGACCTCTATCAAGATTATACAAATTATTGCCTCAGAATTAAAATTAGCCCATTCCAGGATGTCACAAATTTAACATAGGCTTATATAGTGAAAACTTAAAAGATTCTCTCTCAAACAGATAGGCCTAGAGCTTTGATATTTGAGCATTATCTTGTGGATCTCTATCAATATGGTATGAATTATGGCCCTAGGGTAATAATTAGCCCATTCCCTGACGTCACAAATTTTACATATGGCTTATATAATAAAAATTTAAAACTCTTCTTCTCCCAAACTAAAATGCTTAGAACTTTGATATTTAGTATGTAGCATAATCTGGTGAACTTTTATTTATTTTTATGCTATTTGGACTCAGGTGACCGATAAGGCACTATGGGCCTCTTGTTTGATATTAGTGTCAAAGTCTCTCTTGTGGGTTTATCTTTGTTTAGGAGAATTCCAACATCATCCAATTGTCTTACAAACAGCATGGTGAAAAAGGAAAATAAAATTGTAAAACATTGTTTTAAGCTTTACTGGAGTGAAAATAACATGGAGAATAAAGCATACCAAATCTGACGAAATTCATATTTTTAACAGGGTACACATGCAGACAGAATAAAGCAAAGGGGTGAGGAAAGAGAAAAATTACGTAAATTACGTGAAGAAGAAAGAAAACGAGATGATGACAGATCAAGAAGGAGTAGAAGTACTAGTCGCAGACGATCACGTAGTCGATCAAGAAGTAGATCAAGAAGACGTAGATCAAGATCAAGAAGCAGGTAATGCTGAAATCAAATAAAAGTGATATAAAACAAGAAGCAGTTCACAAATCACTGGGCATGCTAGGCAAGATAGTTTGACCAAAATATTTAACCAGGATAGTTTAGGCAAGGTAGTTTGGGTTTTTTAAGACCTTTTCATAGAAAACAAAAAATATGGCACTTGTTTCTAGCACTTTCTTTTTTCCATATTTTTAGCTCGGCCGTTTTCCAAGCACCAGAGTCATTGCCATAGTCTGACATTTGGGTAGTCGTTGTGCATAAACCTTGGGTAGTCGTTGTGCATAAACCTTTGACATTTTGTAATATCTCAAGTAGTAATGAAGGCATTCATTTGAAACTTTTAATATTATTAACTATCAAAAGAACAACCCTTGCAATCAAGAGAGGAAAGCCTAAGTGCATTTTTAGATCGGCTGTTTTCCCCAAAAAATAATCTGAGGTATTGCCATTGCAAGGTAGTTGTCTGCATCCATGTCTACATTTTATTATATCTCTGGTATTACAGAACATATTCACTTGAAACTGGGAATATATGTTCTATCAAATCAGCAATCTATACATTCAAGGAGGATAAATCTAAAAACATTTTTGATAGAATTATGCCCTTTTTACGACTTAGAAATTTACCCACGATCAAGCACTTGAACAGCTTAGCATTGGCATCCACATGGGATGCTCTTGTTAGAAGAGTTATGATGATATTGGGGCTTAACCAGTATCCAATATCTGAGTGTCAGGTGCCCTAGGCAGTTCTCTTATGGGTTCCTCAAAAGGAGTTTTCAATCAGATAGGATATCTTTTCTGTCATGAATTTTGATTTTCATCTTAAGAAACATCTATCTTCCATGGAGACATAATGATCATGGCCTTGTCTTAATCTATAGAAAAACAGAAAATATCATGTTTTTTGTGACAAGAAATAATTCTTCTTTTTCCCACTAAGTAAAATCTTTAATTGGGTTGAACACATTGAGTAAAAAGGAGAAAGAGAACAATGTTTCAGTTCAATTCAATATGACATTGTCATAAACCTCTCCCTTAATCCCTGTATTGTATAGAACCACTCTATGACTCTGCCATTTTAATCCATTACCACACAATAACCCTTTCTAATACCCCCATGAAAAGTGTGGAGAATGAAGGAATTACTTATTACAAGCAATTTCTTCATTATCCATACTGTTTTCTAACTCAAAAGACACAAAAATCTAATCAATTGAAAATTTTCATCTACAACATCTTTGAAATTGTACCAGTCTGAAATCTTGCCTGGTATTGGGTTAAATGGACAGTTTTAGAATTAACTAAGTACATATATTATCCACTGCCCTGAGATGAAGTGTTATGGGAAAAATTGAAGGTAGCTACTAGTTCAATGTGAAAACCTCAGCCTATGTGGTACTTGGAGGTCAGATATCAAAATGTGGATATATTTTGTTACTTCAAAAAACACACATCTTGTTTCATAGATACTTTCATGTCATAATAATTTTTTGTCTGTCATTTTATTTATCTATTCCCTGAGAACAAAGTTAATTATTCCCCTTTGTTTTTTCACTTTAATTCATATCTCCTATTCAAGTCGATATCAAGCAGTGTGACGGGCATATCTTGTGACAATTTGGCACCACGTCCATATGGTCTTCCCCTATTTTTTCTTGAGAGTTGCAAAAAAGTGAGATATAGTTGGAATGCGTCAAATGGTTTTATTGTTCCTTTACAGGCGATCAAGATCTGGAGACAGACGTTCACACAAGAAATCCAGAAGGAGATCTAGGTCACGATCAAGAAGGTCAAGATCAAGGAAACACTCGAGGTAAAGTATCTTCAGATATGGACTCTGTACATGATATAAGTTTAATGATAATGTCTCAAATAAAATGTATTTGAAAACTTTTTGAAGACATTGTAAAAAATAACAGTTCCAGGTTTAAATGTCAATTCGTACTCAAACTTTGGTTAACTCTAGCTTTTTGCCTTGGCCTGCTAAAGTTGAGACAAGAGCCATTTGTGATTGAATGGTGTTAATGCAATGCAAAAAGACAGCATACACTTTTTAGCTCACCTGAGCTAGAAGTGCTCTGGATGAGCTATTGTGATTGGTTGTCATCCGATGTCTGTCTGTCCATTCACAATTCAAAAAAAATCTTCTCCTAAACTTACCATGAAATTTCAACCAAACTTTACAGAAATGATCCTTATGTCATGCTCTTTCAAAATACTTCAAAGAATTCAGATCCTTGAAGAACATTGATTGTCATGGCAACCAAGTGAAAAATCTTGAAAAATCATTTTCTCTAAAATCGTAAGGCCTAGAGCTTGTTTGGTATAAATCATCTTTTGACCCTCTATCAAAATACTTCAAAATATTACCGTACCTTGAAAAAGAGCTCTTTTCTGTGTGAATCCTGATTTTACATAGGAATAAAGAAAAAAATCTTTGAAAATCTTCTTCTCCCAAACTATAAGACCTAGAGATGTATATTTGATGTAAATCAATACCGATTGACCCTCTACCAAAATACTTCAAACAATTACTGTACTCTTAAAATTAGTGCTATATGGTGGGATGTTCAATATACCTTGGATTAAAGGAGAAATTCTTTAAAAATTGTCTTCTACATAATAATTAGACGTGGAGCTTTTATAACTTGTATACACCATAAAGCCTTGAGCCATCATAACAATATAGGACCATCATGGTCCTCTTGTTTAATTTCATTTCATGTCATTTAACTCTACCATGAATTTTTGACAGCTATTTTTTCACCAATTGGTGGATAATCGTAACCTAAGTGGGATAGCATCTGGAGGCTAGGAAAAGATGTAGTGGTAGTACTGGTGTGAGAAATACCGGGAATCAATTGTTATGTGCTCCAGACACCGCTATATGACTGAAATACTGTTAAAAGTGGCGTTAAACCCCATTCAATCAATCAATCAATCAATTTGACAACTATTTTGCTTCTCTTGAATACGGGGCAAATTGCATTTAATCTCAAGAATACTCTGGTTAGTAATTTCGAACCATTTAGGACCTCTTGTTTAATAAAATGGAGATGATTGTTATTAGTTGTTTTCCTACTATTTGCATTTCATGTGATTTGAAATCAGGATAAGATAAAGAGAATCTATCTTACTTGTATTACTAATTTTCTTACAAATGTTAATTTCAGGAGAAGTAGATCAAGATCAAGGTCTCGCTCTAGGAGTAGGAGGTCAAGGTCCAGATCCAGAAAAAAGAAGTCTCACAGAAGAAACCGCTCTAGGTCAGGTTCACGGACAAAGTCTCGTAGGCGTAGTACCAGTATAGAAAATGGTGGAACGGTCGAGTCGCTAGTCACAGGGGATGCATGATCTTTGTGCCAATACATCCTGGACATGTTTTAATTATAAACTAAATAAAGATTTTACTCCATTTTCAGATAGAATTTCTAACCTATTGAAAATGGAGATTATTGACAGATCACCTGTGTCAATCAAAAAATCCATTGACCAATCAAATCATTCAGCCAGACATAAAGTAAATATTGACCCCTGAAATTTGTGTCGGTCCTATTTCATGAATTTTGGCAACTTTAACATCAAAGAGTTTTAATAAGTTGTATTAACAATATTTGGGAACAAACAATTGAATTTTCCTGACCTTGATTTATGCAACTTAACCCTTTACTTTTTTCAAAAATTTAGACTTGTCCAAATTCAAAGGGGTAGCAGACGACATTATAAAGTAAGCAGAATTAATTATCTTATATGATAATTTTTGTAAAACGAAGAAATTGCTTGTTAAAAGCAACCTTTTTTTAACTATGTTTTCTAAAGTATAATATCACAGGGAGGTTCAAATCAGGAACTGTATGGGAAGGAGTTAACATTTTTTGACATCTACGGCAAGTTGCCGCAACGAATCATGTCAGAGATCTGTGAATGACCCACAATTAGTCTATTGCAGACTTCATGTCGGGGATATCCTATTTTAAGATATTGTATACTGTATCAGTAAAGATTGTTATCATTTTTGGAAAAGAAGATACTGTGAATAATACCTCATAGGATTCGAGAACTGAAAAACTAAGCATTATGTTGTTGTGGGTGAAGAAAGTTGAATTCATAATCTTTTGAAAACTAAGTTGTCTTTTAGGGACAATTACTTTATTTTTGCAAAAATGTAATTCTTAGTGATATGATTACATGTTAATGTCTCAACATTATGATATTGAACATTCACTTTTAGTATTGTACAACCAAAAGTGTTGGAATGCTTGCATTGTAGTTACAAATTTGCAAATTCCTCATTCAATTTGATTTTAGTGAAGAGTAGAAAATAATCATATTTTAAGTGGTGTTTTAGATAAAGCAAAGTTTGCACAAAATATGTAGCCCATTCTTAACTTCATTGTCAGGTTTCCAATCACTGTTAATATGTTAAAGACTATTGTTTTTTGTTTTTTTTTTTTGTTTTCTGAGGATTACATGTTTAAATTACACCATTGTCTTGACCTGGGAAAGTTCACAAATCATCTACCTTTTACCAGATAACAAAAAGTTACTCTAGTCAAAATTCAAGGAAGTTATCAGTGCTCTCAATAAGGACCAATTTCAGGAAATTTTAAATTAAGTTTCAAATTTGGGAAGTTTTTTACAAAATCAAGGAATTTCTTCATTTTACACAATGTTTTCTAGCCAATAAGTTGAATAAAATGAAAATTTCATAATCTTTTAATTGTTGTCTGCAACTTCTTTCAATTTGGACAGTCTAAAATTTTGCTGTCTGTTAATGAATGAACAAAATATGCTGTCTTGCATATTTTATACCTAATTTAGTCTCTTACACATGTGGCTGGCATTTTCAATGTCCAAATACCAGATTGATCACTTTGCAGACAAAATGATCCATCTGATAAATGAACCTTGAAAATGACAGCATAAGTCAAAACAGGCTACAATGAATTATGAATTAAAATGAATTAATAAAAGATGATATTGATTCATACAACTCTTCTAACTCTGATAACTCTTTCCGATTGGTTCTTGTACACAGGTTCTAGTTAATTTTTAGCTCAGCTTTTTGCGGGTAAAAAAATGAGGTATTTGTATAGCCCTGCTGTTGTCTGCAACCAAAAACTGACAGTTTCCTATATCTGTACTATCACTGTAGTTAACCCACTCCCACAAAACAAAATTTTTGACTGTTCCTAATTGAAAGAATTTTGCAGACAACAATTTTGAGTTGATGGAATTTCAAAAACCTTTGTCTTTCAGGGTAAGAATTATTGAAGACAATGAAGAAATTGCTTGTTACAATGTTTTTGAAGGCTTTTATCTTGAGGGCCATAAAAATGAGGGATTATGTGGGAATGTGTTGAAGACCTTGTATTTCACATGTTAATTACTTGTGACGAGACCTTTCGGCTATTGTAAATTGCAAGTTCATGTTCTAAGTGCACCTTGTCCAAAAAATTGCCTGCAGGCAAGCATTGGCATCTGCATGTGGTGCTCTTGTTTGGTCTAAAAAGCGGTGACTATTAACTAGGCCAGGCTGGTGAATTTGATGCACAGGTTCATTCAACATTACTTTAGCACAAGGATGTCAAATAGTGGCTAACTTAGAAGGGTGGTGCTCTGATACAGGTAACCGGTAGAGTAAGTTGATCTGTATGTCACTTTGATTTCTTATTCTGGCACTATTTTCATAAAATAATTGTTTGACTCATTTACCACCAATTTGATTATAGCCATTTTAATGACAGTTCATGTTTTAAATCAAATAAAATTCATAAAATCCTGATATCCTATTATGCTGATTTGTCATTTATATTCCTTAGAATTATCTGACATAGTCACCACAACAACATTTCTTTGTTTGTTGGTGAGTCCAGTAATCAATTTATCAATGTGTGATTTCTGTTGTTTATGCCTCCATGCTTATAGAGTTACCTCTGTCCATGTGTTGGTGCATGTGTGTGTTGGTGTGACCGATTCTTGTCCGGAGCTTATCTTCTACATTTATGGATGGATTTCAATATTACTTCACATAGTTGTTCCCTTTTAGGATAACTAGGGTCATGTGTAAATTTCTGTTGTGTACTTCCAAGGCTGTAGGTCATGTGACCATATTGACCTTGTCCAGAGTATATCTTCAAAATTTTTGCATGGTTGGGAGAAAACATCCCTTAACATTTAACTAAAATCAACAAACCCAATTTGGTTTAAAATGGCCAAATAGTTTTGAAAGGCTTGCCTTCTTTATTTCTATTTAAGCCTACTAAGCCTGTGGCTCTAAAAACTTATCAATTTTGAAAGAGGTCAATGTACTGATGCTTCATGCAAAATTCAAGATTCTTCCACTTCTGGGTCAGGAGGAGATTTTTTTTTTTTCAATTTTACTCTTGTTGTCATAGCAACCAGAGTTTTCAACTGATTAAATTCTTTGGTTAAAATCAGCCCAGTGGTTTGGGAGGAGATGTCGTTTTAAAAATCCTTCTTTGTTTCTATATAAGCCCCATCCCCCCACCCTCTGGGGCTCCGCCCCTGGGTACCTAAGGGTGATGATTTTAGCAATTATGAAAGAGGTCATTGCACTGATGCAAATATAAAGCCTCTACGCCTTCTTGGTCAGGAGATAATTTTTAAAGTTTTCATTAAAATTTAAGTTTTGTTGCCATGGCAACCAGAGATTTCATTGGATTTCAATTGTTTTAGCAATTTTAAAAGGGCACCACCAAAGGAACATTACTGCCAAATTTGGTTGGAATCCGCCCAGTGGTTTGGGAGGAGATGTCATTTTAAAAATCCTTATTTATTTCTATATTAGCCCTACCCCCCCTGGAGCTCCGCCCCTGGTTACCTGAGGATGATGATTTTAGCAACTCTGAAAGAGGTCATTGCACTGATGCTTCATACTAAATATCAAGCTTCTAGGCCTTTTTGGCCAGGAGGAGAATATTTTTCATTAAAATTTCTGTTTTGTTGCCATGGCAACAAGAGTTTTTATCGGATTTCAATTCTTTAGCAATTTTTAAAGGGCACAATCCAAGGAACATTCCTGCCAAATTTGGCTGAAATCAGCCCAGTGGTTTGGGAAGAGATGTCATTTTAAAAATCCTTCTTTATTTCTATATAGGCCCCAGCCCCCCTGGGGCTCCGCCCCTGTGTACTCAAGGATGATGATTTTAGCAATTCTGAAAGAGGTCATTGCACTGATACTTCATGCCAATTATCAAGCCTCTACGCTTTCTGGGTTAACGGATTTCAATTCTTTTAGCAATTTTTGAAGGGCACCACCCAAGGAACATTCCTGCCAAATTTGGTTCAAATCAGCCCAGCTGTTTGGGAGATGTCATTGAAGATTGTTGACACAGACAGACGACGCACGACGGATGCCGGACACAGAATGATCAAAATACCTCACCATGAGCATTTCGTGTTCAGGTGAGCAAAAACAGGAATGGGTTAATTGTTATTGAAAAAATACTTTAAAAGGGGGGTCCTTTGCCAGTCGTTCTAAAAGTCTTCTGTCCCCTTAAATGGCTATAAAGGACAGAACAGGAAATCAGATTCCACATGACAAAATGTTAGACTGGTCCAAACTCAAAGAAGTTGAAGTCTATTATTTTAACTTATTAGAATTTGAAATATCTGTCTTTTGAGGTAAAAAAAAACAATCATTGTGAATAATGGAGATATTGGGTGAAATAGGCAGTTTCTTCATTTTTAGCTCCATTGGTTGAAAGCCAGCAGGCTATTGTCATGGCATTGTGTCCATTGTCCAGTCTTTCCCTCCTTAAACTATCTACTCAAGGAGTGCCAAACAGAATTCAATAAAATTTAACATTAATGATCCGTAGGTGACACTAAATATCCGATTCCTTTAAAGAATTTTGATTGAATGAAAAACATGGCATTTATGGACAGGGAAATTTTCATGTATGATGAAATCTTTGAAAATCTTCTCTGAAACCAGTGGATGAATTTGACCAAATATCACAGGAATGATTTTTAGTTTCACTGGCTTCATGAGGCTATTGTCATGATGTGGTATCTGCTGTGTGTCTGGTCATATGTGCATCTGTAAACTTTTACTTTCAAAGTCTTATCCTCAGAAAGCATTGAATAGAATCCAACCCAATTTCACAGAAGATCAATTTCAATTTTCATAGAGATGATCCTTTGGAGACCTTTAAGCAGATTTAAGCTAATTTACATATATGGTATATCCGAATATTTGGAATGATGATAGACCTCATCAATACACATCTCCAGACACCAAGATTTAGGTCATGTGACAAGGTCATTTGTCAAGGTAAAACTTAACCAAAAACTTAATCCTTTACAATTTCTTCAAGCCTATTCAAGATACTAAGCTCATATATGGTAAGATGTTTGGACCAAACCTTACAGGAATGTTCCAACGGTGATCTTTCTCAAAACATCTAGTTGAAATTTTGATAGGTCAATAATTTGCATATGGATTCATAATTTAAGTGTAGATATACAAAAATTTTAAAAACAACATCCCTAAGGGATGTAATAGTATTACCTTCAAATAAACATCAAATTCATTGAAATCCTATAACACCAATTCTCCAACATTTTTGTAGTAATTAACCAGAAGTTGCTTTTAAAAGGAGCTACTAGTATTTGTTCATTAAATCTAATGTTTGTGTATAAAGTCATTTGCATTTTAGCAGTGAACTACTATCATTAGAGTTTCAGTTAACACATTACAAGACAACAAAATTTTAGGCTGGTCCAAATTGAAAAAGAAGTAGCAGTTGGAAGTTTAACATTTATAAACTGAATTTTAACTGTCTTTGTCTATTTTGGCAGAAAAAAGTGAATCATGAAGAAACTTCTTGTAAAAAGCAAATTCTTTATTTTCCAACATGCTTTTTCAAAGCTTCTTCTTGAGGGTCGTAACAAAGCAGGACTGTGTGGGAAAGGGTTAAGAGGTTTCATTATTCACAACATTTGATCTGGGCAGAAGCCCTCTTGCAATCCCAATGTCCTCACAATCATGTCCTAACAAAATTGAATAATACCAGTATTTGAAAATCTAGATCATTTTATGATCTTAACCCATTACCAAAAACAATCCCATATGTTGACATGCTCAAGAAATAGTTAAAGAAATTATTGTGACAAGACGGTCGTTGGCCCTTGGGGGCTCACCTGAGATAAAGACACTTTTTCTTTAAACAGTCTAAATCTTTAACAGTCTTTCATGTTAAGGGTTAGGATTATGATAAAAATGGGCCATACTTACATATATTATAGACTATGAACCTGGGGATCAAAAAGTCTAAATTACAAATTCCAAGGCTTTAGGACAATTTTGAAAGATGGAATGCACTTTTTTATCCTTCTGGATCCATAGGTTAAAATTTCAGAAATAAGAAATAAGTCTGTGAACTGGTGCTTCATGCCTTTATCCCAACTCCCAGGGCTCCGCCCCTGGGGACCCAGGATCATGATTTGAGCCATTTTGTAATGCTTCTTGCAAAATATCAAGGCTCTACACCTTCTGGGTCAGGAGGAGTGAATTTTTAAAGATTATTTTTAAATTTAACTTTTGTTGCCATGGCAACCAGAGTTTTTAACAGATTTTAATTCTTTTAGCAATTTTAAAAGGAGACCACCTAAGGAACATTTCTGCCAAATTTGGTTCTAATTGGCCCAGTGGTTTGGGAGGAGATGTCATTTAAAAATTGTTCTTTATTTCAATATACCCCCCCCCCCCCCCCGGGGCTCTACCCCAAGGGACCCGAGGATCATGATTTTAGCTATTTTGAAAGAGGTCAGTATACTGATGCTCATGCAAAACATCAAGGCTCTACGCCTTCTGGGTCAGGGGATGAAGATTTTTAAAAATTATTTTAAAATTTCAGCTTTGTTGCCATGGCAACTAGAGTTTTAAACTGATTTCAATTCTTTAAGCAATTCTTAATGGGACCACCTAAGGAACATTTCTGCCAAATTTGGTTCAATTTAGCCCAGTAGTTTTGGAGAAGAAAACGATTAAAATCATTCTTTATTTCTATATAAGCCCCATCCCCCTGGGGCTCCATCCCTGGAGACACGAGGATCATGATTTTAGCTATTTTTAAAGAGGTCAGTATACTGATGCTCATGCAAAACATAAAGCCCCTACGCCTTCTGGGTCAGGGGGTGAAGATTTTATAAAGTTTTCATTAAAATTTCAGTTTTGTTGCAATGGTAACCAGAGATATTAATGGATTTCAATTCTTTAAGCAATTTTTAATGGGACCACCTAAGGAACATTTCTGCCAAATTTGGTTCAAATTGGCCAAATGGTTTTGGAGAAGTTGTCATTTAAAAAACATTCTTTATTTCAATATACACCCCCCCCCCCCGGGCTCCACCCCTGGGGACCCAAGGATCATGATTTTAGCTATTTTGAAAGAGGTCAATATACTGATGCTTCATGCAAAATATGAAGGCTCATGCTTTCTGTGTCAGGAGGAGAGAATTTTTAAAATTATTTTAGAATTTCACTTTTGTTGCCATGGCAACCAGAGTTTTTAACGGATTTCAATTTTTTTAGCTTTTTTTAAAGGGGACCACCTAAGGAACTTTTCTGCCAAATTTGGTTCAAATTGGCCCAGTAGTTTGGTAGATGTCATTTAAAGAAATTGTTGATGCACGATGGACAACAGACGGATGCCGGATGAAAGGTGATCACAATTGCTGACTGAGCACTAAGCTAAAAAGAAGAAATTGCTTGTTACACACGTTTTTCCTTTGCTTACAGTTTTTTCTACCCTTTTTAACTACTCTTGAAACATCGGCTGCAATCACTTTCAATGACAACAGTCTATTTCTCTGGCCTCTTGTATGATAACAATCTTTGAAAACATTGTTTAAAAAGTCAAGGTAAACAGATTTTATTATTCCAAAGCTATTTTCTAATCTAAAATAGACTCAGTTGACAAGATCTCATTTGTTAGTATATCGCCATCAATTTGTATATAGACTAAATTTTAGACATAACTCTACATTATTAAAAGCAATTAAAATGATATCGTGAAATGAAGCAAACAGCATAACCAAGATGGCAAGATTTTGCAGACTTAAAGTTTCACTTGGAAAACTGTCATGGGGAGCCCCTGAACCATCACACAGGAAAGGAAAATTATGAAGAAGAATACTAAATTCCTAAATAAACGATTTATTATTCAATAATGATTTTTAACAGTAATCTAAAAGGTTAACAGGTTTGAAATAATTTACCCATTACCATACAACCCAACTTTTTAAGACCTCAAGGAAATATCATGAAAATGGGAAATTTTCTTGTTTCGAGCAATTTTTCCTTTTCTCTAAATATTCTATCCCCTGTATGAAATTTAATTGTTGATATTATTTTTCTTCAATTAGATTGCACTTATAAATGTCATATGCATCTCCTTTCAATTTGGACCAGCCAAAAGTTTTGAATTATGGCAATGGGTTAATCAACTATTTGGAAAACATGTGGAAAGTACACTTATAAGGCATATTCATTACATTTATTACATTGGCTTGACATAATGATCTTAAGAACAATATAGACAAAGCGAACAAGAACTGATGGTTCCCTAGCAATTCTCAAGACCTCTCTAGTTTGCAGAATTTATGATCAGTAACATGTAACAAAAAAGAAGCATATTTGGTTGGCAACTTGAACATTGTTGAATGAGCTGTAGTTTTGACATTTATGTCCCCAAACCAATTCAAACTCTAAACATAAATATCAGAGTTCAAAGTTCACTTACAGTCTAAATGAATGATTTGATTGGTCTATCAATTTTCAAATGACAGCGGCAATCCTCGATTAGCATGTTACCAGATGATTCAGTTTTATACTTGTCCAAATTGAAAGAAGTTGCAGACTAAATATCTTTAACTTTTAGGAAACAAACAATGGTGCACACAGATGTAATTGCTTGTAGAGAAATAACAATTTCTAAGTTTTTTTCGTTTTTTTCTTGAGGGTTTGGAAAAAGTAAGATGAGTTGGAATGGGTTTATTTGAACA
The DNA here is from genome assembly GCA_946902895.1 of Fragum fragum. Lineage (NCBI taxonomy): Eukaryota > Metazoa > Mollusca > Bivalvia > Cardiida > Cardiidae > Fragum > Fragum fragum. Next base: position 27,039,440 of record OX336365.1, read on the forward strand.
ACAGATAAATTACAAAATTTTACATTTAGTAATGCTAGACATTGGGGTTAAATGTAATTGCAAATTTTTTGACAAAATTATACACAAGGTTGACAATATTTATTTAGGGGGGGGGCAAATTGGCAGAGTAAATCATCACACAAATTATTTTGGAAAATGAGGAATTTGCTTGCAACACAAAAGCAGAAATTATGAAAACAACTTGTGCTAATAAAATGATTTTTCTTTTCAAATGCATGCACTCTGGCAAAAAATATACCTGCATATTATCTCTCTTAAGTTGTTTCTATTTCATTGCAGAACTGCCTAAAAATATAATGTGAACTCTCAAAAAACAAGATTGGGGAAAACTTGATAAAATTACTCTGAAAGTAACAATGGAACTGTTCTTAATTCAACTATTGTTTAGCAAAATTTCTTTGCTCTTTTGTTCTAAGGGTTTTAATGAATATCTTTTCAATTTATAATGAGGCACTTCTATTTATATGCAAAATTGTAAACAATTTTCAACAAAATAAGTAAGCATGTTTAAAATGATTCAATAATGCTGAAAGGATGAACAAAATGCTTTTTAAATAAGTCTCAATCAATCAGTAGGCTTTTTCCACCCGTAGTCTTGCTTCTTTACATAATGGATCAAGTTCCCCATCAGATCCTGTAAAAGATGAAACATATAAGAGTCAACAAAATGCAAATTTGAATCAAACCTGTGAGTGATATTTCCAATTATTTCACATGTGCGCCAAGTAAAGACTCAGATCAGCCTGTGCATCTACTGCCACAGTCTGATCAGAGTCTTCACCATGTGCTCTACAGATAGATATTGACAAAAAGCTTCATCAACCCATTATTAATGGGCAAATTTTTAGACTGGTCCAAAGGAGATTCAGACAACTATTTTAAGCTGATGAAATTTTTAAAAACTTTTGTCTTTTGAGGTAGAAAACATTGTGGATATTGAAGAAATTGCGTGTGACAAGCAATTCCTCATTTTCCACAATGTTTTCCAAAGTTTTCATATTGAGGGGTGTCTAAAAGCGTCATTGTGTGGAAATGGGATAAATAATCAACGAATATTCTAAATGAACTGATTGACAGTCTGAATGCCTGCATGTCACGCACATTTCAGATGTTTGGAATTGTCACGCACAGGCTCAAATCTACATATGACCCGCCGTCATAGCGCAGTCGGTAGCACATCAGACTCCCAATCTTCAATCATGGGAAGTCATGGGTTCGATCCCTGATTGCAGAACATATCATTTCCGACATTTGTCTCTCACCAATAGGAGGATAAACGTAAACCTAAGTGGGATAGCAGTTGGAGGCTAGGAAAGGATTTCTTGACAGCACTGGTATGAGAAATACCAGGAATCCATTGTTAATACTCTTTTAAATTTCCATTTTGGTTCAGGGGTTAGTATTAAGGATTTGTATTTTTCCATCAGTTTACTTCTCCAATTTAACCCCTTGTAAGACTGAACCCAAAATATTCCTACTTTGACAAGAGGTATAGAAAAAGATCAGCCTACACATGTGCAGTCTGAACGTAGTCAACACCTGTTGGTCTATTTCAAGCCACAGATATCTATAAGATAAATTTTCAAAATAATTACTAACCATCTATTAGTACATCTAGTGCTGTCAGCCTTCTGATTTTAAAACAAACATGTTGAGGATTTTATTCAGCATGTCAAGGGTTAACCCTGTTCAATCACAATGCCAAAATATTGAAGTATACAGAAGAGTCTTAAAAACTCTTATTCAATTTTGTAATGAAATAAGAAGATAATATTAAGATTTCTCCATTTCCTTACCAAAATCTAACTCTGTTATGTCACATTCAAATACAATTTCACCATTAACAGACAGTTTAACAGCATTCCAGTCTTCAAGCTTCTCAAACACAACTTTATGTCCATCTTTGGTGAGAGCACCTGAAAGTATTTCAAGCATAACAAAAAAGTAATAAACTGGTTCAAATGAAAAAGAAGTTGCAAACAAGATTCAAAAGAATACATGTGCATGATAACTGAAAGAGAAGGAACCCAACATGATACATGTACTAAGAAAACAAGTGCTCAGCATGCGTTGGACAAGGCTCAGCTGGAGTGCTGGATAGTGAAAAAATCTAAATTCTAAAAATGTGTTACAGACATGGACGCCCCCACATAATTGCATGTAACATGACCTTCTGATGTGACCTTGAACTTTGGAGTATCCAACACAACTTTACACATGACACTAGCACTCTTTGAGGGGAATAACTGTGCCAAGTAATTTTTGAAATTAATGTACAAGATTAGCTGCGATATCGTAGCCCTCTTTCTGATAATCTGCTGGCGAGGCAGCAGATTATCAGAAAGAGGGCTACGATATCGCAGCTAGTACAAGATATGCTTTGGACGAGAATTTTACACATACACAAACATATTTTCACATATAGACAAACATAATTCTGTTGTCATTACATGGTATGATCAAAACAAAAGGGGGTATATGTCTTACAAAAATGCCTCAATAGTTATCCTGTATAATCTTATGGATTGCTCTTGTTATAGTAGGCTGTGTTTCAAGAAAATAATTTTAATTGTTTGTTAGTTTGAATGGGGTTTTACGCCGCTTTCAACAATCTTTCAGTTATATATTGCAGTGGCTGGAGCACCTAACAATGGAATCCTAGTATTTCTCACACCAGTACTACGATTACATACTTTCCTAGCCTCCAGCTGCTATCCCACATAGGTCTACGATTATCGACCCATTGGCGAGACACAAATAGTCGGAAAGGATGAGTGCCGCCGTCGGGGATCGAACCCTGAATTTTAATTGTAACAGAGATATGACCAAGGTTAACCCAAATCCAAACAATCCCACCCTTTTGTGACCCTCATGAAAAAAGTTTCGGAAAAAATTGAGGAAAATGAAGAAATTCCTTTTAACAAGAAACAGCAGCAATAGTTTATCCCATTATCAGACAACAAAATTTATGAGTGGTCCAAATGCAAAGGAGTTGCAGACAACATTTTGGAGTACATCAAATTCTTGATTTTCAACTCTCTAGATAGAAAATGTATAAAATGAAGAAATTGCTTGTAACAATCAATTTCTTCATTTTACACAATGTTTTCCCAACTGTTTTCTTGAAGGACATCAAAAAGTGTCACTGTGTGGGAATGGGTTAAGAGATTTCTTACTAAAATTAGACACAATCCTTCCATATATGCGTCTTGCCCCCAAAAAGGTAAGACAAAGATTCTATCACATGATTAGTATGGTAGATCTGGATTAGTTCCATTTAAAACCTAATTGAAAAGGGAATCAGCTTGCTTCTATTGATCATGTTTAAGATAAAGTTGTTTTCAAAATCGGGTTAAAGTATAAACATGTGCATTGTTTGTCCTATCTTTTGTGATTTGTGTACTATGTTGTGTGCAATGCAAATACTGTTTAAGTCATAGACAATCACTACTGTATCTTCATTTATAAGGATGTTTTCCAAAGTTTTAATATTGAGGGGCATCTAAATGTGTCACTGTGTTGGAATGGGTTAAGTAATAGAAAAACTGACAATCAAAAACCCTCTATGTATTTTTCCGTTTATTTATCGTCGCTACCGTAGCACATGCCCATATGAGCGACGCCCCCAGAAGACGGTTAGTTGTTACGGGGGATAGTGCAAGGATACAGGACGAAACTACTGAGAGCCCCGCCTGGTTCTTTAACGTGCTCGATGGATAGCATCGTCACACGGGGCCTTAGTTTAACGTCTCATCCGAAAGACAATTAGCTAGTTAGTTGATATGGTCAGCCCAGGGCTCGAATCCGTGATCTTGAGGTTTGAAGTCAAGTGCTCTACCAACTGAGCTAATCGGGCTGAAAAAAAACCTCTACCATTGCCTAGCTTTTTGTGAAAAACAACAAGTCTGACCAAGGCTAAATCAGATCATTACACTAACTTTTTTTGCCAAAGGCCTGTAAAGCTAGTTATCCCATTCACACACACTGTAATTTTAGACTGCTCCAAATTCAAAGACGTTGCAGACGACGGTTTACATGTTGCCAAATATTTAAAGCATGTGACAGAAAGGTTTAGAAAATGCTTAACCCTTTCCCGTTTTTGGAAATTTTAGACTAGTCCAAATTGAAAGAGGTTGCAGACGACAGTGAAAACTTGATGTCATTAGAAATGAAACCATCCTATGTGGTAGAAAATATTGTGGAAAAAGAAGAAATTGCTTGTTACAAGCAATTTCAACTTTTTCCACAATGTTTTCTTGAGTAAAAAAATCACAGGAACGTAAAATCCCGTATTTGAACGGGAAAGGGTTAAGGCAATTTTCTTCTTTTTCAACCAAGTTTTTCAAGGTTATTTTTCTTTAGTGCATAAGAATATGCAGTTGAGTGATAATGGGTATATCAGTTCGAATTCTTTTAGATCCACTGTCTATACGGTCTAAGGTCCTCTAAATCCATGTTTTTTATGGTTGTTTTCTTAATATAATCATAAGCACATATAATGAAGTTATTAATTCTGTATTTCATAAGAGGGCAAGAAGAATAAGCTGGTGTTAGTGTCAGCTCCTAGCTGTAAGTGTCATTTTTCCCTGTTCATTTTTTTTTTCTTGTTAACCCATTCCCACACAAAGACGCCTTTAAACGCCCCTATAGAAAAAAACTTTTGAAAACATTGTGGAAATGAAGAAATTGCTTGTTACAAGCAATTTCTTCATTATTTACAATGTTTTCTACCCCAAAAGACAAACATTTCTAAAATTTCATGAAATTTTAATTGTCGTCTGTAACTCCTTCCAATTTGGACCAGTTTAAAATTTTGTTGTGAGGGAATGGGTTAAACCTGGATAGTAATTCAATCTAACCTAATGCAATTGTGTTGCACATTTAGGATTAGGTAACAGGGAATTGATCTGTTTCCCATGAGTAATCTTTGTCATCTGGTAATAGGTTAATTGACGGATTGCTGGTCCTGCCCACTAACTCTGGTAGCCACACCCACCTACTCTGACCAGGAAGTTTCATTTCAATATTAACCCTTGTCATGCCGAACCCGGAATATTCTGGTTTTGGCAGGTGGTGTAGACTAAGATCAGACTGCACTTATGTGCAGGCTGATCTTAGTCTACACCTCCTGCTTGTACTTTTCCTGTCAAAGCTGTTTATGAAGTTGATTTCTAAAAAAAAATATGCATTTTTGAACAACAAGTTCTATCAGTGCTTTCAGCCCTTTGATTTGACAGCAATTCAGTAAGGTAATTTATACAGCATGACAAGGGTTAAACCACATTATTTTACTAGAGGCCAGCAGTCCAACAATTGAGTGTATACAATTTTGCCATGTTTGCATGGTTGTCTGTACATTCACAAAAAAATAAAATATAATAACATTGGCCATAACTAATAGAATTTCCCCATGCGTTTTCCTTAGGGTAAGATCTTTTTGTTTAAACAAGGACATAAGTCAATGACATCTTTGAGATCAACAATGTGCACAATTGAAAATAAAATATCCTTTACTTCTGATTGGTTAGTGATGTCATATTTTCACATTTCCTGTTAGAAAGACCTTTCTGTTGTTGTTTTTTCTGATTGTAAGGTCATGGTCATCTGACAAATTCTATTACATAAGGTCAACTTACATGTAACAAGGTGTGCTTGTGAAACAAATATGCCCTGTAACAGAGAGTACGGGATAATACTAAAATTTTGACCTTTGATCTTTAAGTGTTATCTTGACTAATGACCCACAAATCCGAGATTTGAACATAAAGCAACGATCTCATTGTATCAATTAGGGTATTGTAATTATCAATCTTTTTGTCATCTGAATGCTTACCGTCATTGTACTGAAACATTGACATTTTGTGATAATGATGGTACATTGCAATATCTCTTGAAACACAGAATACATATTCACCATCAAAAAAGCAACATACTATTTTAACCATTCTCCCACAATAAATCCCTACTTTTTTAGCCCCTCTAGAAAAAGCTGTGGAAAGAATTGTGAAAAATGAAGAAATTGCTTGTATCAAGCAATTTCTTAATTATTAACACTGTTTTCTATCGAATGAAAAAAATTAAAATGTCATCAAATTGAAATTGTTGTCTACGGCTTCTTTCAATTTGTATCAGTCAAAGATTTTGTTGTGGGGGAATGGCGAGGTGACTCTAACTTTATTTTCTATAAGTCAATTGTGCCCCCCGTTTGACTTTAATTTTTTATCAGTCCACTGTCAAGCATCAAACAGCTGAGCATAGGGCCCTGTAGGTGGTGATCTTAAACTTATTGGTTAGTTTAAAACTCGAACTGGTTACTTCAGCATAACTTACATTGTAAACCCTTGAGTCTTGACAAGCTGTAATCTACTATACCATTAGCTTGGTATGGTCCATAACAAATGATAACATTGGCATTGGAAGGCATTCTGTTGTAACTGCAAAAGAACAGATAATAAAAATTGTATGCATTTTAATAGCCCCGGGGAAATGAGTTTCAAAGTTTACCTTTGACATTTATATTTGTTGTGCTTTGTGATATGACATAACAAAATTATGTGGGACCTGGGTATTTACCTCTTTAACACATTCCCACATGAGATAGTTTTAGACTGGTACAAATTGAAAGAGGATGCAGACGAAAATTTCAGGTTGATGAAATTCTAAATTTTTTTGTCTCTTTGGGTAGAAAATATTGTGAATATTGAAAAAATTACTTGAATCAAGCAAATTCTTTTATGTCCACAATGTTTTCATAATCTTTTTATGAGGGGCATAAAAAAAGGGATTGTGTGGGAATGGGTTAACTTTGCAGGGGAAAAAAAAGATAATTCTGCACATTATGATCAGTCAAATTTTGGTAATACTTATACTTAAGTAAATATTCATAACATACCAGTAGCTTTGTTTGAGAAGAGTGATCACAAAGGGCTACAACACTAAGCCTTTTCGTTTATTGTTGCAAATTTAAAGTCTAAAAACATTTTTTTAAATGGAAAATTATAATACATGTTATTGATATAATTAACTCATCATTGTAACACCTCAAGAATTAAAATTTCTCCCAAATGGAAAATCATTTAATGCAATGAATGAGCAGATATGATGTCTTCTAATTTTTCATATCTACCAACAATACCCTCAAAGTTGGTGTGGACATTCAGGGAAAGGTGCAAATCCTGAAATTTATTTGAGGCTTCTCCAAAAAAGAAAGTTATAATGACTTGACTTCATCCTAGAATGTATGTCCTAATTCAGAGGTGTATTCTTTATGATAAAGATGTTCAGGTCACCTGAGCACAACATGCTGGAAGTGGGCTTATGTGATCATACTGTGTCAGTCGTCTTTGATGTGACATCATCTTGGTTGCACTCTAGGGGACGCATTTTTTTGCCCAAGTGTCAAAAATTTATCAGAATCTTTGTATGTATGATGTTGGGAAAAAGTTCAAATTTGTGTCACAGTGGGTAAAAAACTAGGTCACTAGATCGAATCATAGAAAATATTTGATTGCACTTCGGAGGCCACATTTTTCAAATGGTTTGATGTTTGGTGGGATGACTGTCTCCATAATATCTAGGTGAAGCATAATTATGGGCCACCTTATATACAAAAAAAAAAAAGGTAAAAACTTAGATATGCTTGTTTGCAGTATAAAGGTCACATTTTGGGCTTGACTGATTCAATATTTTGTCACAATGTTTGTCAAATAATATCTCAGCAAAGTTTGATTCTGGATCACTTCTGGTAAAAAAAATAGGTCACTCTGATAAATCATAAAACAAATTCTAGAGGCCTTTGTTCCCAATCTAAAGGCCAATTTTGTCGAATTTCAGTTCTTAGTTAAAAGTTGAAATATATCTTGCTTGGAAATTTTGTCTCGGGGTCAACGATATGACCAAGATATTTGCGGAATTATTGCTCTCTCCCTCATGGCTATCAAGAAGTGTACATGATTTGGGAGGAGTACCAAACCATGCCAGTATATTTCACCAGATAGAAAGCAGAGGTAAATACAACAACAATATCGCAACTACGCATCGATATATCCTGTAAATTGTTTAAAATACTTTTCTATTTGGTTGATTTTGCAATTAAAAAAACAACACATCTAAAATGTAGCTTACCCCCATTATACAAATACGTTAAAGAATAAGTATACATTATACCTAAAAAATCCCAATTCGTGTATCTATGGACGCGACCATAACCGGTGTAGTAAGAACAACCTGCAGGTGTAAATTACGTTTACAGTCATCCCGACCTTTTAAAAACACGCATAAATGTGCAGCTTAGAAACATCACGCAAAATCAGATGCATGTTAATGGAATATTTACAGTTCGGTTACAAATATTATCATAACTCACTTTTTATTGCACATTTATGCGCTAGACTTAACAGGTCAGCAGTGCATCATAGGCTCACTTTTTCCACCTGATCTATTTTTTATTTCAAGGAAATGTTTCACAAAATGCGTCTAATAGTTGTAGACAAACTCTCAATTTGTCCTTCTATCAAAGTGTTCCGCCCTTGGCTGGTATACGCTATTTTGAGTAATTTTTAAGCGTCTGACGTAACGGTTGAATTTTAACGGTGGAATTTTAATAATTCTGGATGTTTTTGAGTGATAATTAGTGGTATTAGTGATATTAGTGATAATGCATAGTGATGCACCTGTTGTAGTCTAGAATCATCTCGCACAAGATGATTTATTATTATTTCCGTTTATTTAACCGTACATGAGCGACGCCCCCAGAGACGGTTAAGTTGTTAGGGGGATAGTGCAAGGATACAGGACGAAACTGCTGAGAGCTCCGTCTGGTTCTTTAACGTGCTCGATGGATAACATCGTCACATGGGGCCTCGGTTTAACGTCTCATCCGAAAGACAATTAGTTTTGTTAGTTGATATGGTCAGCCCAGGACTCGAACCCGTGATCTTGATGTTTGCAGTCAAGTGCTCTACCAACTGAGCTAATCGGGCTGACACACAAGATGATACAGCTGACTTCTGCAAAGTTTATGGCCAGAAACATTTACCGAAAAAATAAAATTATTGGTTGGCGACCTAAACATCGTAATTAAGTACAGCTTGAATAATTCGGTAACGAAGTTTAAGTCTCCAAACCAACAAAAATGTTTCTCAAAAATTTCGACCAATTATAGAGTTCAAAGTTCAGTTCCGGTCTAAACGAAATATTTTATTTGTCTATTGATTTTAATATTGACAGTCGCAATCCGTCAATTTAAACGAGTAATCATACAACCCAATTCAAAATTTCCTATGTCAAAACTAAAAAACGTATATTAAGCTTCAGATCACTTATTTCTTAATTTAACAAAACACACAATGATTTGTTCTCATATGATTTAGAGAAGCATGTTCAGTGTTTTTTTACGCCGCCGTCAAAGCGCATTCGGTAGCGCGTCAGACTCCTAATCCTCAATCATGGGATGTCATGGGTTGGATCCCCGGCGGCGGCACATATCCTTTCTGACATTTGTCTCTCACCAATGGGTGGATAATCGTACACCTAAGTGGGATAGCAGCTGAAGGCTAGGAAAGGATGTAGTGGTAGTACCGGTGCGAGAAATACAAGGAATCTATTGTTAGGTGCTACAGCCTCCGCGATATGACTCAAATTAAATACTGTTAAAAGCGGCGTTAAACCCCATTAAACAATCAATGTTTTCTAACGATATGACTTCAAATCGAAAAATTAGCTTCGACTCTTTTTTTAACGAAATGAACCGAAATATTTGGCTAGGTTTTTATCGTGTGCCTTTCCTGTCAGAGAAAATTACCTAAATAGTATCGGAATAAAGAACTATAATGAATTAGTACAATATACCCTTTTTTATAAGATAGAGGATGACAAGAAGAGAATTCTACATACGGATGAACATTTGCATCTTTTTCATATTCACTAGTTTGTAAAATCCCTTCAGTAGATTCGACCAGTTTAACATACAGAAAAATACCATGGGTAGATGTAGGTAAATTGAGTAGTTTAATGAAAACTATTTAGTTTTTCTGGAAACCTTTATAGTTAAGATGGGGCCATAGCAGTTCCCATAGCAGTTCATACTTTTTGAAAAAAAGTGCTTTTCATTAAACTGGAAGTGATTTTTCGTTAAAACTATTTCAATTAGTTAATGCCTCTTCTTATTAAAACGGGGGCATTTACTTAAATAATTCAATACTTAGAACAGATGCAATGGGTCAAATGCGAAACAGGACGTGATTGTGTCGTAATTGTGACATCATTAATTTTGTTTGTAATTAACTATTCTTCGACTTTAGGAACACTTGTTTCACTTTTTTCTAAACGTTCAAGCATTGCAACAATTTGGATGAAATTTATCGTTATTATTATTATATTTTTCTTTTTAATTCTTCACTTAATTTTATCGATAGGTCGAAGCAGTTCTCTTCAACAGTGAAATTATGTTTATAAAAATGAACTCTTAGGTGACTTAATGCCTCTTCTTATTAAAACGGGGGCATTTACTTAAATAATTCAATACTTAGAACAGATGCAATGGGTCAAATGCGAAACAGGACGTGATTGTGTCGTAATTGTGACATCATTAATTTTGTTTGTAATTAACTATTCTTCGACTTTAGGAACACTTGTTTCACTTTTTTCTAAACGTTCAAGCATTGCAACAATTTGGATGAAATTTATCGTTATTATTATTATATTTTTTCTTTTTAATTCTTCACTTAATTTTATCGATAGGTCGAAGCAGTTCTCTTCAACAGTGAAATCATGTTTATAAAAATGAACTCTTAGGTGACTTGAAACAATAGCTATGCGGGCGGAGGGCTTGTTCAGTTTAATTCAATTCTTTTCGTACAACAAAGAGAATTTCTAGATTGAAATTTATAAAAATTGATAGAAAGACATCTAACATACTAAGATGGCCGGGGTAATATGATATACGAAAATCCTCAGGTGCCCTAATTTTTTTGCATGCGGATAGAACAGGGTACGGTATAAGATGTTTGTAAATAAGAAATTTATTGAGCGTTTCTTTTTTTAAATTTAGAAATAAGCTCACTGAAATCAAATCAACAGGGTATCCAATCCTTTAGAAAGTAGATTATATTCATAGAAACCCGAAAGTAAATCAATGCATATGCATTAGTTTTCAACTCCCACTTCCCGAGAATAACGTCACGATTCCTGCCATGTTTAAACGAAAGAATGTTTCTGCATGATTTCATTTTTTACAGTTATAAAGTGTATTTGCGAGAAAGTAATCGGGTATAGTGGCATTATTCACACATTTTCGTGTTATTTCTACGAAACAAAGAATTAATCAATAGACTCATAAAGATAAGAAAAAACGCGCCTCAATCTTCCGTCATTAAAAGAAATCGAACTACGCTTTGTCACATCGTAGAATTACCTCTTCACTCAACAAATATATAACGTTTTATTCTCCGCTTGCAGAAAAGAACGAGGAACGCCGAGCACATTCAGTTATGTTGATACATTGTTTTGGCTCTACTGACCAAAGGCCGAAAGAGCTATAGCGATGGGTTTTCTCGTCCGGCGTCCGTCCGTCCACCCGTTAAGTCGTCCGTCAACTGTTCCTTGTTAACGCTTTAGAGTTTACAGTTTTCGTCAAATTCTCTTAATACTTTCTCAGAATGATTGTACCATCATATTAAAGGATCGCTCCATTCGGAATTTGGTCCGATCCGTTAAGAAACTAGGGAAATGAGCCCTAATGAAAATTTAATTAGAAAAATCCTCGCTAACATTTTAGAGTCCACAGTTTTTATCGGATTCTCTTCAAACATTCACAGAATGATTTTACTATCATGTGGATCGTTCCTTTCGAAATTGGGTCTGATCCATCAAGAGATTCGGGAAAGGGGGCCTTATGAAGATTAAATAAAAAATCCTCGTTAACACTTTCGAGTCCACTGTTTTCATCGGATTCTCTGTGATAGCCGTTAGTCTTTATCACATTCTCTTCAAACTTTAATAGAATGATGGAACCACCATTTGGATTGTTCCGTTCTAAATTGGGTCTGAGCTGTTTGGTTTCGCGAGAAAAGGGGTATTATGAACATTTTATTATAAAATCGTCGTAAACACGATAAAGTCCGCTGTCTTTTATCATTCTCTTCAAACTTTAAAAAACTTCATTGACACAATAAATTCTATAGATTTCACAGATTTATTGTTCCACCAGTACGATTGTTGTTTTTTAACGGTTGGTCTGATCCGTCAAGTGTCAGATGAAAAGGGGCCTTATGAAAAATATAGTTAGAAATTCAAGTTAACACAATGTTGTCACAAGATTTCACCGGATTCACTTCAAACTTTCAAAAAAATATTTTACAATATAGGATTGCTTTTTTTTGAAATTGTAACAATCCATCAAGTATCATGTAAAAAGGAGCCCTATAAAATTATTTTTAAATATTCTAGTTAATACAGTGATGTCCCAATATTTCATCGGATTCACTTAAAAACTTTCTTTCTGAAATTGCGTCTTACCAGTCAAAAATCATGGCAAAAGTGACCTTATGGAAATCCCTTTTCAACATCATTGTCAACACCATAAAGTCCATAGTTTTCATCGAGTTTTCTTCCAACTTTTACAGAAAGATTGTGTAATCCTAAGGATTAATTCTGTATAAGACGGGTATAGTCAATAAAGTATCACAGGAAAAGGGGCCTTATGAGAACTTGACTGAAATATCGCGATAAAGTCCACAGTTTTTTATCGGATTTTCTTTAGAGATGCGTGGAATAAAATTGTGGCATTGGAATTACAGGGAGTGGGCCTTAAAGATTAGCATTCACAACATTCTCGTTTATAAGATGAAGTCCACAATTATTATCAGATTGTCCTTAAAATTTCACAGGACAATTGTAGAGTTGTAAGGAAAGTTTCTTCCGGAAATGAAGTGGATCCATCGGAAAACACAGGAAAAGGGGTCTTAAGGATTTTTGCTTAAAAAAGGTAATGGGGATTAGGTCCAATTTATTTTCATTTTATGCATTCTTCTTTAAAGGTAGGTATCTATGACTTTTTTGTGTCACAGATTTTAATCATTCGTATTTCCTCTCATATACTATTTGAATACAATATTCCGAAAAGTAGTTATGCAAAAATCTGAGGACGCTTATCAGAAAAACAGGATATTTCCCTAAAAGCCTACGCAGGCTATTAATCTATATTAAGAATTAATACGAGACAGTTGCAAAGAATACACGATCATTCACGTGATGGGAATAACCGTTCGAACCTTCTATTTAAATTACATCAAACCAACGTCATCGTTACGTCATCAGGAGTTCGCTAGCCGGTCTTTAATTCTGTAAAGATCAGTCCAAAACTGCCGTAAGCGTTATTACGAATATAAACACTTACCGTAGTTTAGCGCTAACCCTTTCATGTGACATGATTTAGGACGTAGGACGCTGTTTCTCTAGTAAATATGTTACCTTCAGTTAACTTTGGGTCATACGGAAATGATGTCATTTGATGTCGACAGCCAAATAACGTGATATCTAAAAATGACCTTGAATTCCGCTTAACCGTCCGATATAACCACAAAAAGCCACTTTATGCCTATTAGATTACCGCCAAGACAATACCTGACTCAACTTTAAGTAATCAATGTTCATTTGGGTGTATTTTCCGCACTTGGTATCTTTTCTTATCTAGGTTTCAGAAACATCGATACCTCCCTTTAAGCAATTAACTTCCTTAAATATAAGATTATGGTGTCTTCCCGATTCTCCCTCATTTGAAAATCCAATAATACTATTTACCTGGTGGGAAGAAAGGAGTAAGGGAAAATATGTGATTACAATTAGGTTCAAATTGTGTTCCACCTATATTATGTATTAAAGATCGTTTGTTGCAATTCAACTAATGAAAATAGAGTTTGAGAAAGAAATCCTATCAAACCAATTAGAAGCCGACAAAATAAAAGTTGCGTCTTTTAAAGTGTTTGATATGTCGAAAGAAATATTTTAAAATGATTATGTTTAATTCTGACGGGAAAGCAAAAATGAAACAAAAAGCATGAATCGGCCAACATTAGAACAAGTCATGGCCAACGAACAGCTTCATCTTGAACAAACACGCTGGAAATGGCTAAGTACGATGGTCACAGATATGTTGTAAGTATAATCCAACATCCCAACATCTACAATATGATTAATGCGCTGTTCGATAAGTCGAAGAGACTATGACGCTGGTCCATTATGCCGATGCAGCTTAGTATCTATTGCGTTTATAGAGACAGAGATATTTACCCCCCTTACAATTTTGTATATACATGTGTTGAAAATGTTGATATTAATAAGGTTTCCTTCTAAGACTACAGTGTTTAAAAAAAAACAAAAAAAAAACTAGCCGATTCATTCTTCAGAAATTAAAGGAATTGGGAACGAACTTTATCTAGATTTTTTTTTAATAATAAGATGTATTTTACTATAAGTCAAATAAAGGAAATACGATAAAAACAAATGTGTCTTGATTTTTTGTGCGTGTGTGTAATTTTGATAACCACATATCGGTAGATAAGGGTAATTTCGTCCGTCTGACTATTCAAAAAGTTGTCCGTCCGTATGTATAAAGAAGTCCGCAATGTACAAAGAAGTCTTTTTGTGACAAAGTCAGGTAAAATCATCCAGATACAATGGAATCGGTATAAGTTTTTCTGCTGTACACAATTTTATATTGCATAATTACAAAGGTCGAAAATTTTGTTGAACACGAAATGGTCATTCTACCCCACTTTATGTTTGCCTCTTAATGAATACCGTTTGGCCTCTGCTTGAACTGTTATCTTTTTCTAAACATATTCTTTTTGTAGAACTAGTTCTGAGTACCTGCATCCATACAACATATTGTCATTTTGTCGGGTGACTACAAAAATCTGGTAACTGCAATTAGAATAAAGCTGTAGTTAAGAGGTTTTGGTCGCCAATCAATGGTGTCATTACTGATCCATTCCCCGAGAAATAGATAAAGCGGTTGTCTTTAAAAAGGTATCTGTCAGATAGCATATGAAATGTTGTCAGAAAAAGGGAAATTTTTGTTATAAGTGGCTTTTATCAAAATGATTTCTCTTCTCTTCTTCCATCGAAAAGGGGATCTTATACATGTAACATTGATTCGTGATTCGAAATACATTAATTCAATTTGAAACGCTCGAGGAATAGGGTTAAAGAACCGAACAGTAATTTAGCCCCAGGCAGGGATTATATCTCACCTAGCCTGAATCAATTTTCATCGATATTTTCAAAAGTGGGAGACTCGGGAATAAACCAAGATTACTCTCGCAAAAAACTTGATAGCCAGTAGAGCCTGTCAGTACCTCATGAGCTTCTTGTTGATTTGGCATCGCTCTCAGCTTTTGACCTTGATTTTTTATCTTTGACCTACTTACTGATTTAGTGAAATT
The DNA here is from genome assembly GCA_946902895.1 of Fragum fragum. NCBI lineage: Eukaryota > Metazoa > Mollusca > Bivalvia > Cardiida > Cardiidae > Fragum > Fragum fragum. The sequence goes on from OX336365.1 coordinate 27,054,904, forward strand.
ATCAATATTTTGGCTTTATCCTTTAATTAAGTGCTGAGAAATTATTACATGTTATTTTGCATCAAATTTGTTCTTTGGTCATGACCTTTAACCCCATTTCAATATTTTTCGATTATTAAGTGAAGGACTTTATCATGTAAAAGTTATAGACCCTTTTAACGCTTTCACTGTGCATGTGTTAAACCAAATCTCGCTAAATGCTATATTAACTCGAGACTCGGCCAATTGGTCGATTGCGGGTAGTCATTAAGATATATAAACCTATATAAATTGGCTATTTGAACGAGCAAAAATAATGGTTAAAATCAAACTTTTGGTAAAAAAGAGTTCCAACCTATGAGAAGACTTATATAGACCAATTGCAGCGATTAATATTAATAACATACTCGTGTATTAGTAACCAAATTGAGTTTAAAACGACCTTGTATATAGATCATAGGAAATATTACGTACCTCGAGTTTTGCGAAAATTATTCTTTTCCACAATTATATTTCCGATATAATAAGAATGTCTTTTAAGTGGTGTCAGCTTAATCCCTTGATCTTCACTTTTTACCTACTATCAGAAATTTTGATTTGTTGAGTTTGCGACAGTTAATCTAAAACAGTAGTAAAAAGTTACGGGTTTTCATCTTATATTGAGCTCATTTTCTGACTTTGGCCAAATTATCGCTGTTTGAGCTTTATGTTCTCCCGTTCTGTGTTCAGAACGACTGCTATTTAGTATCGGTCTTTATCCTGTCCATTTCTTAGAATCATTAAAGTCCAGTAACACTTCGGGAACCTATTAACTTTGCTTCAGATATTGAGAATGGCTGAACAAGAATACGCTCAAAATTTAAAGACATGTTAGCGATCTTGGTTTACGGAATATTGTTATTCACGGTATACGACAGTAAAGTCAGATCATAAACTTTTAAAATAAAGTTTGAAAATTCCAATTTATGGCTCCTCGCCGGGTGTTGCTTCAAAACCAAAATGTTGACGTAATAGTAGTAGTTGTCAGTTGGAAAAATACCCTGTTGGCAGACGTCTTGTCGGGCAACTATGTCTGGGCTGAGTTTGAAACATTGAAAAGGGTTGTAGTTTAGGGTTTGACACAATGCAGACAGGCGTGTCCAAAGTCTGTTCTTACATTTTGAACCATAGGGATAATTTAATTTTTCAAATGCAGAAAATTCAAAAAGACGAACAACAACGTGTAACGTACAGATTGGAAAAATTTGAAAACCAGTAAGTGTTTTAGATAAACACATGGAAATGTCATATGAACGGTGCCAGAGATATGTATGGGTGTAACCGTCGCGTAGATAAACGGTTGAAAATATCTTGTTAAAACAAACAAAAAAACGTTTATCTTTTATCCAGAACAACCTAGTATGACAGAAGACCAATAGATTATGCCTGTTGGGTTTGGGGAAGAGAGCACTTCAAGTCTAAATAATAATATTAGTTTTCATACTGAAATACCTGTTTTGTTGGATCAAGAATATGGAGAAGTGGTCTGTGTACCTATAGAAAAAAGGTACAAATTCCCTCAATTCCAAGTTTTTCGACCATGGTAACGCGATAGCCAACAGCTGTCTGCTGTCTGTTGATTAGATATAAACAACTACACAAACATATATATTTCTTTTTAAAACTTCTGAAAAACTTTAAAAAATGCAATTACTTCAAGCCTAATCAAGATACAATGTTGATATTTGGCATTGTTATAGTCCTCATTGATACGAATCTACAGACATCAAGGTCGAGGTCATTTTTAATGGTCAAATTTCTGCAAAACTTCATAAAACTTGATAAAACATTGGAATTTGTATTTACTTTAAGTCTATTCAAGGAATTGCAAGAATGTTCCTTAGCTGGACCTTTGTCCATTTTTCTTTCAAGAAAGTTTGATTTGACAAAAAATAAGGGGGATATCTTCTTCTCTGAAACTGCCAATTTGATAAAGACGGTTTACGCTTATAAATTCCATGGGTAGTTCACTCTCAGATTTCTTAAAGCATTTTATTCCGGCGAGAAATACGAATATCATAGGCGGGGATTATTAGTATCTTCCATATTGAACACTTACTGAATAAAAAAAAAAGTCTTCTGTCCAGGCGGCGGCACATATCCTTTCCGACATGTGCCGCCACCGGGACATGAATGGATAATCGTAAACCTAAGTGGGATAGCAGCTGAATGCTAGGAAAGGATGTAGTGGTAGTACTGGTGTGAGAAATACCAGGAATCCATTGGTTTGTGCTCCAGTCGCCGCGATATGACTTAAATACTATTAAAAGTGGAGTTTAACTCATTCTACAATCAATCAATCAATCAATCAATCTTTGTTCTCCTATGTATATTCGACAGAAATGATCCTTTAGAGAACCCTACTCTGATTTTTTCAAGAAATTCTGATTCGGACAATAAGATGATGTTATGGGCTCGCCTTACCGTCATCAAATGGAATATATTGTAAAATTCTAAAAATAATTACTCACTTGATATATGAAAGTTTCTTGAATAATTAGTAGAGCAGTATAAAGTCAAAAGTAATTGCTGAAAATGGATGTCTTTTATCTGGGGCAAAGCAACCTTTGACCTTAACCCTCTACCTTCTATTTGACATTCCAAATGTTGAAGTTTAAGATTGTCTATCTCAAAACATAACCAAATTATGACCGATTTTTTTTTATCTGGAATTCTTCTCTAATCGCATTTTTATCGAAGATCTACTTTCTAAAACTGCTAATAAAGTGTATGGCTATAAAATGTCAAAAATGATTGTTGAAAGGGCATATCCTTCATTTGGAGACAAGTAGACTTTAATCTAGACCTTTGAACTGCTTACTGAGATTGGGAATTATTAAGTGTAGTACAGAATTAATTCAGATACAACTGCAATTTCTATAAATTTATTTTAATTTGATTACGAAAAAAACTTAAAGTTTATATAGTCGTTCTCGAACGCTCGAAATCCAGGTGTTTTCACACCCCAAAAAGAGAGGCAACGGCATAATTCCACTGCTACCCCATTTTACAGCTGGGTAGACTGGAGCTGGCTATTAAGTGTTTTGCCCATGAACACTTCCCGGTGACTGTAGGGCTCAAACCCGCGACCATCATATCATGAGTCAAGTATATCTTCCATCCTGTCATCTAGGCAGTCAAATACAAATGTACATAGATGATAATTAATTGTTAACTCACAGTTTTCTCGAACTTTGACCTTGACCCTTGATCCATTTTCTGAAATCATTGAGTGTAAGCTGTATTATCTTAAAATGGAATTGTTTTTAATCGACCATCTTTGACCTACTTACTGATAACTGCTAATCATCAATGCTAGAGTTGTTTCATCCAAATTAAAGTGTTTAGAAAAAAATTCTTTCGTCTTGCTTCACGTTCGGTCGGTAATCTTGACCTTTCAGTTACTTTCTGAAGTTTTTAATAACTGCCTGTGCAATTTTACCCATTTTTATTCCAGATAAATAAGTATTGATTTTCATCTAGCCTTTGACCCTGACATTTGAACTACTTTCTATTATTTTTAATCATTAAGTGCAATGAAAGCAAAGAATTTTAAAAATAGGTGCCTTTAATCTCGCATCCTGTTACATAGGATTGAAGTCGTGATCTAAACAGTTTCTGTAATGGTACCACTGGTTAACTTTGTTAACCCTTTCCCGTTTTTGGAAATTTTAGACCAGTCCAAATTGAAAGAGGATGCAGACGTCAATGAAAACTGGATGCCATTTGGAATGAAACCATCCTATGTGGTAGAAAATATTTACAAGCAATTTCTTCTTTTTCCACAATGTTTTCTTGAGTAAAAAATCACCGGAACGTAAAATCCCGTATTTGATCGGGAAAAGGTTAAAGTCGACGGTGGTACCGGTCTAATAAGTTTCCACACTAAGCACATGCGTTCTTCCGGTATTCGTTGAAAAGCGCCCTCTATAGGATGACGATAAATTAGGATAATGGCCACTCTTGAAAGAAAGAAACTTTCAGACTTGCGTGTTGTCGATTTAAGAGTAGAATTGGAGAAGAGAGAACTAGATAAAACTGGTGTGAAAGCTGTTCTCCTCGAACGACTGCAGAAGGTATGCATGTTGTGAGATATGGCATTTTCAAAGATTGCAGGCTTCCCAATGCCACATGATTCTCGGCATTTCTCTAAAAGGGAATAATTCATCATTGAATCAACAGTTAGTTTCAGGGGTCGACAATAACTTTGCTTCAGTGAGATCCCACAGAATCCCTACCCATTACTTCAGGGTTTCCTCCAGATAATCAGGGCCGCCGTCATAGCGCAGTCGGTAGGGGTCATACTAAAACAAGCCCTACAGAGATTTATAGCCCTACAGACGCCCTACGGAATTTGTACACGCCCTACAAGTATTTGAGCGATAATGGTGTATAATTTTTACTTAATATGATTGAAATTAACATTTTTCTGCATATTTCAAAATATTTTCTGTGAAATTATCTTATTTATGATGATTTTGATGTTTACAAATGCCGAAACCTGACCAGAAGTAACTTGAGGAAACCTCAGACCATTAAATGAGGGGTGCCCCTCAATTCTACAATCAAATTTCTATTAAAGTACTCATCCTCTCAGCTTTAAAAGGAATAGGTTTTTGATATTAAAAAAAAAATTCAGAACTTTTCTTTAGGTTTTAAATGATTTTTCTAGTCGAAAATTGTAAAGATAAGGGAGGCAACTCAATTTAGCATAGGCTAGAAGCTAATAGGATGGATACCAAAGACAAAATTGGAAAGATGTTGCCTCATCAGAAATAAGCAAAATTCACAGAATTCTTTTTCAAGTAAGAAAAAATGTGTTATTTTTAATCCTATTAACCAAAAATTATTCACTATTAGTCCTATAGTCGTAGGGCGTGTACAAATTCTGTAGGGCGTCTGTAGGGCTATAAATCTCTGTAGGGCTTGTTTTAGTGTGACCGGTCGGTAGCGCGTCAGACTCCTTCTCTTCAAACATGGGATGTGATGGGTTTGATCAATGGCGGCGGCACATATTCTTTCCGACATTTGTCTTGGTATTGGGTCCGTTCGCCCTAAATATACTTTCGCCCCGGGTCTGTTCGCCCTGGGTCCGTTCGCCCCAAAAGTAGGTCTGTTCGCCCTATTTTTTATGTTCTCACACCCTCCGATTTTGAAGAGTAGTATGATTTTGAGTGTATTTGTAGTCTTTTCTGAAAGGTCGTTTGAAATGAATAAAGAATTAATAAAAATCAGCTTGTCATTTTCACCAATGTTTTGTCTACTTTCATCTTCACTGGGGTCATAAAAAAGTGTGGATCGTGAATTATAGCCCATTCAAACCTGTGGGTAGCAATTTCTCCTTTACTCACAATGCTTTCTACTGTTATTGGTATTTTGTTATAAAATGTCGACAGTACTTTCAAAAACTTTCTTATTCAACTGTGACTGTGTCGTAAAAAGTCTGATTGTGTTTCAATGATCTAAATTTCGTGATTTTTGTTCATTTATTATTGTTTTCTCTTTTTTTGGGGGGGGGGTGAGGGGGGATTTAAAAAATTCCAACTTGTGGATAGCAATTTTGTCCTTTATTCACAATGCTTTAAAGCGGATTTTGGATTTATTACTTTCCATTGTCATCTCCAAAAGCTTTTTATTTAGACCCACACAGAACTTTGTCGTCTGGTAATTGGCTTATTTAATTAAACATTAAATTTCTTTTAACCTTATTATGTACTTGGAATCAATTCACATTCACTACAACTTTAGATCAGTCTGAAATTTTGTCTGAATATGGGTTGAAAGAACTACCTTTCATAACCTAAATATCTCATAAAGGAAAAATAAATGTTAACGAGATTTTTTATTGTAGAAATCTAAAATGTAATTGAAATATAGGGCGAACGGACCCGGGGCGAACGGGAATTAGGGCGAAAAGTAATTAGGGCGAACGGACCCGGATTCATTTGTCTCTTACCAATGGGTGGATAATCATAAACCGAAGTGGGATAGCAGCTGGAGGCTAGGAAAGGATGTAGTGGTAGTACTTTTGTGAGAAATACCAGGAGTCCATTGTAAGGTGCTCCAGTTGCCACAATATGTGGAAAATGAGGAAATTCCCAAAGTTTTCACCATCACTTTTTCCAAATTAAAATAGTAGGTGCCAAATGGAAAAAGTTGGGGCCAAATTTAGAAGGAGTTGGTGCCAAAGTCGAACATTTCGTAACTGCACATTTATTTTCTAAACTTTTATGTTGTAAAATAAACAATATACATATTAAAGAGGTTGTAAACATGGTCATTCATTCGTAATGTTTTGAATGAATGTAACTAAGTCATACACATACAATGAGTTTATTCATCTTCTATCAGTGTTTTCAGTACTTTGATTAGAAAATCAAGACTTTGATGAGAAAAATAGAGAGAAGGAAATTGTAATAAGCCTTATATAATATGCTTGATTTGATAACAGAATAACGTAGACATCTGTAACTTTAAAACAAAATTGGTTTAAGGATGAACATTCTTGGGATGAATGAACAGAAAAGAAATGGTTTGTCTGCCTTTAGGACAGTAGAACTCATGTATTTTCTGTCAAATTTTGACAAACTACCACTGTTACTATCAACAGCTATTCAGAATATCCTTCTTATAACCCATGAATGCTGATTCAGAGTTTTAGCAAGTATTCGCGGTAGCATACGTGCTAACTGTATTGTAAACTGACTAAAACTGGCCAGTTTAATTACATTGTTGTTAAAGAGAGCCAATTTTTGCATGATAAATGAGGTCTACTGATAGCCATCATCAAAGAAGTTTGATACAACCTTAAAACTAAGTCACGCCCTAAACACAAAATCAATATGACCCACCAACAAATGAGCACATTTCATTAATCTGATTTGCTGTCAATCACAACTGTTATTAAAATTAGCAATGTGTCCGTCTTGTGTCAGACTCAATGACATAATTAACCCGATATTGAGCAATTATACACACTTGGCCCTGGCCTTGATTTTTGGAGATCAGTCAAAGTAAAAATATGTATGAAAAACTTTTCATTTTTTTTTGTGCCACGAACTTGCGCCAAATAAAAAAAAAAAATGGCCAGAATTTTATTTTATTCGGCAACAATGGCGATTGACAGCACAAACCCTGTTTTCTACTTAAACAAGTAAACAAAAAATCAGGATCATTAGTTGATAAATTCAGATCTATTGTACTGGAGAAATATCGAAGGAACCTGGCGGAATCCCAAGCCTGAGATTGCTGGGGTCCCTTCCAATTTTCAGGGATCCTTGGGATCCCAGGACACTGTAAGTGTCGACCCCTGAGTTTTGTAAAACAACAACAAAAAAAGCATTATTTTCATATGCCCACACTAATAGACGACAAAATTTTAGGCTGGTCCAGCAAGCGTCATAGCGCAGTCGGTAGCTCATCTGACTCCTAATCATCAATCATGGGATGTCATGGGTTCAATCCTCGGCGGAGGCACATATTCTTTCCGACATTTGTCTCTCACCAATGGGTGGACAATCTTAAACCTAAGTGGGATAGCAGCTGGAGGATAGTAAAGGATGTAGTGGTAGTACTGGTGTGAGAAATACCAGGAATCCAATGTTAGGTGCTCCAGCCTCCGCAATGTGACTGAAATACTGTTAAAAGTGGAATTAAACCCCATTTAATCAATCAATTCAGGCTAGACCAGATTCAAAGAAGTTGAAGACAACAATTTTTAATTTATTTCAGGTAGGTTTCAATGTTTTTTCATGACACAGATTTTGATTTTTCTATTTTCCTCTCATATACTATTTCAATACCAGTGTTCTGCCAAGGATTTTCAGAAGAGGGGACAATTGTCCCCTCAGCCCTTAATTTTTGGAGACATTTTCTGAATGAAAGAGACACTTCCATTTCACTGTAATACTTAACATCAAAGCATAATTTCAACTTCAGGTACAGTCATAAACCTTGTTTTTCTGATTATACAAAAAATTGAGAGCAGCATAGTTTAGTTCTTTTTTCATTTAATGCTTTGGTGAATTATAAGATATATAGCTACTGTGGGCTTTTGTGTGTGTGTGCGTTTTGTCCAATCTGAGTTATTTAGTATCTTACTGTAACCAGGCATAATCTCAAAACCAATTTCACTGAAACTTTCTTTTGTTTCATTTGTGACTAATATATCTCTAACATCTTTCTAACACTATACAAGTAGACAATACTTAAGATTGGTCTAAGCTGAAACATGACCAGAATGTATTGCAGGTATAAAGTTTGGGTTCATCAAGTTTGTACCAGCCATTCAAAAGTATCAAGAGAAGGGTCTGAGTGACCTATCAGAGCTTATAACCCCAAGACAGGAAAAGGCCAGAATAAAATCAATTATGATTGTTTTAAAGCTCTGTAAATTATTTTAAATCATTTTAAATCATTATAAACAGAGATTTTGTAATTCTGTAATATTTGTGTAAAAGTAAGTCTCTATATCAACCATTGACAATGATTAATTTGGACAAAAACGGTCGCGATATGTCATGTCCGAATATTGGTACACTTACAACTGCAAACTTCTTTTGACATCAAAATATAATCTTTCATACTTTATCCAAGTACAGAATAGTTAGATATCAATTATTTCTTACTGTGAATATAAATTATTCCTTGTGTTGTTGGTTATTTGAATCCAGTAAAAGTGTCAATTGATAGCTTTATAGAAATGCTTTACGTAATGTTTGTGTCATATGAATATCGCGGAAAAGTAGGTCCGATTGGCCGACCTTTTCTTCAAATCCGCACTCCTTTCAAGTTTATCTAAAATAAATTCTTTTCTGATTTTGGGAAAAAATGGATTTTTATTATTAAGAACGGCTTTGTTTTACGTCCAAAGTAGGACAAAAAATGCTGAATTTCGGCCGCGATAATTTTCTCATCTACGCTAATTTTTATGCGACATCCACAATTTTTATGCGAGAATATCGCGGAATCGCGGCCTCGGCAGAACACTGCAATACAATTTTTGAAATTGCGGAAAATCAATGTCATTTTTCAGAATAAACCAGGGTATTTCCCTAATAACCTATGTAAGCTGTCAATCTATTTGAGATTAAGCCAATGCCAGTGCAAAGAATATTGGGTAATTCATGCTGTGTATGACAGTTGGAATCCAGCACTCAGTTTGAATTTCTCAAACCAAAGTCATCTAGAATTATGTTCGCTAGCTATTCTGTAAAGATCATTCCAAAACTGCCTTTAGCGTCAATACAAATATAGACCCCGTGGTATTGCAAGAACCATTTTCCCGGGTTTGACCAAGACCTCGGATTTTGATGCAAGGAAATTCAAAAAGAAGTAATTTTGTCACTTTGCATCATATTGGCTCTAGAAAATTACTAGCCATTGGTCAATGGTCATTATAAGTGTGCCAAATTATTTTCAAAGTGAGCTTTGGAAAAAGCAGGAAATGATTGCATCAAGCAATTTATCCTTTCCCCACATGTTTCTACCCTCTTTGGCACCTTCTTTCTTATTTAAGCTCACTTTGAAATGTCTTATTTAGCTTCTTTCAATTTGTACCAGCAGGGCTCTGCAGACTCCCAGAATTTGGGGAGAAGTCACTTCTCACTAGTCTGAGAATTGGGAGAAGTTTTTCAAAATGGGGAGAAGTGGTGAGACTTTCAAGAGAAGTGGATCACGTTAAAAATTAAATTTTTGCGCATATTCCTCATTTCTATCAGAAAGTGAAATAGCTTCTCAAACCTAAAAAATGAAAAATACAAAAGTTTCACAGTGTTTTCTATGTTTATTGCATAAAACATAATATAAAATGCAACCACTTGGTCGTAAAGCTATTTTATTTTCTGATAAAAATGAGGAATACGCGCAAAAACTTTATTTTTTATGCAATCCACTTCTCCTGAAAGTCTCTCTACTTCTCCCCATTTTGAAAAACTTCTCTCAATTCTCAGACTAGTGAGAAATGACTTCTCCCCAAATTCTTGGAGTCTGCAGAGCCCTGGTCCTCAGTCTTCAAATTTTAATAGAATGATTGTGACATCATATGGATTGTTTCTTTGTAAATTGGGTTCGATTGGTTAAGTGACACAAGAAAAGGGGCCTTATGAAAATTTAATTACTAAAACATCATTAGCACAATAAAGTCATCAGTCTTTATCATTTTCTTCAAACTATTTATCATTAGGATTGCTCCTTTGTACATTGTGTCTGATTTTTTTTAAAGTTTTACAAAAAATGGGGCCTTATGAAAGTTTTATTACAAACAATTCTTGACACATTTCAGTCAACTGTTTTCATTGATTCTCTTTAACTTCTACAGAATTATTGTACCTTCATTAGCATTGTTCCTTTTGAAATTTGGTTAGTTCTGTAAATTATGTGAAAAGGGGCCCTATGAAGATTTCACTATAAACTCATTAAAACAATAGTTTGATTGTACCATCATTACAATTGTTGATTTTGACAGTGGATCTGATTATGGCAAGTGTCGCATAAAAAGGGGCCTTATGAAAAACTTTCTTAAATATTGATGTCCCTTGATTTCACCGGATTCACTTCAAAATTTCACAGAATGATTGTACAATCACTTAAATGGTTCTTTTCAGAACTAGGTACAATCCATCAAGTGTCATGTAAAAAGGGGCCATATGATTTTTTTTTTTAAATATTCTAGTAAACATGATGAAGACCCCATATTTCATCTGATTCACTTTTAACTTTCACAGAATGATAAAATCAACAGTAAAATATCACGGGAAAAGGGGCCTTATAAGAACTTGGTTTTAATATCTTTGTTAACACAATAAAGTCAACAGTTTAATTGGATTCTCTTCAAAGATGCATAGAATAATTGTGGCATTTGAAACACAGGAAAAGAGGCCTTACAGATTATCATTCAAAACATTCTTGTGTATGTGATGAAGATCACAATCATTATCAAATTGTCTTTTAAATTTCATAGGACAACTGTAGGGTTGTAAGGAAAGATCCATTTTTGGACAGAAATTGATCCATCAAAAAACACTGGAAAAGGGGCCTCATGGATTTTCATCAAAACAATCCTGTCTATGTGATAAAGTCCAAAATTATTGTCAGATTCTGATGAAAATTTCACAGGATGATTGTAAGGTCATAAGGTAAATTCCTTTTGAAAATGGAGTGGATCCGTCTTGAAACATGGGAAAAGGGGCCTTGAGTATTGTTGCTCAAAATAATAAGGGGGATAAAGTCCTGTTTTTCTGAGTTGCGGCAAACCGAAGGTTTTAAGCTACTCATTGTTGTCGCACTATTTAACTATCTCATGTATTCCTCCGATGGCCCGGGACAAATAACCTCCCTGACATTGTCGTATCTTAAATAGGCTCATTCTGTGTTACCAGCCCAAATTATAAATTTTTGGACACTCTTTTAAAAGATGGCATCATTTTTAGCTCACCTGAGCACGTAGTGCTCAAGTGAGCTATTGTGATCGCCTTTTGTCCGGCGTCCGTCCGTCGTGCGTCGTGTGTCGTGCGTCGTGCGTCGTCCGTCAACAATTTCTTTAAACGACATCTCCTCCTAAACCACTGGGCCAATCTGAACCAAATTTGGCAGAAATGTTCCTTAGGTGGTCCCCTTCAAAAATAGCTAAAAGAATTGAAATCTGTTAAGAACTCTGGTTGCCATGGCAACAAAAGTGAAATTTTAAAATAATCTTCAAAAATCTTCTCCTCCTGAACCAGAAGGCGTAGAGCCTTGATATTTTGCATGAAGCATCAGTATATTGACCTCTTCCAAAATTGCTAAAATCATGATCCTCGGATCCCCAGGGGCGGAGCCCCAGGGGGGTGGGGTTTATATAGAAATAAAGAACTATTTTTTAAATGACATCTCCTCTCAAACCACTTGGTTGATTTGAACCAAATTTGGCAGAAATGTTGCTTAGATGGTCCCCTTCAATAATAGCTAAAAGAATTGAAATCCGTTAAAAACTCTGGTTGCCATGGCAACAAAAGTGAAATTTTAAAATAATCTTTAAAAATCTTCTCCTCCTGACCCAGAAGGCATAGAGCCTTGATATTTTGCATGAAGCATCAGTATATTGACCTCTTTCAAAATAGCTAAAATCATGATCCTCGGGTCCCCAGGGGCGGAGCCCCAGGGGGGTGGGGTTTATATAGAAATAAAGAACTATTTTTTAAATGACATCTCCTCTCAAACCACTTGGTTGATTTGAACCAAATTTGGCAGAAATGTTGCTTAGATGGTCCCCTTCAATAATAGCTAAAAGAATTGAAATCCGTTAAAAACTCTGGTTGCCATGGCAACAAAAGTGAAATTTCAAAATAATCTTTAAAAATCTTCTCCTCCTGACCCAGAAGGCGTAGAACCTTGATATTTTGCATGAAACATCAGTATATTGATCTCTTACAAAAAAGCTAAAATCATGATCCTAGGGTTTCCAGGGGCAGACCCAGGGGGGGGGGGGTATAGACATGAAGCATCAGTTCACAGACGTCTTTCTTATTTCTGAAATTATAACCCATAGAAAAAGTTTTTTCCTTCTTTCAAATCAGCACTAAGGCCTTAGAATTTATTATTTAGACTTTTGGTCCCCAGGTTCATAGTCTTTATATGTAATTGTGGCCCACTTGTTTCATAATCCTAACCTTAACATGAAATTAGACTGTTGAAAGAAAAAGAGCCTTTATCTCAGGTGAGCGCCCCAGGGCCAACGGCCCTCTTGTTAAAGGTTTCATTACAAAATTATCCTAATTTTTTCCAAACTTCTGATTTTACAATCAGCGAACTACATTCAACGCGTAAATTTCCTTGATACATACAAATAATTAGATCGTCAGTTTTGATTAAAAGACCATAAATTCAAAGGACAGCGTGTATCTTCACATCATTTTATATTTCTTAGAAATATATCTGCAAGTGCAATACAAATCTCATATCGGTTACCTCCGATGAAACAAATTATCAACGAAATTGAGCATAAATACATACGATACTTGAAACACGCTGTATAAGTGATATGGGCCGTACAGCTTCGTATATATTAAATTGGTCCGTAGGGAATTGCATAGACGATATTGACTTATTTGGGTATTTTAAGGATAAATGCTATAATCTGTAATTAATACTAACATCAATGTATTAAATATTGATTTTGTGAAGTTATTTGTGATTTCAAATATACTGGGGCAAACCTAACCTACTGAATGCAAATTATTATCAACACTATTTGGAGTACGACTCATGCGAGCGCACTTGTTTATATCCTGCCCTGATACTAAACAAGAATGTTGATTCCTTATTTAAATCAGAGTTGTTGTTTGATTTCGTGACAATCGATAAAGATTATCTAGTGACGAGTAAAGGCATTCACCCTGGAAACGATGGTTATATCCGAGATTAATGTCATATCTTCGATAGGCTGATTTGACTTACCTACCACATGGATGGAACGCCGAATTAGGTCATGGTTTTCTCAAGACGACTACCGCAATTTCTGTGTTTCCTGTTAAAGGTTATAATTTGATTGCATGTCAAATATGATTTGTCTTGTACAAAATTGTGTTTGTAGCGCCCTGGCCGGGCTTTCCTCAATTTAGTTAAATAATTTTTCGAACTGATTTTCTGTCATTCTCTCACCGAACCTCCTCGCGTTGAATGCGATATAAGGAAATAAGAGTTTGAAATATTTTCAACTTTGAAGCCCAGGCTAATTAAGGCATATATTTTCTAAAGATACCTGAAGATCTCTTAGTTACATACCCATTTGAAGCAGAGAAAAGATTATTTTTATCACATTATGCGTACTCAAAAATGTTCGACCTAAACCCTATTTATTTTTTACCTAGATGATATTTACGAACCTTTTATTATATTGATTGAGGTTTATTTATTGTAGTAATTTCAACTGGGATTTGAAGTTCAATAATTTGCATAATCAAAGCACTGAAAGTACCTCTGATGAGAAACAGAAACCAGATTTATACAACTAGAAGTAACTTTCTACCCAATGAACTCTGTCTTCTGAATTTGCTATGGTGATTTAGAAACTGCTTTCCAGAGCTTGTTGTGCAACACTGAGAAGAAATATTCTCTGATGTCTATAAATATTGGGAAAATGTTCATATTTCAAAACACAATTCACCTCAGATAATTTAGTAACCTGTGTGATATGAAGTCAATTGTAAGAAAATATCACCTAAATGCAAGATCCAATCACACTAGGCTTTAAAAATAGAACTCACCAACACAGAATTAAATAAACAAAAATACACACACACACAGAATTTACTTTTAAGTGGATCAATCTCATTTGATCAGTCAAGGGCCAACAGACTTCAGTTTATGTTTAGTAATGAATTCCAGACAGTCTGTCTGTTGTCGCAACTCTCAGGCCCTTCAGGGCTTTGATTTTGCTTTATGCATTCTTCTTTGAGTAATTAACTTCCTTTAATATCGGATTTCTTTAACGAAAAACTTGATAACCAGTAGATCGTCTCAGGCCCTCATGGGCCTCTTGTATTAATTGCACACTATATAAAACAAAATATGCAGCTACTTGGTTGCAAAGCTATTTTCATTTTCCTATACAAATAAGGAATACTCTCAAAAAAAGTGTTATATGCGACCCACTTCTCCTGAAAGTCTCTCACTTCTCCCTATTTTGAAAAACATCGCCGAATTCTCAGATTAGGGAGAAGTTACTTCTCCCAAAATTCTGAGAGTCTGCAGAGCCCTGCTTTTTGGACTTGGGAATTCTTATTTAAACCTTACGTGCAACTGTCATATATCTTTAATAACTCTCTTTCTACTAATGCTAGTGCTTTGAAACTGTGCATGCTTTTGTGACCATCATATCATCTTCAAGGAGAAGATTCATTACAATTATATGTATTTCAGTGGACTTTTAAACCTTTTTGGATATAGAAATTCTTGTATGACTTTGAAAGATTTTTCATCTCTATTACTACTTGGGTATTATGCCTTATGTTGACATTGAATTTGTGGTAACTATCCAGCACTCAAAACAGTCTAGCGTTGTTGTCTTCTGACAGCTCTTGTCTACATATTCTACAAATTCGACAGTGTATAGGTCTTGTATCAGACTCATTATCTTGACTGCTGGTAATGGGTTAATGAAGAACAATTTTTTCTACCCTTTACTATAAGTATTTTGACGATAAATCTTTTAGAATTATTTTGTACCATTCCAAGATTCGCCTTGGTATTTACTTGTTCCTGACAGTTGACCATGAAAAATCTACATGTCCACAAATCTAAAAGGCTATGTTGGACAAGTTGGGCATGGGAATTCTCGCCCCTGCTCCAACTTCTGTGGATAGTTTTACCTCTTCTCTCTATTCTGAGACTAAGGGAATTGTCTTCTAGATTTCTAAGAGTTTGTATAGCCCTGAAGGCTACTTGGTAAATGTTTTCTTGGTAAATTTTCAGGCCCTTGAAGATGAAGGTAAGGATCCGAATACTATTGAGATTGCTGTGACTGACTCACCAAGTGGCAAGAAAACCCCAGTAGGCATCAAGAAGACTCCAAAATTAAAGGATGTTGAAGATGGTATGTAATACTTAATAAGTATACCAGTAACAAGTATTTACCCATTACCAGATGGTAAAATTTTAGACTGGTCCTAATGGAAAGGTGTTGCAGACCACAATTAAGAGTGAATGAAATTTAAGATTTTTTCAATTTTCTGGATAGAAAACGTGTTATATGCAGAAATCGCTTATTACAAGCAATTACCTCATTTTACACAATGTTTTCCAAATTGCTTTTCTTGAGGGGCGTCAAAAGGTGTCTCAGTGTGGGAATAGGTTAAGATGAACACTTACAACACATAAAAACAGTGATTTAGTAGATAACATGCTTGCAAGTTGAAAAAATATTCAACAAAAGACAAAAAAATTAAGTTTTTAGTTTGATATTATATCTTGCTTTCAAATCCACACAAAACCTTAGAATTCCTATGCACTGCAGCATCGGTTTACAAGATAATATAATATGGAAAAAAAAAGAAGAAAAAACATACAACAAAACAATACACAATTCATCAAGACGTGGAAGGGAGATGATATTCAAGGCTTAGAAAGGACATAGTTGAAGTACTGGTGTGAGAAATAACAGGAATCCATGGTTAGGGGCTCTAGCTGCTGCAATATGACTGAAATACTGTTAAAAGTGGCATTTAATCCCATTCATTCAATCAATCAGTAGAGCAGTTTGACCTGTCAGGAGTGGGTTGGAGTAAATGTGACTGTTGTATACTATATAAAGTATTTGCATTTTTTAAATATTTCAGGAGAAAAAGACACAGACATGGACAATGATAAGGTATTACCATATTTTTTATTTTACTCCAAAGACGTTTATTTATCACATGTCGATGTATATCGGCATTTTCACTCGCACTCAAAAATAGAGAGTCAAAATTTTCCAAAGTCAAAATCGAAAACTGAAGGGTCAAATTTTGTCAATATTTCATGTAAATATTTAAAGTTGGAACATCTAAAAAATCCCGAATTTACTATGAGTTTCAAATTATTCTTATTATTCATAAAAAGGAAGCATCATGTTTATCCACAGAGACCCATGACATTTCTTAAGTAATACTACAATTGATGTTATTTGACTTCTTACTTAAATTTTGTTTGGTTTTTAGTGGTTTTGTAGGACAAATCCGGTATTTCACATCGATCAACTGGAAACAAGTTTTCACGAATTTTCTACTAATTTCCACGCATGCTCATAACTTGAAGTGAAAATCTATGTGATCGCCTCCATCTTGTTTTATCGCTGATGAAGAAAAAAAGCTTACTTGCTGAATGCCAACAGCCTCCTTTTAGTCATGAATATCAAGGAAAATGGTTGAAAAATATGACCTAATATATCCATAGTAAATTGTCTAATGAACTGTCTAAATGAGAGTAATAATCTCCTCGCGTTTGATAATAGAATCTAGGTCAGTGGTTAGTGGAGTAAACAAACTCCTAACCCTGTCTGTTAGTTTTGACCTGGCAGGACTGAGCAAATTTACATCCCATGTAGGCAGTATATGCTACAAGTTACAACCCTGTTATAGTCGCGATTCAAGCACCTATTTAACCCCAACGAATAAAACACCCCTTTACCTCTCCAATTCGTCTATATCTTCGAAAAAAACATGTATGACGTAATAATAATATGCCCAAAGTAAAAAGAATTTAATGTTAGCTTTGATTGCTTTACCTTTTATCATTTAAACTTTACCATACAACCACAAATTTTCACGTACCGATGAAATAAAATTAAAGAAAGCGTTGTCATTAAACCAAAATAGCGATTTCGGTAAACAGTAAAAGGGCCATGATTGATTGAATGGGGTTTTAACGCAACTTTTAATAGTATTTCAGTTATATCGGGGCGGTTGGAGCTCCTAACCATGGGTTCCTGGTAGTTCTCACACCAGTATACTACATCCAGCTGCTAATCCCTCCTAGGTGTACAATTTATTTACTCATCTTGATGAAAAATGTTGTCATTATTGAGTGTGGTTACTGATAAGCCAGCAAAACCGCTCTTAGGACTTTCAGTCCTTTGATTGATTAAGGTGGTCATTAGTACTGTGATTTCAGTGAAATAAGTAATCTAATAAAAAGTTTAAACATAGTTCATATGAATCTGATCCCTGATACAGGGTGCCCATTGACGTACTGCAGTACGTAATTTACGTATGATTACGTCGGTTCTCGTACAAATCTTTCACCAATATGTGCATGGACGTACAGAAAAATAAATGAACATAGAAACAAAAATGCCATTACGTTTGTTTTTTTCCCTAAAAACCCTAAAAATTGCAAGCAAAGTAGACCAAAATTGCATGGGATGCAAGTGCTTTCCCTTTCATTCGACGAGAACCATTGCTTCTTTTCGGCCTATTTTCCTCTATATAGAGAAATCTCAGAATAGGGGAACCAGCTGCTGCAAAATGACGTATAATGTGGATCTAGTTGTGCATAAGACCTTTGAAATTCAAATTGCGCCAGTCATTCTTGAATTATCTGTCCTTGAATTGAACGAAAATCACTATGTTTATGTGTGCAAATGAGCTGAAACATGGCACATTATCTGTCCTTTCCTTAACAATATAGCTTAAAATTACAGGTTTTTTTTTGTGTGAGTGCACAACTCCTCCTACAAATTGTATTTGATTGAACTGAATCTTGCCACAATGTATCTCTGATATTAAGTTGAGCAAAAGACTTAAGAAATTCAAAAACTCGGGTCTTTCTTGAAATGTCTGCCCTTGAATTGATTGATTCAAATGTCAAGGTCTTTTTGAGCTCTGAAAACCTAAACTGAACCATTGTAATAGTTTATTTGTCAAGATCAGTTTTTCAAGATAATATTTTTATTGCTTGTGGTGAGTACTTTCTGTTGAAACTTGTTTCCAAGGTCAATTTTTTAAGTCAATTGAATTCAAATAATAGAATTTAACTTAATGTTCAATGATAGGTTATTATAAAGGCATCTTGTTTCTCAAATGTAAAAAGTTTTATTCAGGTGATAAGATCCTTATTTTGCCAAAAATCAATACATTTCATTTAAGCTCAGGTTATTGGCAAGCCAAGGTTACTGTTACTTCAGGCATATATGCGCCGCTCTGCAAAGCTCTTGTTCAGATTTTTCAAAGCATTTGAGATAAAAAAAAAAGAAAGAAAACCCAAAACATGGCTTTTGGTTAGCTAATTTCCATATATTGTAAAGGCTGAAAACTTTGAAAATCTGTTCAGAAACTAGAGGATGGATTTCAAATTAGTTTCTCAAGAACGATCTTTTGATGACCCTTTATCAGATTTCTTCAGGAAATTTAGTAGGTTGATAATACTGCTTTGGAGGATGGGCCTATTTCAGTAGAGATCACATAATTTGATGGAAGGGAAATAATTGTTATTGCTCAACTTAGTATATTTGTTGTAAAGAACGCTATTCAGAGTCCTGATTGATTGAGAAATAGAATAATTAAATGAGAAATGGTATATTTAAAATTTTTGACTTCCATTTATATGAAGCTATGCCTAGTAAGAGAAATGTATAATGACTGTACATTTTTTAAACCAGATAAATGAAGATGGAGAAGATTTCTCTGCCGATGAAACTACTGAAATGCTAGATGATGAAGATGCTGAACTTATAGATATTGATAATGCTGATATGGTCCTGAAAGACGTAAGATTCATATTGTGATACAAGACAACATTCTTTCGACTGGTCTAAATTGAAAGGAGTTGCATACTTTCTAGCAATTTCTTCCCACAATGTTTTCTGAAGCTTGTCCTAGTAAGAGGTTCAAAGGTAAAACAACCTAAACCCATTTCCACTCAGTGACACTTTTAGACACCCCCGAAGGAAAAAAGCTTTTGAAAGCATTGTGAAAAATGAAGAAATTGCTTGTTACAAGCGATTTCTTCATTTTCCACAATGTTTTCTATCCGGAAAGTTGAAAAATAAAAAAAATCATAAATTTTAAATTATCATCTGCACTTTCATTCAATTTGGGCCAGTTTAAAACTTTTCCATCTGGTAATGGGTTAATTCAGAAAGCTAGGAGAAAATTTACTAATGCTACAAAGCAGAATTTGAAATGATTGGGTGAAACAATACAGTAGAAAGTGTATTGCAATATATTGCAATATGGCCAATCTTTGCACAGAAAATTTCAAAATTATGAGTTGACCACTTATTGTCACTGTAAAGGTATACATACTTACTCGTAGTGAATTTAAAGAAAGTGGAAAACTAATGAATTCTCCTTTAAACTAGGATAACTAGAGTCCAAGGAATTCATTGAAAATGATTTTTTTTCTCTGTTTAGTTTTATGGGAAAATCAGTTTTTATCACCAAGATTTTATTTTTTCTATCAATGAATTATTAAATACAGTAAATGGCATGACATTCGTAAAAAATCCGGCCATTGTTCTCGCCACTTGAAAGCACGCAACAAATTATGTATATTGATAAGATAAACATAATGTGCCACTAAAATAATTGAATCTTCTGAAGGAAATGATTTGATATCAAAAAGTTCCTATAATTCCGACAGTTTAGAAGGGCTTGCAACCATCCAATCAGCAGAGGTGCAAATAAAGTGAGCATGTCATCTATCGATACACGCTTTTTGATCAAAGGGCTTCTGATCAAAGGACTTCTGATCAGTGCTGCTGACATAGCGCAGTAGGTAGCTCGTCAGACTCATCATTCATGGGATGTCATGGTTTCCATTCCCGGCGGCGGCACATATTCTTTCCGACATTTTCTCTCACCAATGGGTGGATAATTGTAAACCTAAGTGGGATAGCAGCTAGGGGCTAGAAAAGGATGTAGTGGTAGTACTGATGTGAGAAATACCAGGAATCTATTGTTAGGTGCTCCAGCCAGCGCAATATGACTGAAATACTGTTAAATGAGGCGTTAAACCCTATTCAGGCTTCCGATCAGCAGTTGTATATATGATTTACCTTGTTTACTGTCCCCTTATTTGAATGCGAGTAACGCCTATCATGACAAGGCGACTTCCTGTATTTTCCAGGCGACTTCGCTTTGATCAGCAACTCAGGCAAAGTTTGTTGAAACCAGGTGACTTCTTCGACTGAGTCGCCCACTCTGCAGAGCCCTGCCCATGGTCTTAAAAAAACTCTGCAAAAACATAGCCTTGGCAGATCACTATACATGTCATTAATTTTGACTGAGGATCATAAACCAACAACCAATCATAGCTAATTTACAACAAATCTTTTAAGTTTCTAGAAGTCTTTTTACATTTAGATGGAGGCCCAAAACAGGCCAGGTCCAATTTATGTTATGAAACCATCATAACAAATGACGACTGATCAATCTTTATTGCATGATTACATTATGCTGACTTCTGCTTAGTTTACTGGTTATTTCATGGTCTTGTTTGATTTCATTTGAAAACATACAAACTTATTCTTTAATTAGGGACAACTGATGGTAGTTGGTATATTTGCTAAATATTTACAACCGATTCAAGTTGAAAAAAAGACACAATACAAAAAGCTTTCCAAGCTGTTATTTGTGGATAGCTCAAAATTTCAGATGTACACAAATTTTGATAATTCCTCTGTGTATCACAAACTATTAGAATACATATGACCTTCATCTCGATTAGTTACTTATACCTGTCTTCAAGACACACGCTACCATGAAACCATATTTGGACCAGTTTGACCACTTGTATCATGTAAAAGTGGATAATTGTCTTATGTGTAAGTTTGGAATATTTTTTGTTGCTAGCATTTTTGCCAGATTGTTTTTTTAATTTCCATTTTCTTTGTACTTTGGGCAATAATGGCGGCCGCTATTAACAGCCCTGATAGGAACTAGTTGTTATGTTAATGTACTATTTGATCTTAAAGCCAATTCCAATTAAGCAATGAATTGCTAGTATCTTGGATGAAATTAAGAGAATTTCACCTAACCAACACTCGCTTAGTATGGCTACCAAAGACAAGTTCGTACATCTGGGTAAAAAACTAGAGGGATTGTTGGTCGGTAATTCTGTGCATGTTCACCTTTGTTTGATCAAGTTTAATCATTTTCAGGAGGATGACAAAATGGAGACAGAGGTATTGGAGAATTCCATAGAAACAGAGAAGGTATTTTTAAGTTCTGTTTATTATCAAATGTTAATTTGAAACATATACAGCCAATTCATGCTGTATATAAGACATTTAGGTTATAAGCAGGCAGTCAAAGTTTATGTAGGCTCCATTTTAGAATTTTCATCAACCGAACATTTTTACAAATAAACCATAGCCTGGTGAGAAAATGGCAAACAGGCAATTTTATGAGTTTGCAGGATTATCTTTGTCTATGCTGTCTTTGAATGAATATTTGAAAACCACTTGGACAAACTTTAAAAACTCTCCATTTTCAACAAAAATTGTTGCCCAAATGACATTTGCTTGGGAAGCGTTGTTCAAATGAAATAATAGCTTGCTACTTGCAATTCTTCCTTTCCCAAAATGTTTCCTCGTTAGGAATACTAAGATATATTGATATTTAGTCAAAATCTTGTCTGCAACTTCTTACAACTTCTACCAAATTTGTTGTCTGGTAATGGGTAAATGATTTGTATGTTAACCCATACCCAGACAAGGACACTATTTGACACCACTCAAGAAACACAAATGGGAAAATGTGTGAAATAAAGAAATTGCTTGAACGAAGCAATTTCTTTATTTTACACAATATTTCTACCCAAGAAAATTGAAAAATAAAAATTGTAAACTTTATAACTTTCAATTGATATCCGCAACTCCTTTTTATTTTGACCAGTCTAAAATTTTGCCATCTGGTAATGGGTTTAACTTAATAATTTGATTATATTTGGACACATGTTTGGGGGATGGGGATGTGCTACTGGATGGATTTCAAAATAACTTGGCACAGTTGTTCCCCTTGATGGAACTAGTTTCATGCTTAAAATTCTGTTTGATACAAGTTTAAGTGACAAGTGAAGGCCATGTGATCAGCACTTAAGAAGTGCATCCCTGTCTGTAACACATTTCTCGATTTTCATAAGTTCACATTTCCATTATATGAATTTAGTGACCAAGACAAACAATTTTGATGATTACAATCATTGAACAATTTCTTTCTATTTGCTGGAAGAAAATTTGATTGATACACAAAAGGAATTTTATAGAGCCACCTATCACTCAACTTTCTAATTTTTTATGGGGGGGGGGGCTTAACAGTGTAAAGGTTTCAATGAGGACCTTTAGGACTTAGCTCATTTGTAATCAACACTCATAGAAGAAAAAAAAAGTAAGAAAACGACCCCAAATGTTGGATTGTGCTTTTAAAATGTAAGATTTAAATGGTATACTTAAACATTGTGTAATTGCATTTATTCTTTACAACATAGAGATGTGACCCATAACCTAATGACAAAATTTTGGACTGGTCGAAATTGAAAGAGATTGCAGACAATATTTCAAATTAATTTGAATTTGAAAACTAAGGGCAAAATTGGGTTGGGATTGGTAATGGGTAGGAGAAAAAATGAATCACTCAATTTGTATATTATCTCTCCCTGAGAATTGACCATGCGCTGGCCCAGCCCACTGCTTCATTAGTTCCACCCATTGAATCCAATAGGCAGTCAAGCTTCGATTTTCAAAATTTTAGACTGGTCAAAATTGCAAATTCTACACAATATTCCTTTTATTTTTTTTTCTTGCGAGGCCTCGCCAATGGGTGGATAATCGTAAATCTAAGAGGGATAGCAGCTGGAGGCAAGGAAAGGATGTAGTGGCAATACTGGTGTGAGAAATACCAGGAATCACATGTTAGGTGCTCCAGCCGCCGCGAGATGACCGAAATTCTGTTAAAAGCAGCTATAAACCCCATTCAATCAATCAATCTTGCGAGGCAACAAAAAGTGTCATGGTGTTGAAATGGGTTAAAAGTGTGCCTTCTAGGGGCAATCCTGTTATGATTCTTTTTGAAAACTACACAGAAAGAACAAGGGTATTGTTTAGAAACAACCATCGTAACATTGTTCTCTGGAATTGACTATAATTCAAATATTTTACTATTAACAATCAAAGTGGCCTTGTACTTATACACAAATAATTTTAATCTATTACCCCCAGGAAGTTGAGACTGTAAACTCAGAAGAGCGAACAACATCAGTTGTCATTGACATCAGTGAGGACCCAATGGTAAGTCCTATAATGATTGATTATGCTACATAACCCATTCCCAGAAGGTGACACATTTGGTTGCCTCTCAAAAAAAAACAACTGAGGAAACATTGTGTAAAGTGAAGAATTTGCTTGTCACAAGAAATTTCTTCATTCTACTCAATGTTTTCTACCCAGAATGTTGAAAAATCTAAAATTTCATAAACTTTAAAATGAGTTTGAAACTCCTTTCAATTTGGATTAGCCTAATTTTTTCTTTTGTGGTAATGGGTTGATAAATAATAGTATTATGGAAAAAAATTAAGATTGAAGGACATGGTGACCTATTGAGATTGTATTTCATCTGTTGTCTGTTGAATTTTCACCTTTCAACTTTTGTAGAAAGCAACCCCATTGGTAAGGCACTCCAGGTTTTTCAACATAATGGAGTTATCTCCCCTTGGGGCCCTGTTGGGGGGAGCAAAGTTGGGTACATCTGAAAAAATCTTGTCAAGAGCCAGAGGTAGGATTGGATTCACATTTGCTATCTAGAGTCTTGGGCAAGGATTACAAAGTTTGTACAAGAAAAGAGGGATAGCGCAAATGTTGGGGGTGGTCAAAGTGCTTAAAAGAAGTAAAAGTGTGAATTTGCTAAAAAAAACGCCAACTCTTTGTACAGGCCAACTCTTTTTCTTTCAGATTAAGGATATTTTTGTCTCCACCTGCTGGCCAAGATGTGGGGTCAAAAGACTAGAAAATTAGTAAAAATCCACTTTAATAGTAAACAGTAAAACTTTATTTGAAAAATTGTCATTCCAGGAACATTAGTATTTCACAAACATTGCATTTATTTTGAAACATTTATTGCTTCAAGCATGGTCAAGTTATAACAAGCACACCAGTATCATCAAATACCCTTTTTGACCCTTGTCTTCCACCAGTGGGTGGATGATTGTAAATCTAAGTGGGATGAACAGCAGGGAAAGAATGTAGTTTCGTGCTGATGTGAAAAATGCCATGAATCCATGAAAAGGAACTCCAGCTCAGGGATGTGGAAATACGGATTTTCTCTACTTGTCCATGGACAAGTAAAATGTGATTTTCTACTTGTCCAGGATCAAATTGGACTTGCCCATGAAAAGATGAAGAACAGATAGATTTTGAGAAAACATTATTTTGAAAGAAGAAAATGCTGGAGCTCAGCATTTTCTTCATTAAAAACAATATTTTCTAGCTTTAGATACAAACATTACGCTTATAAATCTCTTCTATCTATTAAGTACCATTCCAAGATATGCCCAGATATTTACTTGTCCACGGACAAGTAGCCTCGAAAAATGTACTTGCCCGCAAGTAGAAAAGCCCGTGTCAGACAAGTCGGGCATGGGAATTCCACACCCCTGCAGCTGCAACATGACTGAACTCCTGTTTATAGTGGCATTAAACCTCATTCAAACAAACTGAGAAGCACATATCTGTATTGATTTTCCTAGTAAACATCTTAACCACCTTCATGCTGAACCCAGATTTTTCCTGTTCTGGCACAGACAACAATCAGCCTACACATGTTTGCAGTCTGATCTTAATCTACAAAATCTGCCTATCTCATGTATGTTAGAGTTGGTTATAAGATGAGTTCACAAAATAAATATGAATCCACAACTAATATATCCAGTGTCTTAACCCATTACAACATTATAGAATTTTAGACTAGACTAAATTGAAAGTTACTGAATATAATTTCAAGTTTTTGAAATATAAGAATCTTTCAGGGCTGAAAATATTGTGGGAATCAAAGAAATTTCTTGCTTCTAGTAATTTGTTCATTGTCAACAATGTTTTCTAAAACTTTTTTCTGAAGAGTGTTGAAAAAGTGGGATTGTGTGGGAATGGGGCTATTCAAATCACCCGGGTGCTGGCATTGGCACCAGGGTTTGCATAATTGTTTTATTTAACCTTACGTGCAAGTGTCAAACCTCAGTTTGTACTAATGTATTTCTCTCAAACTTTGCACATGTTTTTGTGACAATGATATCAGCCTCTAGACAAGGTCTCATTACTCTGACATTCGTTTTAGTAGAATTTTACCCTTTTCAGAATGCTTTTGTGACCATCCTATCATCTAGGCACAGATTCATTACAATTATGTATTATAGTGGAGTTTTAAGCCTTTTTTGGATATAGAAATTCTTGTGTGACTGTAAATATTAATTGAAAGATTTTTATCCGTATAACTACTTAGATATTATGCCTTAAGTCAACATTGAATTGCTGTAACTATTCAGCACTGAGAATAGTGGAAAGTTTTTGCTGTCCTCTGACAGCTCTTGTTAATATAATCATGTAAATTGTTGTTAGCTCCACTGGCTGAAAGCCAGAGAGCTATTGTCATGGCATAGTGTCCGCCGTGCGTCCGTCCTTCCGTAAACTTTTCCTTTAAAAATCTTCTCCTCAGAAAGTACTGAACAGATTTAAACCAAATTTCACAGAAATGATCCTTGGGTGACCCTCTATCAGATTTCTTGATCTAATGAAAAAGTGTCTTTAATGGGCTGTGTTAATTTCCATACATGGTGAAACCATTGAAAAACTTCTTCTGATGAACCATCAGATGGATTTCAACCAAATTTCATGGAAATGATCCTTGGGTGTCCCTCTATCAGATTCCTTCAAAAAATTTCGATCAGGTGAAAAACATTCTTAAATGGGGGGGGGGCAATTTCCATATATGGTGAAACCTTTAAAAATCTTCTCAGAGACCATTTAATGGGTTTCAACCAAATTTTACAGAAATGATTCCTTCAAAGAATTTTGAATGGATGAGAAATACAGCTTTGATGGGTTGGGCTAATTACCAGGTATAGTGTAAGCTTTGAAAATCATCTTCTCAGAAACCAGCAGATTGATTTCAACCAAGTTTCACAGAAATGATCCGTAGGCGACACTTTGTCAGATTCCTTCAGAGAATTCTGATCAAATGTAAAAACATGGCTTTAATGGGTGGGGCTTATTTCCATAATTGGTAAAATATTTGAAATTCTTTGTAGCAGAAACCAGTTGGATGGACCAAATTTTACCGAATTGATCATTTAGTGACTCTTTATCAGATTATCAAAAAGAAATTTGGTTGTAAGAAAAATATGGCTTAAAGGGCAGGGCTTATTTCCATAAATGGTATATACTAAAAATGGACTGTTTATGGATTTCAACCAAATTTCACAGTAATTATCCTTAGATGACTTCTTGTCGGATTCCTTCATATGATTTTGTTTGGCTGATAAGCTTGGCTATTATGGTTTTGGCTTGGTATATAGTGAAAATTTTTAAATTTTGTTAATACCTTTTCATCTTTCCCAGTAAATGAATTATACATAACTTTATTATGCATAACTTTACTTTTGTATAAACAATGAAAGAGTCAAAATGTTTCTCTAGAACTATTTCAAAGATTTCATTGACTTAGGTTTATTTTCAAAATATATAAGTTTATATTGAATTCATGAAAAATTTGCTTAATCAGTACATTCATGCCTGTGGACCAATAGAGGGGCTCAACCACCTCTAGTTAATTGGCTCAGATACTGTATAACATTTCATTCTATATCTGCTTTATTCTTTAACCCTTTACTAGGGGACAAAGTTTAGGGTTAGACCAAATTGAAATAGGTTGGAGTCAACAATTTAAAGTGTGTTTCAATTAAACCTTTTATAGACAGCAAAATGTCAGACTGGTCCAAAGTTAAAGGAGTTGCAGATTACATTTTAAAGTAAATGAAATTTTAGATTTGTTAAACTCTCTGGATAGAAAACATTGCAAAATGAAGAAATTGCTTGCAAAAATGTTTTCCAAATTGTTTTTCTTGAGGGGGGTCAAATAGCATTACTGTTTGGGAATGGGTTAAATAACATTTGCATAGAGGGGTAAGAAAAAATTGAGAAATCTGCAAATTGTCACAATTAATTCCTCCTTTTCTGACAATGCTTTTCATAAGTATTTTCTTCAGTCCTGCATTAAGTAGTAATGGGTAGGGGTGTAACGATAGATCGATAGGTCGATGTATTGTGATAGTGACAGTCACGATATCGATGTATCGATTGTAATTCCCTGACATTGATAACTATCGCGATTGTTTGTTCAAATATCAATAGTTTCGATAGTAAATATTCAAAGCATACCTACACAGAAATTCAATGTTTTCTTGGTCTCTAAGGTCAGAAAAGAGAGAGATTTAGAGAGAGAGAACAAGTTTTCTGTGTAACTTATCCTACTTTCACTTTCTATTATCATGTGATAGGCACGTTTGATTTTTATTTCTTCCATACTCCTTTTTTGTTCAGGAATTGATTTTTAATTTTCGATTTAGGAAGTGAAAATGTCCTCAAAAATCCAAAAGCATGTTAAGTTAAGACTTGTTATCAATGTTTTATGAATTCTCAGTGCTAGAATTGTCAAAAAAATACAAATAAGACAATCATAAATGATATTCGATTAATTACGATAATTAATTACTTATTTCCAGAAGACTAATCGAGTTATTTTGTTTTACGTATTTCTGTCGTCTGACATGGCTGCAAATTTCGAGACTGTAAAAACAAAGGCGGACAGGCCCATGTTTGGGACCATTATGGGACTATTTTGGCTTCGTAAAGGAAGGCGAAAATATTGATACAAATAAAGTCGAATATAAACTATGCTATCTATACAGATAAACATAGAAAATAAACAAAGTAACATATACCGATAGTATTGTGATATATTGCGATTGATTTCTGACGATAGTGATAGTATCACGATATCAATACTGTGATAGTAAAACTATCGTGATAGTGATTTTCTTAGCCGATAGTCAGCCCTAGTAATTGGTTAAAGAATATCATGCTTAATTAGAATTTTACACTGCTTTGTAGAAAGTTTCAGTTATTACAGTAAAATTCATTTATACATGTGTTTTCTGGGTAATTCTGGTACTAAGCTTATGTCTAGGGCAGAGATTCATACCCATACCCCTGAATCAGTGAGTACTGTCATAATGTCATTAGCCAAATACTAGATAAAATTTATATTGAAGTGTCAAATAGGGAAAATATACTGGGAAAAAGCAAAGATGTTTGTTACAAGAACTTTTTTGTATGTTTTCCATAATTTTTAGCTCACCTGAGCACAAAGTGCGAGGTGAGCTATTGTGATCGGTCATTGTCCGTCGTCCGTCCGTCCGTCTGTCCGTCTGTCCGTCTGTCCGTCTGTCCGTCTGTCCGTCCGTCCACAATTTCTTTAAAAATCTTCTCCTCCTAAACCAGAAGGCCAATCAAGCTGAAACTTTGCAGGGATGTTCCTTGGGTGAAGTTCTACAAAAGTTGTTAAAAGAATTTAATTCCGTCAAAAACTCTGGCTGCTGCGGCATATGAAAATGGGAATCCTTAGTAAATCTGTAAAAATCTTTAAAAATCTTCTCCTCCTAAACCAGTAGGCCAATCAAGCTGAAACTTTGCAGGGATGTTCCTTGGGTGAAGTTCTACAAAAGTTGTTAAAAGAATTTAATTCTGTCAAAAACTCTGGCTGCCGCGGCATGTGAAAATGGGAATCTTTAGTAAATCTGTAAAAATCTTTAAAAATCTTCTCCTCCTAAACCAGTAGGCCAATCAAGCTGAAACTTTGCAGGCATGTTCCTTGGGTGAAGTTCTACAAAAGTTGTTAAAAGAATTTAATTCCGTCAAAAACTCTGGCTGCCGCGGCATGTGAAAATGGGAATCCTTAGTAAATCTGTAAAAATCTTTAAAAATCTTCTCCTCCTAAACCAGTAGGCCAATCAAGCTGAAACTTTGCAGGCATGTTCCTTGGTTGAAGCTCTTCAAAAGTTGTTAAAAGAATTTAATTCTGCAAAAAACTCTTGTAACCGTGGCATATGAAAATGGGAAATTTTAGAAAATCTATGTTGTCTTTTTTCTCACAGACTACAAGGCCAAAGGCATTTATATTTTATATAGAGCTTAATCATATGGTTCTCTACCAAGTTTTTAAATATTTAATCTCTGGAGTCTAAAATGGCCCCACCCTAGAGGTCCGAAGTTTGGAAAAATGCTTACTTAGAGCAATTTCAAAAGACTTCTCCTCTAAAACTATAAGGTCTAGGATATTCATATTTGGTATTGAGCATAACTAGATGGTTTTGTACTAAATCACAAAAAGTTGTCTTTCTCAGGTCATAAACGGCCCTGCACTAGGGGTCAAAAATTGGGAAAAACGCAAAATTTGAGTATGTTAAAAAAAAGTCTTCATTTTATGGAGGAGAGCATTTATATTTTGTGTGTAGCATAGCCTGGCTGTTATCTATCAGTTTTGATTATGCCTGTAGGTTAATAAACACCCTTTCCCTGGGTGTCCAAAGTTTGTAAAAAAGCTCCATTAGACCATGTTCAATAGTGTTTTCCTCCCAATCTACAAAGTCTAAGGCATTCATATTTTGTACATAGCATAACCAGATGGTTCTCTACCATGTTAGCTAAAATGTTAGCCCTGGGATAAAACATGGCACTGCCCCAGAGGTAAATTTTTTTTGAAAACGCTCAATTAGAGCAACATCAAAAGTCTTCTCCTTCTGAAATATAAGGTGAAGGGCATACATATTTGGTATGTAGCATGACTAAATAATTTTGTACTATATAACAGGAAAATATGCTCTTAGGATAAAAATGTCTGCTCCTGGGTTGAAAATTGCTTAAATTGCATTGAAAGAACTCTTCTTAAATATTGGCTCTAGAGCATTTACATTAAAAACAAAGGATAACATTATTGTTCTCTACCATGTTTATATCCTTTGGACAAACATGGCCCTTCCCAAGGCATCCAAAGATATGAAAAACATTCAATAAGAGCATGTTCAAATATCTTCCACTCCTCATGTATAAGTTGTAATGCATTCATATTTTGATGTATAGTACACCCAGATTGTTCTCTACCAAGGTTGCTAAAATTACACCCATTGAAGTTGCAGACAGTAATTAGAGTTTGATTGAAATCTAAATACAAAGAATTTCAGGTAGAAAACACTGTGAGAAATGGATAAATTGCTTGTCACTCCCTTTCTCACTATGTATTTTTCAAACCTATTTTCCCTGAGGGTGACAAAATCTGGGATAGTTTGGTAATGGATTAAACTATAAAGCCAAAGGCATTCATTATTATTGTAAAACATTACTGGATTGTTTTGTACAAAGCCCAAAATCTTATATATTTTTTATAAGTTGTGCCTTTTTTATACTAAAAAGTACTGTAATTTGGAGATGCCTCAGGTGAGCGATTTAGGACCATCATGGTCCTCTTGTCTTTGTTGTGTCAAAATATTTTATTGTGTAGTAATTGCTTGAAATCTTCTTAAATAATTCAGGATGCTGAAGAAAATGTTCCAAAAGAAACAGCCACCAAAACAGAAAAATCAGGTATTGTACTCCACAAGTTGTTATTAATGAAACATTGAACATTAGGCACTTCTTTAATTTGTCAATGTCTTAAGAATTGCATAAGAAAAGGATAATATAGTCAAGATTAAGCATTACTTACTTTTCCTTCATGTATATTCCCTAACTATTGAACTTAAATAAAGACCTTTGTCATCTCTACTATGTAGCTGTTAGATTAAGGTTAAAGGGTTAGAGTTATCTGAAGAAGATGTTGGAAAGTGCCTTCCAAAGAATGAGAATATAGATGACTTGAAGAATGGTAGAATGGGACCCTAGCATGGAAATTTCAACAGCTAATTATCACAGATAAAAGGTGATGGACTATTGAGTAGTGTCCAAGAGACATCAACATAGAGTGTACAGTGTACAGAAGATTAGCAGCTTATACAACTAAAGTGGTGTATTTTTTCACTAGAAGGACTCATGTAGTGTATTGCGGCATATGGACTACTCATTTTAGGAAGAATGATTGAAAATCCTGTGTATGTTTTACAACTGCAAAGTAGATGTTCATTTTTAAATGGACTTCAATGTGAACAGTTCAGATTGGTGGACAGAGACTTTATATCAGAGTTTTGAAGATATTTAACCAAAGTCAGAAAAATATAGTTGTTAAGGTTACCAATATTTGATTCTAAGAAGGTAAGTAATAGTGGGTTGGCAATTCCCCAATATGCAAATATTTGATCATGTTAATTCACTTTTCAATCACCCTTTTTCTGCTTTCTGTAGCACCACAAGAATCTAATACATCTGATGTTGAAAACGTTACTAATCTGGAATCAACTGAGATAAAGATTGAAGTCAAAACTGATACAGCTGAGAAAATGCCAGACCAAAAAGATGAAAGGTCTGCATTGACTGATGAAAAAAAAGACACTGTGAAAGTGAAGAGTTGGATATCAAATACTCCAGTAAAAGGCGAATCTAGTGGGATTGGGATTCCTTCAGCAACAGCTGTGAATGGGACTACTGATAAAATCAGGTCGGAAATGGATGCCAGAACAACTGACTCAGGTAAATCAGCACCAGCTAATGTTAGCAAAGCTGGTGTTGATGCTCCAAAAACTTCAGCTAGCAAAGGTGAAAATCCAAAGACAGACACTGACAACGAGCAGCTGGAAGTTCTTGTAGATGATACTCAGAATGATTTAGATGCAGATCTACTGAGTGGTCAGTCCGCAAAGACAGAGTCTGCTGAAAATGGTAAATCTACTACTGGTAGTGAGACAAAGGCAGATGAGGGGGCTGCACCAGCTGGAGGTCCGAAGGAAGAGAAAAAAGAAAGTACTGATACTACCAATACCCAGTCAAAACCCGAAGAGAAAAAGGATGGTGATGACAAGAGTAAGAGGTTGGTTCGGTTTGTATGAAATTTTTTGTTCAGTTGATCCAGCGTTCTTAAAATTTGTTTGTTTATTAACCTGCAGTCATCAATGGGATTTTGTATTTCAGTCCGTCTTAAGTTGTGTAATTTTATGTTATGTAGAAGACCTATGGATATTATGCGTTTGGCTAAGAAGGCTTTCTGTCTCTGATTCCTTCATGAAATCTAGAGATGAATAAAGCTGATCTACACAGAAACAGAAATTTCCCCTCGATGAGAACTGTTGCAGATTTATTGATGATGAATTAATGCAGAAGAGATGTCCACACCCCAACCTTTTTGTCCAAATATTGTTAACGGTGATGAGCTTTGATGTAATTCATACATTTTCAACTACAACAATGAACTGATTTGGTGTCTTATACTTTTGATGATCAGATCACAGATTGTGTAAGGACCTTCTGAGTGTGAATTCTTTCTTGACCGAGATAAAACTTCATTCGTGCTGTTTAATGTTTGTTCAGACTGTCTTTCACAATTTTGTACAGATTTTAAGAGCTATGTTTGTTGTCTATGAATGAAAACTCATAGTACTCTTAAAGCCTTTGTGAGTGATGGCTCTAGTCTTGAAAATAGTTGTCTTTGTTTTACATTTTATCTTTTTTCCAATTTAATTATTGTTAAATACCATTATGAAAGGCATCTGTATGATAATTTGGTTTGTTCACTAAGGAAAAAGAGGGAAGGAATAATTAAACCATAGAACTTCTAGAGAAAATGCTATTGTCATGGATTTTAAATGAAAATGAATTTGCACTGATAAAGTCAAGTGTTAAAGTTTACATCTTGAGATTTTAGAATATTATGATACTTTAGCTCAGAGGTATTGTCATCACCCTGCTGTCATCAATATATGCTTAGCTGTAGATGAAGGTGGTTTGACAAACTTTAACCTTTGACATATCTGTTTGTATTATTGAAGGTATAGATCTACTTGAAACTTGGCATGAGTATTCACTGTCAAAATAGCAATCCTAATACCAAGGGAGACAACTTTTAATAACTTTGTAACAATTGCGCCCTTTTTTACGTAAAATTTTTCTTTGTTCAGCGCCTGAAGTAGAGCTTGGCATTCACATGTGATGTTCTTTAACACAGGTATTAGATGTATGAGTGTTGAAAACTTGATGCCAATACCAGCATTTTCTTATTCCTCAATACAAATTTATGTTTTTTATTAATGTACAGAGTAAGAGTTTTGATAAATAAAACAAAAATAATGGATTAATTTCATTTATGCTTTTAGAGTAGGAATACTTTAGAATTTAAACTTACTTTGTGTCTGTTTACTTTTTCTATTTAGCGCTCCAAAAGATACAAAGAGAGATGAGAAATGTAAGTTTTCTTTTTCTTTCCTGAAAATAGAAATGTATTCAATTAATTAGTATTGTAATATGTTTAGTTATAGATACAATATAGTTGTGAATAGTTCCTTACTTTTAGAAAGAAATTATTACAAATTGAAAAGACAGGGTCATTAACTTTTCTTGCGAAATACTCTTTGAAAACTGCATCAACTGTTTGAAAGAAATTTTTTCGAACAGTAGCAACTCTTAACAGTAATCCATGCTACAAGGCTTCTTTGAATCTTATATATTTGCATGAAAGTTTTTTTTTTTTATTTATGTAAGCAATGGCCTAAGCTTTCATTTGTACTGCTGTTTATAAGGATATTTGTTTTTTCAATAACTACAACTGTAGTCATTTTGTTTCTGAGAAAGCATGTACATTTTTGTTTAGAATGTTTAAGGAAATATTAACATACTTCCCACACAATGACGGTTTTTGACGCCCCTCAAGAAAAACTATTGGGAAAACTTTGTGTAAAATGAAAAAAAAAATGCTTACAACAAGCATTTTCATATTCCACAGTGTTTTCTAGCCAGAAAGTTGAACTAATCTAAAATTTTATAAACTTTTGTTATCTGCAACTCCTTTCAATTTTGGCCAGCCTAAAATTTTGCAGTCTGGTAATGGGTTAATGGTCTTTCTATTTTAAGCTGGAAGTCGTAACTTGTGGGTGAGCTCTTTGTCTTCCACTACCAGGGCCACAGACTTAAAGGCTTTGTTCAGTAAATATGGAAAGGTAAGTTCTGTATAAGAGAAAATAAAAAAGACTCTAGGAACCTTAATTTTTGAAAAGAAATAGATTCAGTAGAAATAGATTCAGTAGAGGTTTATTAGATATTTTATTTTGAGATTAAACATATAGTAAGGCAGAGTGACCCATTCTAGATTTGAGGAATCTACCAAGAGCAAAAACTTTGAGCCTGGGCATTCAATATTGTTAAATTAAGTTCCATTTGAAAAATGTCATTTTGAAATGTACCATTTGTCTCTCATCAATGAATAAATAGTTTAGGAAAGGATGACAAATATCACATATCATTACTAAAGAGGTGCACTTTCCAATAAATGTTGCTGTTAATTTGTTATTGTTACGATTATCCCAATGTACACCAGCCACATGGAATATCCTTTCTGCCATTCATCTCCCACCAATAATAATCGTTAACTTAATTGAGCTGGGGGCTCAGAAAGGATGTTGTAGTACTGATGAGAGAAATACCAGGAATCCAGGTGCTTCAGCCACTGCAATATGACTGAAATACTGTTAAACCCCATTCAACAAAACAAACCATTAAGATTATGTTTCTTTTAAGAAAGATTAAGAAATCTTTTTAAATGTTGTTAGTTGTTACAAAATTCTAGCTCTTTCTGGACTGCAGTACATTGCATATATATATATCTTCTCAAAATTCACATAGTATTATGTGATGAAGTTTACAGTGTTTAAGCCAGGATGCGCCCTTGAGGGATTCCAGCAATGGAATAATTATTTCTCGCACATTTCCAAAACCCACACTCCAAAATTGGCGCCAAAATATTGAATCTGGCCCCAAAAATCCGTTTTCGCCTAAATAATTTTGTGCCTGGGTACGTAAGTCTGTGGGATGGTTAGAAAAGGTACAAAAAATCTGTAGTCAAAAGAAATAAAGGGACTGGTTTATATGCAGTAGTAAAAATAAATATTTTTGTCACAAATTTTATTCTTATCATATAACCAGTCTAGATATTTTCCTTTGTGGTTCCTGGCTTGTCTGATTCTATCATAAAAAGAATTCTCAAGCCGGTCAAAAAAAATTCATGCAGTGATTTTCGTCTTGCCCACGTTGGCCTGGAAATTGAAAAGGATCACAGAGATTTCCTTTCTTATCCTCATCTGTTCAGAAATGGACCAATTATAAAGGAAGAAGAATCTTCAAATGTTAAGGTATTAACATTTACATGTACTGACCTTTTTACCCCCCACCCCTTTCCCCCATGGAAAATGTGACTGGCCCCTATTTAGGACTGGAGGGGGCCAACTGGCCTGCTTTTGAAAAATCCTGGCCGAAACACTGAGTTTATAATTGATTAAAAGTAAAAGGTAAAAAAATAGAGAAAAGGACATGATGAAAATACACAGAAATTTGTTTATGAACTAAATTTTCAAAATAAATATTTAATCAGAAATAATGCTTCCAGTACTTTCAGCCGTTTGATTTTCATGCTATTCTGTAGATTTTATTCAGCATAAAGTGTAATGATTTATTGATTGATCATGACAAATCACTTTCCTTTCTACAGGTTGTTGGTGCCAAAGTTGTGACAAATGCCCGTAAACCAGGATCACGATGTTATGGTTTTGTCACAATGTCTTCTGCTGATGAGGCTGCAAAATGCATTCAACAGCTACACAGGACTGAACTTCACGGGAAAATGATCTCAGTTGAAAAGGTAGTCTGAATACAGTTATAAATCTCAATTTTTGTCCAGCCTGCTTGCGGTGAGCGAGACATAATTGTCACTATGACAAGTTGGTGTATTTGCCTTAGTGCCTTAGTCTGTTAGTCTGTCCAAATTTGTTCAGACAATTATTCCTACATTTATAGATGGATATTTAGCTCACCTGAGCACAAAGTGATCATTGAATGTCTGTCGTGCGGCGTCAACAATTGAAGTGTTTACACTCTAGAGGCCACAGTTTTGACCCAATCTTCATGAAACTTGGTCAGAATAATTATGAGGTCATTAAGATGAACCCTATTGATCATTGGATGGATATTTCTGAAAAACATAGGAAAAGGGGCCTTCATGACAATTTCCTTGTTTACACTCTAGAGGCCACAATTTTGACCTAATCTTCATGGAACATGGTCAGACTATTTGTTTGGTCAGGAGGATGAACCCTATCGCTTATGTAAGGATTCTATTTGAAAACACGGGAAAAGGGGCCTTAAAGACAATTTCTTTTTTTCACTCTAGAGGCCACAATTTTGGCTCAGTCTTCATGAATCTTTGCCAGAGTAATTGTTAGGTCATAAGAATGAACCCTATTGATTATGGAAAGGTTCGATAGGAAAACACAGGAAAAGGGGCCTTAATTACATTTTCTTTGTTTACACTCTTAAGCCACATTTTAGGCTCAACCTTCATGAAACTAGGCCAGAATAAAGATTAGGGCATAAGGATGAACCATATTGATTATGGGTAGGTTCTATAGGAAAACACAGGAAAAGGGACTTTAATGACAATTTCTTTGTTTACACTCTAGAGGCCACAATTTAGACTCAATCTTAATGAAACTAGGCCAGAATAATGATAAGGGCATAAAGATGTACCCTATTGATTATTGGAAAGTTCTTTTGGATAATAAAGGAAATGGGGTCTTAATGACACTTTCTTCACAAGGTCACAAGGATGAAGCCTAATGATTATAGGAAGGTTCTCTTGGAAAACACAGGAAAGGGGGCCTTAATGACAATTTCTTTAACATTCTAGATGCCATAATTTTGGCTCATTTGTCATGAAACTTGGTCAGGATAATTGTTAGGTCATAAAGATGAACCTTATAGATTATGGGAAGGTTCTATAGGAAAGCACAGAAAAAGGGGCCATAATGACAATTTCTTTGTTTACAACATAGAAGACACACTTCATGAAACTGGTTATAGTTATTTGTTTCTAGTTGATTTTTTTCTAACAGCAGACAAATGGGTGAGCATTCATTCTAGGACCATCATGGTCCTGTTTTTGGATAGCTACAAGTTCAAGGTCAAAGCTCAAGGTCAAACACTAAAATTGTGCTTGTCCAGAGCATGATGCCTACCAAACTTTGCGAGCTCGACAGCAGTTGTCCTGTGACAATCATCTAGTATGAGGGAGATTACTCATTACCAGACGACAAAATTTTAGACTTGTCCAAATTCAAATAACTTGCATACAACAAAATTTTGTCAAAAAATTGTGAAAATCTAAGTCTCTTAGCATGGAAAACGTTATGAAAAATCGATATGTTCCAAAGCTTTTATCTAGAGGAGCATAAATAGCATAACTGTCTTGTTATGATTAAGAGAAGTCAGAGTCAATGGCAAATGTGTAGCAAACAGTAAGTGTGTAGGGCCAGTGAATGGTCAATCCTATATTTCTTTAGTGCCTCAAAAAGTTGGATTTTTGTTTGTAGGTGAATAAATTCAAATGGATTAGAAATAACCCCAATATTATTTGATAAGACTGATATTGTTCTATATCCTGAATCTAGATTTATTTATTCTTATGAATGGATCAAGACAGAATTATACCTTACTATTTGTTTCCAATCCAGGCCAAGAGCGAGCCAGGCACAGCCTCTAAAGCTGCTCCAGGAGTAAAGAAGCCAGAACCTAAGCCAGCAGCTGACAAGGATAAGAAGACAAGCCCAGTCAAGAAGGAAGAAGGTAATATATCAACAGTTGTCATGCTAAACATACAGAAAATACCTGTTTAAGCAGGAGCTATTGACAAAGATTAGTCTACACATATATGCAGTCTTATCTTTTATCTTAGTCTACACCTCCTACTTGTCCCTGTCAAGTCAGAGTTATTTAGAACATAAATTTGCAAAAGAATCATTAACCCACAAAAATTGCACCCAGTTCTGTCAGCCCTTTGATTTTGACTCTGTATAAGATTTTATTTAGCATTATAAATGTTGAGACTTCTTTTAACTCATTACCAGACAATCTGGTCTGTATTCCTAGAAGTCTGCCGACAACACACACGCAAAAAATGCAGTCAATCTGCATAGATATATTTAATGAAATATAGGAAGTTAAAATGATCATTCTGTGTTCAGAAAGTTTGATAAAAGTAAAAAGGTTTTAGACAAGTTGACATTCACAGGGATACTTTTTGCCCATCTAATGAGATCAATTATGGGGTAACAAAGTACAATTCCAAATAATTTTTAGCTCACCTGAGCACCTTATCTTCAAAGTAGCTATTGTGATTTCTCAGTGTTGATTGTCAGTGCCTCATACACAACTTCTTCACACATCTCTTAACTCAGAGGGCCTATCTTTATGGACCTTGGCAGGGATGGTCCTGCGTTGAAGCCCTACCAACTTCTTTAAATAATGATACACATCCTTAACTCTGGTTTCCAGGGAAAAAAAGAATAAAAACATGCAAAAAAAATCTCTGAAAATAAAATCAAAGCTTTGCAATCATTTAAAAGAATGTACCTCTGCTAAATGTGTTCATGTGGTGTGCCTGGGTTTACGTTTTACGCATAAACCAAGAGGGCAATTTTATCCAAAACAAGAAGGCTTACTCTTTATAAACTGCGTTCACATGAGTCCACTAGGGTCATATTTGGGCTCCTCCTGAGTGTTACCCATTTTACATCTTTAAAAATCTTTTGCTTGAACCAGAATACTCAAACCATTGGTTTTTGGAATGTATTTCCAAAAACCTCTCTACCAGGTTTCTTCATGAAATGACCTTCGGTTCATATTTGGGCTTTGCTAGGATTGTATACAGAAAAAAAGAAGGGAATCTTTTATTTCATATTACATCCTATAAGGCATGGAGATCTTATATTTTCCATTGGGCAGCACCTAATGACACATAACTAAAGTAGTTAAATGAGTGAAGGTGTTTCTATTTTGTAATCCACAAGACTCTGGTGAGCGATAAAGGACTTTCCTCTGGTGTAAAAATACTAAAAAAAATCTGGCAATTATTTGGTTATGAAAAAAATTCTTTATTCAGGGAAACCAGAGACTGAGAAAAAAGATGACAAAGATAAAAAAGAAGTTGAAAAGAAGGATGAAAAGAAAGATGATCATAAAGACAGCCACAGATCTCATAGTTCTCACCGAGACCGAGAGAGAGACAGACATGATAGAGACCGTGGTCGTGATAGAGACAGAGACAGGGGTAGAGATAGGTTTAAGGGACGGCATGATTCTCATAGACATGATAGTCATAGATCTGCATCTGATAGGAGGAGAGATGATAGAGAAAGAAGACCTAGTAGTAAAGGTAGGCCTATCTATTGATTAGCATAATTATACATGTTTCAACTCTTTAGGTTTGGAATGGCTAAAGGTTTTGCAGTATTTCTATGCCCCTGCATCGAAAGATCAGGGCCATATTGTTTTAGCTTTGTCCGTCTGTGTGTCTGTCTGTCCGTCATTCAGTCTTTCCATCTGTTTGTCTGTCTGTTTGTCTGCAAAACTTAACCAAAAAACTGAACATTGCCAATTACTACCAGCCTATTCAAGATGCTCTTATTTGGCTTAATGATACATCTCCATAATACGCATCTCCTCATGTCAAGGTCATGCGATAAGGTCAAGGTCACATACCAAGGTCAAATGCAAAAAAAAATTCTTTGTTGCTTTCACTAAAAATCTATATTAAAATCATGTACAAGTCAACCACACTTTTCATAGTTAAGTCCTTTTGCGGGGGCTTTGTATTTCAAAAACACATCTTGTTTCTTCAACTATAAATAAAATGGCACCTAAAAAGGCTTAAAGAATTAACAGCAACTAATTTTCATGACAGATATTCCATAAAAATGTTTTATTGTCTTGCAGATGATAAAGGCAAGCCTCGCACTGTGGTCATGGATAAAAGTAAGGGGGAGCCTGTTATAAGTGTAAAGAGTGACGATAAAGACAAAAAGGAGGAGACCTCTGGGTCAAAACCAGAAGAAGGTACTAGCAAAACAGATAATACTGCTGAGAAGAAGCCAGAGTCAACAGGAGAAAACAACGAGGGAGAGAAAAAGGCGGAAGGTATTAACTTTAGTCATGCTGAATTGATAATTGACCAATCACTGGCACCGCCAACTAACTACGTTGGCCCTGCCCATTGACTCCAATAGGGAGTCCCACTTCTATTTTAAACAGCTTTTTGTTGCAAAATTTATGGCCTGTAGCATGCTGTAGGTACGATGTTTAAGTTGCCAAACCAGGGAAAAAGACTAGTAGGGGCCCAGTCGCCCATGGCCTGTAGATTTTGGGCTGGGCCCCTAAACCTTTTGAGAAAATGCCTGTACCTCTAATATTAAATATTGAATTTTGGCAGGCTGGGCCCCTATGTTGGAATTGATAGTCTTTTTCCCTGCAAACCAACAATAAAGGTTAACAAAATGGCAGCCATTGTCGGAGTTAAAAAGTAATTTCTTGTCTTAACAAATGCATTTATTGGTAGACTAGTTATATGATTGACAACCGTGATTGGTCAATTGTCTTCAAATGTCTTTATACTATGATAGAGGCTAATGCATCTTGCTATGATCTTCTCTATACTTCTGTCATATGGTATCATCTCTGTAAATCTGTCTGTCTGACATGTAAATGCCACTTCTATAACTTTGGATGGATTTTGATGAAGTCACTGCTGTTGTTGAGAGAATTCAATATTCTATAAATAGAAATTCTAAAAAAAGAACCCTCCTACAGTGTGTGCTGTAGTGTGGGGTAGCTTTATATGGGTTATTTGAACACTCTTTTTTGGGGATGTCTTGAAAGCACAGAGGTTAAGAAGTAAAGGGTTGAGAAGACCAGAGTCTCTGCCTTTGTTGAGAGAATTCAATATTCTATAAAAAGAACTTTCCAGAATGGTTTTTGCTGTGAGCGAGACATAGTTGTCACATTTTCAATTAGTGCATCCGTCCGTCCGGAATTTTGTCTGGATCATAACTTCTATCTTTATCGATGGCTTTGAAAATATCTAGGCCCACTTGTTCTTGATGAGTGCTAGTGTCATGCAATACGTCCGAGGTCAAAGTCACAGCTTAAGGTGAATCAACATAATTGTATTTGTCTACAGCATAACTTCTACATTTATGGATGGATTTGAAAATAATTTGGCTCATTTGTTCTACTTTATGAGTGCTAGTGTCATATGATTCATGCAAGGTCAAGGTCACTGTTGAAGGTTAAATGATCCTGTCCAGAGCATAACTTCTATATTTATGGATGGATTGGAAAATAACTTGGCACAGTTGTTCTCGATCAGTGCTAGTGTCATGCAAAACGTCTGTTGTGATACGGCCAAGGTCAAAGTCTCGGTTTAAAAAAAATTCTGTGCACCACATTCTCTGTACTAATCAGCAGGCTCGACATGTTGTCCCTGGACAACATGTTTCTCGTTATGGCACATTTGGCATTTTGTCACGGTTTTGCCATTTTCAGCTGCATTACAGAAACAGGCCTTAGCTGTTCATCATCTTTACTGCAAACAGACAATTATAGTAACAGATTCAGATTTCTTGTTTAATCAATTACCAGAAGACAAAATTCTGTTCTTGTCTATTTTAATTGCCAATGCAGAGGAAAATTCCTGCAAGTTATTTGCATGCGACAATGAATGATAGGAAATAAATGGTATCTAATAAATAAATATTTAAATAAAATGAACTTGAGCATTACAGGTTATTTACACATTTAGCAAACTGATTTCTTGAGGTCTTTAAAATGGAAGAAAACTTGCTTTGCTGTCAATTCTCACTATCATGTTGCTCTCTAAACGTATGTTCCTCTCTCTAGAGGATCATGTGAAAGTGGTTCGCATGCTTGAATCTAGATGTTCTTCTAGGATTATTACTAGTGAGTTAGGTTTAGGTTGTACGCAGGTCCAAAATGTAGTTAAACATAGATAAGAATATCTCGAGGAATACGAAAATGGTGATCCTTCTTCACAGCGTGTCAAAAAGAATGTCTCATTTGAAAACATTGATTACATTTTCTATCTTAAATGGTGCAAATTGCCTTTTCTTTTTTTTAAAAGACACTTAAAATGGAAGTTTAGAACTTTTAGAATTTGGAGTAGTCTTAAAGTTTTGTTATCTGTTAATGAGCTAACCAAATATGGTATGAAAAAATGACCGCCCTATGGATACTATGAACAGCAGCCAATCTGTGAACAGCAGCCAATTTGGCCCTCTCCCTCTCCCTTCACTGACTGCTGTACAAAGATTCGACTGTAGATATTTTGAAATCATTTTTATACGCCGTTGAAGACGGGACGTATTATGGGATCACCCGTGGTGTCCAGGCGGTGTCCACTTCTTTGTCCGGAGCATAAATCTGTCCGATTGACTTTAAATTTGGCAGTTACATTCTTCTCATCAATATGGAGTGCAGTGCTCAATAACCATAACTCTACCTGGCCTTTTTTTTGAGTTATTGCCCTTTGTTGTTTTTCATACTTGAATCTTGTCCGGAGTATATCTCTAAAAGTATAATAGATAGAATCATGAAACTTCATGGATGGATAGAGCTCACCAAGTGGGAGTGCAGTGCACAAGAACCATAACTCTACCTGGCCTATTTTTTGAGTTATTGCCCTTTGTTGTTTTTCATACTTTGTTTGACAATAAATATTCATTCAAAATAACCTCAGTTCTATTCAAACCCCCAGTTAATATTAAGCAGTGTGACGGGCGTATCTTTTGACAATTTGGCACCTTGTTAAAAAAAGGCATGACACCGAGTCCCTCTATTCTTGCAACATTTTACCTAATATAACTCGGAATTGTCTAAAATGAGTACTTGCTTAGAAAGGATAATTTCATGTCTTCGTTATCATTACACAGACTTGCCAAAAGATGTTAAATCAGATGAAGCCAAGTCTGATGATAAGAAAGACAAGGATGGACCATCTAGGTCTAGATCCAGGGCAAAGTCTTCAAAGGGGGAGGACAAGAAGGATGTACTTTCACTCGAAAAAATCAAGGTAAATAGGAGATAATTAAGTTAGAAATCTCTACAGTCAATTGGAAGCATTATGAAAAGGCTGAACCTTTTAAAATTATTATATCTGGAAAAACAGGTCTTCTTCAACCTTTATAGAAAAGAGGATTATATGTTGGGCCTTGTAGAATGATACTTGGCAAAGTTTATAAAAGGTAGCTGTGAGAAAAAGTGTTCAGGCTTTTGACTGCAAACACCAGCAATTTTGTCTAGACTTGACACTTAAGAGAAAAATGTAATTGTATTAATAACTGGTTAGACACAAGAAATAACCTAAGAATATGAGCATGACCCTATATACATGATACTGATTTTGGTTTTTAACCTTAAGGAGGAGAGAGAAAAAGAGAGAATAAAGCAGATGGAAAGGCGGTTAAGAGATGAAGAAAGGAGAAGACAGAGAAACATGGTCAGAGAAAGACAGAGACAGAGAGATGTTCACTTAAAACAAAGACAAGAAGCAATCAAGTTGGCTCGAGAAAGAGATCGTTTAAAGTAAGTTGGGTAAAAAGTTGCTGGTCTATGGGTTTGCAAATATGCAAACAAGATGACAAAT
Source organism: Fragum fragum (assembly GCA_946902895.1). Classification (NCBI taxonomy): domain Eukaryota; kingdom Metazoa; phylum Mollusca; class Bivalvia; order Cardiida; family Cardiidae; genus Fragum; species Fragum fragum. The sequence continues at coordinate 27,099,096 of OX336365.1, forward strand.
ATTTTACTTTCTACTCATTTAAAGTTCAATTATGGCTATTTGACTGATCCCACCTTCTGACCTCTATTGTGGCGGTTAGACTGAATTTTACAAACAAAATTATTTTGTAAAATATGTGGTCAGGGGCATAAAGTACTGCCTTAATTATAGCTTAACCCATTACCAGATGTCAAAATTTTGTACTGGTCCAAATTCAAAAGAGTTGCAGACAACATTTAGAAGTTAATGAAAATGTTTTTTTTTTCAACTTTCTTTGTTGAAACTTTGTGGAAACTGAAGAAATTTCTTGTTAATAGTTCAAAGTTTACTCCTGTTCTTGATAGATGGTTTGATTGGCAGTACAATTTTTTATTGACCACAGTGGTCCATCATTATGATGTTCCTTCAACTATAATTACTGATTAATTCGGTTTCTGCGTGACATACCACACATTTTCACATGAGGTAAAAGCAAAGACGCTTAGCTTGTTCCTCTCAATTCCTGATTTTGAGAATTACGTTTTCGAGAAAATTACTCTGACTGACCACAATCGTGGTTGTTTTTGTTGAACTAGATATGATTTTGGTTGCTACTAAAGGGTACTTTTTAAAAACAGATTAGATTTTGAGTAAAATTTATCGGAGGGACTTTGAACTGACCTTTGCACACCCAGAGGTGCACACTGAATGGAGATGACTGGATGAGCAGGTTTGACTATCTTTTCTTGCTATTTCTGTTGTTATGAATGATAAAGAATAGCCCGGATTATGCTAGATTGCCTAAAAGTCTTACTTTCTGACAATTTCTTACAGGAGGGAAAGAGAGCAGCTAGAGAAAGAACGTCAAGAAGCACAGCGATTAGAGAGGTTGAGATTAGAGCAGATTGAAAGAGAGAGGATAGAGAGAGAAAGAGAAGATAAAAGAAGACTTGAGCAGCTCAGGTAAGCCTTTCCTGAAGCTTTATGGTAACTGAAGCAGGATGACACTAGAATATTTTTAATTGCTTATTCTTATTCAAGTAAGAGTATTAACCCATTACCAGATGGCATAATATTAGACTGGCCCAAATTGAAAGCAGTTTGCAGACAACAATTTGTAGTTTATGAAAATTTGGATTTTTTCCACAATTTATTCCAAAGCCTTTTTCCTTGGGGGCGTCTAAAAGCGTCACTGAGTGGGAATGGGTTAATGCATTTTTTATTTTACAAAGAATTCCATAGATTATACATTTTACAAAGAATACCATAGATTATACTAACATAATGAAACATTAAAGATGTTGGTCAAGTTTTTAGCTCCGGCGGTTTCCGAAAAAGGTATCTTCCACAACTTTGATATATTGTTCTATCACTTAAATCTTGGTCCTGTCCTCACAATATTTAACAGAATCGTATATCTTGATGAGAGCAAATATGCCGAATCTTCATTCAGGTTCCTGCTTTAAAGATAATAACAAAAGGTCACGATCAAATCTTGACCTTTCCTACATCTCTTGTTTCTATAGCCCCATTCTCAAAATATTTTACACTCTTTGATATCTTCATTTGATTAAAGGCATAGTGCTTGCCAAAGATCAAGGTTGTAGAAGAATCAAAAGGTCAAATTTTGAATATTTGACCCTATGGCCTGATACTTGTTCCACTATCCTTGCAGCTGAGCATTGGCACCACCATGCTAAGCTCTTGTTAATCTTACGCCACATGTCAGTGTTGCCTTGGAGGTAACCTTACTTTTGATTTTATTAGCTCACCTGAGCACAAAGTGCGAGGTGAGCTATTGTGATCGGTCGCTGTCCGTCGTCCGTCCGTCCGTCTGTCCGTCTGTCCGTCTGTCCGTCTGTCCGTCCGTCCACAATTTCTTTAAAAATCTTCTCCTCCTAAACCAGTAGGCCAATCAAGCTGAAACTTTGCAGGGATGTTCCTTGGGTGAAGTTCTTCAAAAGTTGTTAAAAGAATTTAATTCCGTCAAAAACTCTGGTTGCCGCGGCATTTTGAAATGGGAATCTTTAGTAATTCTTTAAAAATCTTTAAAAATCTTCTCCTCCTAAACCAGTGGGCCAATCAAGCTGAAACTTTGCAGGGATGTTCCTTTGGTGATGCTCTTCAAAAGTTGTTAAAAGAATTTAATTTCGTGAAAAACTCTGGTTGCCGTGGCATTTTAAAATGGGAAATTATGGTAATTCTTTAAATATCTTTAAAAATCTTCTCCTCCTGAACCAGTAGGCCAATCAAGCTGAAACTTTGCAGGGATGTTCATTGGTTGAAGCTCTTCAAAAATTGTTAAAAGAATTTCATTCCGTCAGAAACTCTTGTAACTGCGGCATATGAAAATTGGAAATTTTAGTAAATCTTTGATGTTGTTTTTTTCATAGACTACAAGGCCAAAGGCCTTTATATTTTGTAAAGAGCTTAATCATATCGTTCTCTACCAAGTTTTTAAATATTTAATCTCTGGGGTCAAAAATGGCCCTGCCCCTGAGGTCCGAAGTTTGGAAAAATTCTTAATAAGAGCAATTTCAAAAGGCTTCTCCTCTTAAAATATAAGGTCTAGGATATTCATTTTTGGTATGTAGCATAACTAGATGGTTTTGTACTTTATCACAAAAAGTTTTCATCCAAGGGTCAAAAACGGCCCTGACTAGGGGTCCAAAAATTTGGAAAAATGCAAAATATGAGTATGTTGAAAAAATTCTTCATTTTAAGGCAGAGGGTATTTAAATTTTGAGTGTAGCATAGCCAGGCTGTTATCTATCAATTTTGATTAAAATTATGCCTGTAGGTTAAAAAACACCCCTTCCCTGGGTGTCCAAAGTTCGTAAAAATGCTCAATTAGACCATGTTCAACAGTCTTCTCCTCCCAATCTACAAAGTCTAAGGCATTCATATTTGATTTATAGCATAACCAGATGGTTCTCTACTATGTTAGCTAAAATCTTAGCCCTGGGATAAAACATGGCACTGCCCCAGAGGTCCAAAATTTTGGAAAACAACCAATTAGAGCAAAAGTCTTCTCCTTCTGAAATATAAGATGAAGGGCAATCATATTTGGTATGTAATATGACTATATAATTTTGTACTATGTTACAGGAAAATTTGCTTAGGATAAAAAATGTCTCTGCTCCTGGGATTGAAAATTGCATAAATCGCATTGAAAGGATTCTTCTTATATAGAAATGGAGAAATTGCTTCCTTTCTCACAATGCTTTTTAAATCTTTTTCCCTGAGGGTAACAAATTCTGGGATAGTTTGGTAATCGATTAAACTATGAAGCCAAAGGCATTCATTTTCATTTTAAAGCATTACTGGATTGTTTTGTACAAAGCCCAAAATCTTATACTTGTTTTATTTATTTTGCTCAAGTTGTGTCTTTTTGTATACAAAAAAGTACTGTAATTTGCAGATGCCTCAGGTGAGCGATTTAGGACCATCATGGTCCTCTTGTTTGATAGTACCTCAGAGCTGAATCTAGGGCGCGGGATTCACGCGTCTAAATAGTTCGGGACGCAAAAAACATAAGGCCATGAGCCACTTGTCACGCACGTTTTAAAAGGTTGGCGCATTGTTAAATCAGCGGTGCGTTTAACGTGAATCCATTTAGATGCTCTTGAGAAAACCCCCTAATTTCTATTGCGTTGTGTAAAGCTGTTTATACGTACCCTGGAATGCTATAAATAGAATCCCCAGTCAGCTCCCCCGATAAAGTTACACTTCAATGAGTACAGCTCACAGGTAATAATGTGTAGGAATTCTAAGGCCATAGAGTCGTAAGTGATATCGATACACTTTATAGTTAAAGCTTTATTTAATCTGATTTCACATTTCTTTTTGACACAATACAGTCGACCCCAGCTTCCGAAGTTGTATTTTGATGTAGCATTCTCCATCAGGACCTAAGACAGATAGTTGTCGGATAATAAATGAATAAGAAGCAGATACGAAAGCTAGATGTTATTCCGTGGTCTATGTCTGGTGAATAGATTAGTGTCAAAAATTGGAATGATACACAAAGAGTTTGATAGTCTTTAGGGGAAGTTTGATTTTCTCTTTCGTGTATTTCATTTATTTATACATGTCCCTTGTAAAAATGTGTCAATCAAAACATCAATTTTCAACAACATCGAAATATCGTCGATAGGCAGCCGTGTCCTTGTGAGTACAACTTCACTGAAGCTGTACTTACGATATTTTGGTCACATATATTACTTTGAGTGATGCCATGGTGATCCAGAATTGTTCACATTTCATATTCTCTTGATTTGCAATAGTAAATACAGCAGCCTGTATGTCAAAGGTTAACCAGCGGTGGGATCAGACCATATTCAAAGCTCTACCAGATCCTCAAAATTGCTCACCTTGATAACTTATCTTATAAAATGAAAGAACAATGAAAAAAAAAAATGTGTGTTTCCAAAAGATCTTCTTTGGCACTTGTGTTTTGTGTGCCTTTCATTTTAGCGTAGTCAGAACTTTAAAAAAAAAGTAATTTCCGCATGTGGCTCAAATCTGAAACATTGGCCCACATTTTGAAATGTGATGGGGGAGTTGGCCCACTTTTGTGAAAACCTAGATTCAGCTCTGGTATCTTCAATATGATAGGTCATGACTGTCTTGACAAAATCAGTGAACTATTATGTTTATGGGTTCACTCAGGTTTCACAAATACCTATTAATTTTCAGAATACAAGAGGAGCAGCAAAGAAGAGCAGCCAAACGTTCCTATGATCCTAGAGACAGTCGTGATCCCTATTGGGATGTAAAAAGACCTGCGCTTGCAGAAAGGGGTTATCAAGACAGGTACTGTCAAAATAAGAACAATTTTAACTGATCTGTTATCAAGGAAAACCTGCCTAAAAACATTGTCAGGACATTGGAATTCCAATGTTTTGAAGACATCACAATTGTCTGATAATTTCTACTCCCCTCAAGAAAAAGATTTGGAAAACATTTCGGGAAATGAAGAAATTGATTGTCACAAGCAGTTTCCTCAGTAGCCACAATGTTTTTTATCACCCTCCCCCTCCTCCCCCAAAACATTCTTTAAAAGTAAATAATTTAAAGAAATGTCTGCTACTTATTTAAATTAGGGCCAGTCTGAAATTGTGTTGCATAGAGATGGGTTAATGTATGAAAACTGCTCTATCTAAATGAAGGTTTATTTTGGTGATCTCATTGACCTCTGCTAGATTAGATTTTTTCCAAGTATTTGTTTTAAGGAACACTGTTACACTAAGGGGGCTTTTTATTACATACCCTCAAAAGTGCTTTGGAAAATATCATGAAAAATTAATAAAGCAATTTATTCTGACAATGTCTTCTACCCGAAGAGGCAAAGATCGATATATTAAAAAATATTGTCCGTTACGTCATTGAATTTGGACCAGTCTGAAATTTTGTTGTTTGGTAATTGGTTGAAGTAGAGACCATTGTATCATTCATAGAATTGATAGAGGCAGGGATATGGATAGAGGTGGAGGTAGAGATGCAGGTCGTTATGTCGAGAGAGTTAACCAATCTGACAGTATGAATGATCGGAGGGTTGTTGAACGAGTAGACAGACGGGGTGACCAGGGAGGTCGAGGTGGAGCTAGATATGATGATAGACGTGATAGATCACTGGGTCATAAAGACGACAGAAATGTTGGGCCTATGAGAGATGATAGAGGAGGAAGAGATCAGAGATATGACCACAGGTATTCCTTAGGACTTTAGCAGAAAAATCTAAATTTTTCTTCATGACTTAGTCTCATCTTGGAAGAGGATCTTTGACCAACCAAACATATTGTTTAGAAAACTTCTATAAAATTTTACCAAACATGTTTGTATCTTAGCTTTGCAATTAACCTGGGTTGAGAGATAACAGTACCCATGAAAAATCGGAGGAAAAATTAATGGGAAAACACTAATAATTTTGAAAAAAGGACAGATGCCGTTTTAACATTCTCAACATTTCAATTTATCTTTTATTTTGTCTAAATTTTGTGGTTAAAAGCACTAAAAAAGGATTTTAAAATAGGAATCGTTAATCTAGGAAAGCTATTCAAAACTAGGATTACTATTCACACACTGTGAGATAAACTTATTGTTGATGTCCTCTGCCTATTCATGGATCACTGTTGTGAACAAACAATGTAATGACCAATCACTTGTTGAACCCGGACATTTATTACAAACATTTGTGTGAATCAGATTGCGTATTCACATTGCAGTAACAACATTTAAGTTTCCTACCAACTATATTTACTTTTTGTTTCATGTCACTGGCCAAATTGTTGCTGAACGCTACATCATTTTTGTCATGGCCTCTTCAAAGGGAGGTCATAACTAAACACTGATGGGGCAACTTGTAAAGAGACATGCAACTCTTTATAAGCTAACATTCAGTGATTTGGAAAAGCAAATCATTGATGGGTGAACTATATATTCTAGATACAACTTGAAAAGACTGTTTCAACATTTTAATCTGATTATGTTCTAATGAATTAGTCTGTGTTTTTAGAGGTTTTTATTTGATAGGGGGGATTTTGTCAATTGCAGTTTCAATGATAGAAATCAAGTTTCCAGTAGAGACAGAGGGGGTGACAGATTACCAGGTAGAAATGACCGAGGTGGTGGTAGAGATGTTGGTGGATCAAATTACAGAGAAACTCAGGCCACCAGAGATGTTAGGGATAGACCTGTTGACCGAGGACAGGGTGATCGAGGGGGTAGACAGAGTCTCGGATCAAGCAGGGATAACAGAGACTTTCGGTCAGAGCGAGATCAGGGAGTTATGAGCAGAGATCATAGAGGTAAGAATTGTGAATGCTACTTGATTGCTAAAAATTCAAAGAAAATCGCGATACACCTTTTGAAAGGTCTTAGAAAGGCAAGACAGAAGTTATAATAAAAATACATCATTTTATGCAATAGCTTTTCTTTAAAGATGCATTATCTGCTTTGACTTACATACTTGAGAGACAAATATGGACCAATAATAAAGAAAATGTGCAAATGGGAAACTAGTCTGAAATCTGTGAAGTTACACATAATTGATAAAATGTGATCAGTTTTAGTGGTTAAGTACTTCTTTTCGACAAACTTTATAAATTCTTAGGTTAATGCGTGGCAGTATTTATTTGTACAAGAAAATAGCAAGAGAGAAAAAAAGACTTTCTATTGGTACATACTTTTATATTAAAATATTTGCATGTTTGGAATATTCCTTTGTAGTATACTTGTTCTTAACCCTTTCCTGGTTAATCCCTGGTTTTTATGTCCCTGCGATTTTATAATGCAGAAAATATTGTGGAAGAAGAAGAAATTGCTTGTGACAAGCAATTTCTTCTTTTTCCACAATTTTTTCTACTCTACTGAATGGTTATTCTTCATATAAAATCAACTTCAAATTTTTGTCTGCAAAACCTTTGAATTTAGGCGGGTCTAAAATATTGCAAAAAAGGGAAGGGTTAAATGAATGTCTTGATGTGTGATGGAAACTTGTTACTTGTTAAATATATTTTCTGAAACTCTGTAGTACATGGAACTTGGGAATGGTTATTTCTAGAGCAAGGGAAAGGGTTTTTGCGATCCTGTCTGATGTTGGGGGATCTAGTATTATCAAAAAGGATTTCATGTTTTAAATAAATCTTAATCCCATTCAAACAATATAGGCCATTGAAAACTGGACCAATAAAATTATATGCTTTTTAGACCCCACCTCAAATTATAGACCTTAATACACTTGTGCCTTGGGTGTAGATTGGCAAGCTAGTTTGGTTTACTTTTGTTTTTAGAAAGGCAAAGGCTTATAGCAGTTAATTTCAGTAAATAAATATTAAAGTAATGGACAATTGGCAAGTGGAAGTAAGGAGATATTGAAAGAGCAGTATTGAAAAACTAAATTTATCTATGAATACTTTATTTATGAATAGATAAAGACAAGGCTTTTCTTTGTTCTGAATGACGAGTATAATTAATTCTGTATTTCATTAACACTTATTCAACAATCTTTGCGTTCAGTGGCTGAAATTCTTGAAATGTTCATCCAATAAAAGACTTTTTACTTAACTGTAACTTAGTGGAGATAATCATTTGTTTCAGTTTAAAATCAATTTATCTTTCTTTGATGAACAATTAAATCTCTATTTTCACAAGATATGTGGATTTTTCTGTTTTTGTAATAAACAAAGAAGACAAAATATGATATGCTTTTTTGGACAAAATCTCAAAAAGTGTTTCTTTTTGGGTGTGATAACCTAATGATGTCATCAGTGACTTGTGTCCCTCTGAGATGAAATACAGTAACACAAAGTTAGGGAAAGTAGGACTTAGCCTGCAAAAACAGTGAGTTTATCAAAGTAATAAATCCGCTGTTTCTATTTAAGGACACTCACTCAATAGGACTTTGTTCTTTCAAAAACTGTAAACATAGTTGCTAGTATTTATAATGTTTGTTCTGGAATTTTCGAAATTACATTACACTTGCTCTCTCTTTAGCTGTCTTTTGCTCATATTTAAAAATGAGACAATTTCTGATCGATTCATACAGTTTTGTGATTCATCATTCACCAGGTTCCATGCGCAATGTAAGTAAAACTGTTTTGACAATTTACCACACAGGATACCCCAAAAATAAAGCGGCGGATTGCCTCTGTCAATTAAAAGAAGCAAACGCACAATAAAATCATTCATTTAGGAGTGAATTTTTACCTCTGACATTGGCTGACATTATTGTGAAGCATTTTAGTTGGTGACTTAAACATGGTACAGTGTTCTGCCATGGCCGCGATTCCGCGATATTCTCGCGTAAAAATTGTGGATGTCGCATGAAAATTAGCGTAGATGCGAAAATTGTCGCGGCCGAAATTCAGCATTTTTGTCCTACTTAGGACGTAAAACAAACCCGTTCTTAATAAAAATCCATTTTTTCCCAAAATCAAAAAAGAATTTATTTTAGAAAAACTTGAAAGGAGTGCGGATTTGAAGAAAAGGTCGGCCAATCAGACCTACTTTTTCCGCGATATTTATTTGACACAAACATTGCGTAAAGCATTTCTATAAAGCTATCAATTGACACTTTTACTGGATTCAAATAACCAACAACACAAGGAATGATTTATATTCAAAGTAAGAAATAATTGATATCTAACTATTCTGTACTTGGATAAAGTATGAAAGATTATATTTTGATGTCAAAAGAAGTTTGCAGTTGTAAGTGTACCAATATCCAGACATGACATACCGCGACCGTTTTTGTCCAAATTAATCATTGTCAATGGTTGATATAGAGACTAACTTTTACACAAATATTACAGAATTACAAAAACTCTGTTTATAATGATTTAAGATGATTTAAAATAATTTACAGAGCTTTAAAACAATCATAATTGATTTTATTCTGGCCTTTTCCTGTCTTGGAATTACAAGCTCTGATTGGTCACTCAGACCCTTCTCTTGATACTTTTGAATGGCTAGTACAAACTTGATGGACCCAAACTTTATACCTGCAATACATTCTGGTCATGTTTCAGCTTAGACCAGTCTTAAGTATTGTCTATTTGTAAAGTGTTAGAAAGATGTTATATTAGTCACAAATGAAACAAAAGAAAGTTTCAGTGAAATTGGCTTTGGGATTATGCCTGATAACAGTATGATACAAAATTTATGACTGTCAAACTCGGATTGGACAAAACGCACACACATACAAAAGCCCACAGTAGCTAAATATCTAATAATTTACCAAAGCATTAAATGATAAAAGAACTAAACTATGCTGCTCTCAAGTTTTTGTATAATCAGCAAAACAAGGTTTATGACTGTACCTGAAGTTGAAATTATGCTTTGATGTTAAGTATTACAGTGAAATGGAAGTGTCTCTTTCATTCAGAAAATGTCTCCAAAAATTTAGGGCTGATGGGACAATTGTCCCCTCTTCTGAAAATCCTTGGCAGAACACTGATGGTAACTACAGCTCATTTAAGCTGTAGGTAAAACAAAATGGTTGCAAACCAACCATTTTATTTTTTTGTTACATGCTATCACCCACAAATTTTGCAAGATAACACTGTTTATTATCAAGTTGAAGTTTGGTGTGTATTGCCAGCAATCCATTAATTATTTAACGCTATTCCTTTAGAAATAAGAAATAATAAATGCAATATAAATCATGCTTGTTGTAAAAGTATGATTGAATCAATGGATTAGTTTTCTGCTACATTGTATGCTTGTAAACATGTTCCTCTCCCGTAAGATCATTGATTTTTATGTCCCTGAGATAATCATATTAAACAAACTTTAAATGTACAATATTTGCTTCATTTTATTGTTCTTTAATATTCCATTTGAAATGTTGCAGTCACTTTTAATGTGGTTGATTGATAGTATGGTGTTTAACGCCACTTTTAAAAGTATTTCAGACTTCAATTTGAACTAGGCTAAGGTTTAATCATATAGCAAAGATTTAAGATTATATCTGACCTATGAAATATGGATGATAATAAATCCACATTTTCAACTATCTTTTATTGTTAAAAATTTTATCTCATAAATGAAGATATATCTTAATATGTGGTTAATTCAATTATCTTCAATTATTAACTAATTAATATCAATTGAAAAGCAAGAAGAATATTTGGTAGAAAAAATATGACAAAAGGAAAAGCGATTTGTTTTTTCTTATTTTTCTTCATTGCACTGAAATGTAGAATTGAGTGGTAATGGCTTAACCTTTCAAATGACGGGTCAAACAGGCACTAGTGTCAAAATATTTTGTCACTTTGTAAATGACTAGTGAGTGAATATAAAAGTTCTTTTGTTTTTGTTGTTTTTTTCTAAATCAAAGAAACATTGATTAGGTAGGTGTAAATTCCCATCATTCTTTTCAGTGAAAACATTTGATGCCCAACAAATTATAACTGTATATTGATATATGCTTATATTCCTCAATAGAAGTCTTCTGGTCGCTATTTAAAACACCCCATAATTTTCCAAATGCTTCATCTTTGTATCTTTTAACCCATTCCCACACAACCCCCTATTTTATAGATTGAAGAAATCTTTTCAAATGTGAGAAAAGGGCTTGCAACAAGCAACTTCCCCTTTTCTCACAATATTTTCTACAGTCATTTTTCAAATTAATTGCGCTTTGAAATGTTGGCTGCGACTTCTTTCAATTTGGACCAGTCTAAATTTTTGTTGTATTGTAGTGGGCTTCAGTGTTAAGAACCTTCCATTAAATGTAGCTTTTTTTGAAATTATAGAATAATCTCAAAATTATAAATTTGTCACAAATATGTAAATTGGGTACCTGTGTGGTAAAAGATAATATTGATCAGGTTTGCATGGTTCTGCTTATATTTAAATACACAACCATTCTAGTCAGAAACAATCACTGCTTAATGAAATGTACTGCTTTGACTTTTAACGTCTGTTCTCAATGAAATTTTATAAAATTGATGACATTCTTACTGATACAGTTACTGTCTAATTTTTATTTATGGCTGGTATAACCCATAAAAGTACATGAAAAGAATATTCTTTTGGGTTTTTGTCCAAGTACATGTATTAGCTTTGTTTTGAAGAAAAAGATATTAATGTTAAATTAAAGAAGCCTGTATCATTATCATTTTAAATCTGATAGTTTAAAAGAGCTATTACAATGACATTGTTAAATTTGTATGACTGATAACCCTTGTCATGCTGAAATAACCTTTTCAGAAATGCATCAAAATTAAGGGAAAGAAAGCACTCTAAGTATTAGTTGTGGTCAATACTTCTGTGTAGAATTATTACATAAACAATTCTTGCTTGAATTTGACATACTTGTGGTGTAGACAAATATCAGACTGCACATAAGCAGGAATGTTCCTAGAACAGCATGACAAGGGTTAATTTGTTCAGTTTTCTTGTTATTATTAGTGCAGTAAAGTAAAAAAAAAATTATCAAAATTTCTCAAACTTTTGCATGATTTTCCTGTGGGTATAGGTATCTATTCATTTTAAATGGACAAGATTTCATTTGAAAAGGGCTGTTTAGAATTTGCTCATGATCTGTTTGTTTCTGCAATAACAGCCAGAAATACATGTAATTTGATCCTACGGAAAACTTAAGTTTATTTGTATAAAAAAAATAGGGAATAATATTTCTTTAATATAGGCTACAAATGATAATGGATTCTTTTGAAAGTTAAAGAACATTTGTGAGGTCAAAAAGATACTTCCACATAAACTTTGGAATATGAGAAAAGAGGCCCTTTAGTATTTTTGTGTATTACATAAATTGTCTGGGCATGTGTCATTTGTCTCTCATGAATAGTCAAATGCTGTTAGTAACAAGTGCACCAAAATCAGATGAGCTCCTGGTAGCTTGAATGGAATGTTTTGTTGTACTGGTATCAGAAATAACAGTATTCCATGGTTAGTTGCACTAGCTTCAACAGGTTTAATAAATAATGTAGAAAGTGGCCTTAAACCCAGAAAAATCAATCTTTTGACAAAATGGTAGTCCTGTGATAAGATCTACCATATGAAATTTTGTCGAACAGAGTAAAAACAACTAAATGGTGCATCTTTTCTTCGTGCTCAAATTTTTGTTCATGGAGGTATGATTAATTTTTTTTAACAATCAGAATGATATACCAAACTAAAAGTTACATCATAATGGCTTGATTTCAATCCCAAATTATCCCTGTCATGAAAAAGGTGATGGTTATAGCATGTACATCTATTGTGACGGATGGCTTTTTCCACACAACGTCCTCCGGCTGAAAGTTCAACTTGGATATCAAATGGTGTTATATTGCAAAATCTTAGCCAGTATCATGTAACAAAAATGTAAAATGGTTGGTTGGTGACCTAAAAGTCATACACTTTTAACCCTTGTCATGCTGTATAAATTACCTTACTGAATTGCTGTCAAATCAAAGGGCTGAAAGCACTGATAGAACTTGTTCAAAAATCAATATATCTTTTAGAAATCAACCTCATAAACAACTCAGGAAGGAAAAGTATGAGCAGGAGGTATAGACTAAGATCAGCCTGCACATAAGTGCAGTCTGATCCTAGTCTACACCTCCTGCCAAAACCAGAGTATTCTGGGTTCAGCATGACAAGGTTTAATAAGCTGTGTTTAAGCAATTTAAGTTGCCAAACCCAAAAAAACCTAAATATCAGAATTTAGTCAATACCCTATTTTATTGATAGCACTAATCCCTCAATTCATTATCAGGTGTCGGGCTTTATTATTGACCACCCACTGACTATGTTGATTATACCCACTGACTCCATCAGGAAATTTTTGGATTTCAAAAGGCATTATTTTGCAAAGTTTATGGTCAGTAGCTTGTAACAAATAATTGGCAACCAATGTTGGAGTTCAAAGTAAATTTCCAGCCGCCGTCAAAGCGCAGTTGGTAGTGCATCGGACTGTCAATCTAGAGGTCCCGGGTTCGATTCCCGACGGCAGCACTCATCCCTTCCGACTATTTGTCTCTCACCAATGGGTCGATAATCGTAGACCTATGTGGGATAGCAGCTGGGGGCTAGGAAGGGATGTGATGGTAGTACTGGTGTGAGAAATACCAGGATTCCATTGTTAGGTGCTCCAGCCGCCGCGATATAACTGAAAGATTGTTGAAAGTGGCGTAAAACCCCATTTAAACAAATCAAAGTTAATTTCCAGTCTAAATGAATGATTTCATTTGTCAACTGATTATTGTCTTAATAGCTGTAGTTGATCAATCAATGGACTGCTGGCTACGCCTCCCCACAAGGCAGTTTGACTGAGATTTCAAATGTGATTACTTAGCAAACTTTATGGCTGGAGACACATACAAAAAGCCAATCATTGATGGGTGACCTGAATGTCAACTTTACAGCTTGAATGCATTGCCAAGCGATATAAAATTTTCACATCAACCCATTACTATATGCCTTGTGTTAGACTAGTACAAATGGAGACAGACAATATATCAAATTGATCCATAATTGGAAAATACGTGCCAAATAGCATAGAAAACATTGTGAGAAAAGGGGAAATATCTTTCCATGATCGTATTTCTTTAGGGTATCAGAAAGCTTCATTTTGTGGTTATGGTTTAATGTTGGAGTACAGCAATGCATTGTCAGTGTATATGAGGTATTATTTGATTGGTCTATCAACATCTTGACTGACAAGGGCTTTCTGCCAATAAACCATGGCATTATAGTAATCTTACCACTTGTCATGCTGAACCCGGAATATTCTGGTTTTAGCAGGAGGTGTAGACCAAAATCAGCCTGCACATAAGTGCAGTCTGATCTTAGTCTACGCCCCCTGCTTGTACTTTTCCTGCCAGAGTTGTTAATGAAATTTATTTCAAAAAGAAATAATGATTGTTGAACAACAAGTGATGTCAGCACTTTCAGCCCTTTGATTTTACAGCAATTTAGTAAGGTAATGTATACAGCATGACAAGGGTTAATAAAATTGTAAAAATTCTTTTGAAACTAATGTTTTCAGAGGCTTACACATTCAGAACATTCTGCCTAAGATTTTAGAATACTTTTGGGATATATTTTGAAAATAATACATGATAGAAAATACTGGTGATAAATTTTGTATCAATCCCTTTACTGCACTTTCACTAATAGTTTTGTCATATCATTCATATTGTCATTTGCTTTCAGTGTTGTCAAAAAAGTCTATTGCAATATGTTTTCCGACCATATACAAGAAATTATTTGCATTGTCCCTTTTCAGATAGTAGGAGCAATCAAGACATCAGGAACACATCTGGCTCGATATCACAAACCAGCAGGGGTGATAACTGGCAGACCCAGAGCAGGGGGAGCAGTGGGCAGAGTATTCAGGACCGGGGCCGTGAGGGGGGTGGCAAGAGCTTCACACGGGGGCAAGGTGAGATTTCATTTTATATTATGTATACTTAATGAATATACAAATTAGTTTTCATGTTTCCTATGAAAATACCTATCCTCTGAAATCATCTGGAGAATATGTTTGACAATGCTATGAAATGCCATCCTTACCCTTTTAACTTACTAGTGGTGAGCTTCTGTAACCATTACCACACAATCCTGCCTGTCAAGAAAAAGGTTCAGGGAAGCAATGTGGTAAATGTAGAATCTGCTTGTTACAAGCACTTTCTGTATTTTCCACATTGATTTCAACTCAGAAAGACAGAGATATTTGCAATTCTATTAATTTAAAATTGTGTCTGCAAAATCTTAATTTTGGACCAGAATGAATTTTGTTGCTTGTAATGGGTTAATTATTTTGATTAAAAATTTAAGTGTTGACGCTCAACCAGGCACAATTTTATCTCAATTTTGATGAAACTTGGCCAGAAAATCTGGGAGGTCATAAAGATCTATCGTAAATAAAAATGATTTTTAGAAACATGAGGAAAAGGGCCTTTCTGACAATTGCGTTTAGGCTCTAGAGGCCACAATTTTGGCTCACTAATTTGGATGAAACTTGATCAGAAAGTTTGGCAGGTCATAAAGATGAACCATTAGAAAATGTTCAGTCTGAAATTGTAGAAAAACAGGCAATACTGTAGGGTTCACAACTTTCATTCCACCTAGCAGAAACATCTTTGGAGAAGGGCGTGTTTATAAAAATTCATATTTTACACTGTAGAGGTCCCAATTTTCACTCAATCTTGATGGAATTTGATCAGAATGTTTGTCAGACTTTTGAAAATTGGTTTCTGTATAAAGATATGAACCATATTTGAAAGGAGAATGATTTTTGATAAAATTTGCAAAGAATGTATGTCATAAAGCCAATCTCTATTAAACCAATTACAAGAAGACAATATTTAAGACTGGTCGAACTCAAGGAAGTTGCTGACAACAATTTTAGTTGATGGATTGTAAAAATCGTTTTTGGAAGATAAAATTGTCAATACTGAAGAAATTGCTTGTAACAGGCAATTTCTTCATTTTCTTTGATGGAGGATTATGTGGGAATGGGTTAACATTTAACCCATTCCCACTTGACAAAACTTTAGACTGGTCCAAATTGAAAGAAGATGCAGACGACAATTTCAAGGTGATGGAATTTTAAATTTTTTCACCTTTTTGGATAGAAAAAATTGTTGATAATGAAGAAATTGCTTGATACAAGCAATTTCTTCATTTTCCTCAATGTTTTCCAAAGCTTTTTTCTTGAAGGGCATAAAAAGGAGGGATTGAGTTGGAATGGGTTAAGTATTTCTTTATGTTAATGTTAAGATGGTCATTAGGCTCTTGTTGTTTGGTTCAAAGGTCACTAAATTTACCTTACTAAAAATTGACGGATCACTGGCCCCCTCCTACATACTCTACTGGCCATGTTCACTGACTATGACAGGGAGGGCCACTTCTATATTAAATGGCGTCATTTTGCAAAATGTATGGCCAGTAACATGTAACAAAAAAGTAAAATTGGTGATTGGCGATCTAAATGCATATAATTGTGTATAAGCTTTAGTTACGACTTTTCAAGTCACTTAAGAACAAAAATGCGACATAAATATCCGTCATATGGGAGTTCAAAGTTCACTTTCAGTCTAATTGAATGATTTGATTGGGTGCTTGATTCTTTATTTGACAGCTGTAATTGGTCATTTGAGATATCCTGACAGTAATGGTGAATTGAGTTGCAATTGGTTGACTTGACCCGATTTGATCACTGACAGTTTTACTGAAACTATAATTGGACTATGAAAAATTGGTGGAATATTCAGTGGCATTGAGGGTGCTTTGAAATCAAATTTTGCTTTATTGCATTCAATCTAAATGGTATAATCCTAACTTCCAAAATTTTAGGTTCAGGATCCCAGAGTGGGAGTGGTGGGCAGCAGAACTGGGGCACTGGCAACTCGCAGAGGAACGAGAGCACCACGTCTGCGGGGAGGGCGGATAGGTGGACGGGTAATTCGATAGTACAGCCAGATGCAAGGCCAATAGCTTATCAAACAGTTGGTGCTCCACCAGGAATAATTGCAAATGTTCCAACTGGGATGTATGTAACTACTTCAATGGCCCCTGGGGCTTTGATGATGGCAGCCCCTAATTTAGGGGCCCAGGCACGGCAGCAGGATCAAAGATTTGATGCTTATAAAGGTTTAAGCGCAAATTTAAGGAGATACTGATCTCAGTCAAATTATTATGTTCACAGATTTTAGCCAGCCTATTTACTTAGGAAATGCAGAGTTGAGTCCAACTTCCCAACATTACAAAAAACCTTTTTGATAAACCATTACCACACAATCCCGCATTTTGACTTCTTGCAGCCATAAAGCATTGGAAAATATTGAGTGAAAGGGAGAAAGTGCTTGTAAAAAAGAAGAATCAGGACAAACTAGTATTTTGATATTAAGTCTTGCTGCATTGCAGTTGAAGAACAGATTCTAAAATCAAGTATGCCATGAAGATTGTCATTATTTTGTACAATTATCCTTGTCAAACAACTAAAGCGCTATGCATGCATTTAGTACATGGACAGACACAAGTTCCAAGCTCTTAAGGGCTTGAGATGACATGAGAAAGAATTGAATGAAATCAAAAGATGAATGAAATATGGGTATCCACAACACAGTGTTTCTTTTGCATAATTATTATTTAAACCTTTCCTGTTTTCAAGATTTTAGACTGGTCCAAATGCAAAGAAGTTGCAGACGATAATGAAAAGCAAGTGTAATTTGAAATGTAGCCAGTCTGCAGTCGAAAATATTGTGGGAAAAGAAGAAATTGCTTGTTACATGCAATTTCTTCTTTTTCCACAATGTTTTCTCAAATGCAAAACCACAGTGACGTAAAATCCCAGGTTTGTCCAGGAAATGGTTAAGAATGTATTTATTGTCTTTATTAGTGCTCTGCGGCTAACAGGTTACCATTAGTTAACCCATTTATAGACAACAAAGTTTCAGACCGGTCAAGGTTTAGTAGATAATTCAAATGCCAATCGAAATTGAAAAATAAGTGCCATGCAGGTAAGAAAAAATGTGGAAAATGGAGAAATTGCATTTTAGGCCTATTTCATGTACATCTTTCTTCTGCCAGTCAAAAATACAGTATTGTGTAGCAATGGGTGAAAGAGATATCTATGACACTATGATCTTTCCTAAGCAAATATCAGTGGACAAGTGTAACTATAGATGTTTTCAAGCATTTTGAATAGCTTTGAATCAATCCCTTAAGCTCAGACATTTCATTTTCATATATTCTTTTATGCTCAAATTTCATTTGGTCTGAAAAACAAAAACTCATGCAACACTTAAATCTTTTTGCCATCGAAAACTGGTCTTAACATACAGACTGTTTTGTACAAAACCAGTCACATTTTTTTCATTATGAAAGATTTATGTGGAAATGTTCAAATAATGTACATAGGATTTGTGTTCATCATTTTATTCATTGTTAAGAATTGTCCACGCATTGTATATATCATTTGATATAGGACACTTTCAAAATGATTAATAAAACTGAATTTACCTACATTGCTTTTGTTGTGGCTTTTCCTTCTCTCACTGACATAGGAAGATGTCGGTATATTTGACAAAGTGACAAATGCATACTGATTTAAAAAACAAACTAGAGGCACTTGAGCACTTGAATCGCTCCATCAACCTTAATTTTTAGCTCAACTAACTGAGCATGAACTGCTCAAGTGAGCTATTGTGATCACCTCTTGTCCAGGGTCCGTCAACAATTTCTTCAAACAACATCTACCAAACCACTGGGCCCATTTGAACCAAATTTGGCAGAACTGTTCCTTAGGTGGTCCATGGCAACAAAAGAGAAATTTTTAAATAATCTTCAAAAAACTATTCCACAAGGCATAGAGCCTTGATATTTTGAATGATGCATTAGATCATTGACTTGTTTCATGTTTCTGAAATTATTACCCATAGATCCAGAGGTAGGAAAAGTGTTCTTCTTTAAAATTAGTCCTAAAGCCTTGGAATTTGTCATTAAGATCCCCAAGTACAGGGCCTATATATGTATAAAGTATTGCCCACTTGTATCATAATACTAACCTTCACATAAAATTAGACTGTTGAAAGAAAAAGAGCCTTCATCTCAGGTGGGCGCCCCAGGGCCAACAGCCCTCTTGTTATCTAAAGCCAGTTTAGTTTTCTTAAACATAGGAAACAACCCATTTAAAATGCAATTTATTTTATGGTAGGCAACAGCAAATATTTGGCCAATTTAAACCAAATTGGGCAGAAATACGTTAGGACGTTGATAATTACTAAAATATTTGAAATCTGTGAAAGCATTGGTTGGCATGGTAACATAAGATGAGTTTAGTTAATGATAAAGGAGGTCTTCTCCGATCCCAGTTTTATAAGAAAAAAGAGCCTTACCTCAGGTGAGCGCCAGGTCCACTGGCCTTCTTGTTATCTTTACATTTTTGTCTGGAACTTCTAAACCTTAAGTGCTAGCAATTTCAAACTTGATACACTTGTAGATCATAATGTGGAGAAGTGTCGTGTACAAGAACCACTACTCTACCCCGCCTAATTTTTGAGTTACTGCCCTGTGTTTTTACCTTCACATTTTTGTCGGGAACAAAGCTCCTAAACCATAAGTGCTAGCAACTTCAAGCTTTGACCTATGGATCACAAAAATGAGAAATGTCATGTACAAGAACAGTTACTATACCACACCCACTTTTTGAGTTATTGCCCTTTCTTGTTAGCACGGCTCTTTTCGGGGAAAACCCGAGGAATTGTGATCACCTTGGTGTCGTTCGCATCGGCGTTGGCGTGACAAACTTTAACCTTAGTCATATCTCTGTTGTTATTGAAGATATCCTCATAAAACTTGGCACGTGTATTGACCATCACAAGAGTTATCTATACTCTCAAGGGGGATAACTCTAAAGGCGATTTTGTAAGAGTTATGCCCCTTTTCGACTTAGGATTTTTGTATTATCCAGCTCCTGCAGCCGAGCGTTGGCACCCGTGGGCGGTGCTCTTGTTTTTAACTTTACATTTTTGAAGAAGTGTCATGTCATGTACAAGAACCGTTACAATCTTGTCTGCCTTTGGAAACCTTTTCCCAAACGGCAAAAAATTTAAAATTTAAAGCTTCTTCAAATCTAGGATAATAGCCCCTCTGGACAATATACCCACCTATGTTTTTTGATAAAGCGGACATTATCCCCTTCCTAAATTGAGCCGCCGTCATAGCGTAGTCTTCAAACATGGGATGTCATTGGTTCGATCCCCGACGGGGGCATATATCCTTTCCGACATTTATATCTCATCAATGGATGGATAATCGTAAGCCTAATTGTGGTAGCAGATTTTTAAAAGATTGTTCTCATTTAATACTAGGTATTTTGAAGATCCTGCCATTTAGAGCTAATTTCAATAGTACGTTAATTCTTTGAAGTTTTTTGGTAGAAGGCCAATAGATGATGATTTATACCAAATATCATAGCGCTTAACCTTTGGGTTTTGGGGAAGAAGGTTTTCGTAGATTTTTGTAAATCAGGGATCTCAAAGAAAAGGGCTAGTTTTCAGAGTATAGTAATTCTTTGAAGTATTTGGTAGAGGGCCAATAGATGATGATCTTACCCTTATGGTTTGGGAGAAGATTTTCAAAGATTTCCACCTTTATTTCTATGTAAAATCTTGGATCGTACAGAAAAGGGCTAATTTTCAGAATACTATAATTCTTTGACGTATTTTGGTAGAGGATCTATAGATGATGATTTATGCCAAATACCAAAGCTCTAACGTATGGTTTTGGAAAAGAATATTTTCAAAGATTTCCTTCTTTAATTCTATGTAATTCAGGGATCGCGCAGAAAAGGGCTAGTTTTCAGAGTACGGCATTTTTTTTAAGTATTTTGGTAGAGGGTCAATATATGATGATTAATACCAAATATCAAAGCTCTAGGCCTTATGGTTTGGGAGAAGAATTTTTATACGCCCGTCAAAGACGGGACGTATTATGGGATCACCCGTGGTGTCCGGGCGGTGTCCACTTCTTTGTCCGGAGCGTAACTCTGTCACCGTAAGTCCGATTGACTTTAAACTTGGCAGTTATATTCTTCTCATCAATACGGAGTGCAGTGCACAAGAACCATAACTCTACCTGGCCTATTTTTTGAGTTATTGCCCTTTGTTGTTTTTCATACTTGAATCTTGTCCGGAGTATATCTCTAAAAGTATTATAGCTAGGATCATGAAACTTCACGGGTGTATAGATCTCACCAAGGGGGAGTCCAGTGTACAAGAGCCATAACTCTACCTGGCCTATTTTTTGAGTTATTGCCCTTTGTTGTTTTTCATATATGAATCTTGTCCGGAGTATATCTCTAAAAGTATAATAGCTAGGATTATGAAACTTCATGGGTGTATAGATCTTACGAAGGGGGAGTTCAGTGCACAATAACCATAACTCTACCTGGCCTATTTTTTGAGTTATTGCCCTTTGTTGTTTTTCATACTTGAATCTTGTCCGGTGTATATCTCTAAAAGTATTACAGCTAGGATCATGAAACTTCATGGGTGTATAGATCTCACCAAGGGGGAGTGCAGTGCACAAGAGCCATAACTCTACCTGGCCTATTTTTTGAGTTATTGTCCTTTGTTGTTTTTCATACTTTGTTTGACAAAAAATATTCATTCAAAATAACATCAGTTCTATTCAACCACCAGTTAATATTAAGCAGTGTGACGGGCGTATCTTGTGACAATTTGGCACCTTGTTTCTTCTTTATTTCTGTGTAAAATAGGGGATCGCACAGATTTTCGCTAGTTTTCAGAGTATGGTAATTCTTTGAAGTATTTTGGCAGAGAGTCAAAAGATGATGATTTATACCAAATATCAAAGCTCTTGCGCTTATGGTTTGGGAGAAGAAGATTTTCAAAGATTTTCTTCTTTAATTCTAGGTTATTCTTTAAAGTAATTTGTTAGAGGTTCAATAGACATTGATGTTAAGAGGGTCAATAGATGATGATTTATACCAAATATCAAAGCTCTAGGCCTTTTGGTGTGGGAACTATATATGTATAAAGTATAGTAGGGCCCACTTGTATTGTTTGTTTTAAGTCACCTGACCGAAGGTCATGGTGACCTATTGTGATCGTTTTTTGTCCGGCGTCGTGCAATAACTTTTTACGTTTTCGACTTCTTAAGAACCCTTGGCAGGAAACATCCTTATTGGAAGGCGCTTCAGATTTGTACACGTCATGAGGTTGTTTCCCCTTGGGGCCCCATAAGGCCAAAAAGGGTACATCTTTAAAAATCTTCTTGTCACGAACCGGCTGTCCGATTAGATTCACATTTGGTATTTTAGAGTCTTTAGGGCAAGGAATATCAAGTTTGTACAAGAAAAAAAAAACTGTCAAGAAATGGCCGTGCTTGGGGGGGGGGGGGGGGGGCAGATAAGCTTACAAAGTGACAACTGAAAAAAAAATTCTACCAAACCAAAACACCTACAGCTCTGTGATATTTGGTATGTGGCATCATTTAGTGAACCTCTATTAATATTGTATGAATTATAACCCCAGGGTCAAAATTAGCCCGTTCCCGGACGTCACAAGTTTAACATAGGCTTATACAGTGAAAATTTCAAAAAATTCTCAAACCTGAGGGCCTAGAGCTTTTATATTTGGTATGTAACATCATCTGGTGAATTTCTATCAATATTGTATAAATCATGGCCCCAGAGACAGAATTAGCCCATTCCCGGACATCACAAGTTTTACAAAGGGATTATATAGTGAAATTTTTAGAAATCTTCTTCTTCCAAACAGAAATTCGATATTTTGTATACAGCATCATCTTGTGGACCTCTATCAAGATTGTACAAATTATTGCCTCAGGATTAGCCCATTCCTGGATATCACATACATGTATTTAACATAGGCTTATATAGTGAAAACTTTTTAAAAAAAATCTTCTCTCAGACAGATAGGCTTAGAGCTGAGTAGAGCTTTGATATTTAGTATATAGCATATTCTGGTGGATCTTTATCAATATTGTATGAAGTATGGCCACAAGATCATAATTAGCTCATTCCTGGACGTATCAAATTTTACATAGGGTTTATAAAGTGAAATTTAAAACTCTTCTTCTCCCAAACAGGAGGTCCTAGAGCTTTAATACTTTGTATGTAACATCATCTGGTGGACCTCCATCAAGATTGTATAAATTATGGCACCAGGGTCAGAACTAGCCCGTTCCAAGATGTCCAAAGTTTAACATATGCTTGTTTAGTGTAAACTTTTAGAATATTATCTCCCAAACTATAAGGCTTACGAGCTTTGATATTTAGTATGTAGCAAAATCTAGTGAACTTTCATTTGTTTTTGTGCTCCTTGAATTCAGGTGACCGATAAGGCCCTCTGGGCCTCTTGTTTTTAAGTTTTTTTGACACTGTTTCAATGGCAACCAAAGTTCTTCAAGAATTTTGAAAGAGCATGAACTAGGGATCACTTCTGTAAAGTTTGGTTGAAATTCGATGGTTAGTTTATGTAAAGATTTTTTGTAATTGTGAACAGACGGGCGAACGGACGCCGGACGATGACTGATCACAATAGCTCATCCAGAGAACTTCGTGCTCAGGTGAGCTAAAAAGCTCTCGAAAACATAGTGAAGAGTGGAGAAATTGCTTGTTTCAAGCAATTTCTCCATTCTCAACAATGTTTTACACCGAAATTTTAGATGTTTTAAATTCAATCGAATTTAAAATGTCGTCTGTAACTTCTTTAAATTTGAACGGGTCTAAAGTTTTGTTGTTTGGGAATGGTTGAATGCCGCCCCACCAAGAAACTGCCAAAACAGCTGAATTTAACTCTACTCCTTGTAGAATCAAGTTAACTAAAGCCGAAAAGTGCAGTTTCTTTGGCGTATCAGTGTATTCAATGACAACCCAAAACCTGTACAGCCGAGGATATGCAACACATACATATTTTTGCAAGCTGAGGCAATAACAGCCTTGCATGATTAAACAACTGTGAACGTTGGTAAATGCCAAATAACATAGGGAGACAAATAACACACACATTTCGTTGACGAGCGTGGAAGCGCAGAAAATCTTCTAAATAATGTTCCTTGCTTACTATTCCGAAGCTTTGACTCGGGTGAGCGCTTCGGATTAATGACCCTCTTGTTTGTTCACCGTATACCATGTTTCTAACGTTGGAACATCTGAAAGCTAACATTGGTCATACCTTTGAAAGGTATTGATAGGACGTTTAGTAACAGTTTTACAACAATTGTACCTTATTAATCTGTACTCCTGGTAGATTTCAATAAAAACAAGAGCCATGTCGGACATGGCCATACCCTGCCGTAAAAGCTTGACGGTAAACCGAAGCCAGTTAGATTTAGGCTTCTCGTGCACTGCATTTCTTCTCAATGAGTTCGTTAATAGCTATTATACTTTCGGTGATATGCTCAGGACAAACTCTAAGTCTTTAAAAGAACAAAGGGCAATAACTCAAAATTATGCAAGCAAGAGTTGTGGTTCTTGTGCACTGCACTTCTCCTCAACGAGATCTATCCACCTATAAAGTTTCAAGTTAATAGCTATTATACTTTCAGAGATATGCCCCGGACAAAATCTTAGTTTTTAAAACAACAAAGGGCAATAGCTCAAAAATTATGCAAGCAAGAGTTGTGGTTCTTAAGCACTGCACTTCTCCTCTATGAGATCTATCGACCTATGAAGTTTCAAGTTGATAGCAATTATACTTTCAGAGATATGCTCCGGACAAGTTTAGTGACGGAAGGACGGAATGACTGACGGAGACCATGATTATATCCTCTTTGCCGAAACGGCGGGGGATAATAAAGGAAAATAGAACTGCAGACGGACAAAATACTTGAAAAAGACATCAAATTCGGTTGGGTAAAACTATAATCAAACTAATGTAAACCTAAAAATTGCTGAAGCGACCCCACCGATCCACAAGCTTTTATCATTGAACAGAATATTTCCTGAAAGGAAGCCACATGCTTTAAATTGCACCGCGTGTCCTTAGATCTCAAAATCGGATTCCTCATCTCAGAGGGCTAAAAAAAAAAGAAAAAAATGACCTTAACAAGTGCCTCTCGAGTCTGGCCATGCATAGAGAAACACGAACAATCGTTACTTTATACTCCCTCAACAGATTTGCGAGGGGACAAGATATTTCTGTAGACATTATATTACCAATTGTTCTAATGAATAGTCCTTTATTGCTCACCTTAGCGTGATAACTTCAGGCTTTTCTGTGAGGTTGCAGTATTTTGATGGAAACCAATTGGTGAATGCCATATACAAATATCGATGCCGATTAGAAATTTTGTTTGCATGGGCGTAACACCATTTTAATTAATCTTTCAGTTATGTAAAGTTCACTTTTTCCTGGGTATCACCAGTACAAGGCCTCGTCTCAGAATTGTCTTGCCCAAGGCCATACTCACGTCCCTAACGACTAGGTCAGTATTCGAACCAGTGACCCGCAGATAACTAGTCCGCCGCTCTTACCAATGAGCCACAATAGCACCCCGATTAATGGCTAGGAGGAAATGCCAGTTTTTTGGAGTATTTCCATAGAGCATGAGCACCCAGGTTAGCCGTGAGGGTAAGTGGCTGAATTAATCAGTAATCGATGGAACACTTTGCATATCCAGAAAGGTGCGCGTCCAACTGAATGTTCAATAATTCTTGAACATTTTAAGGGTCGCGGCCATAGAACAGTTGGTAGCGCGTCGGAGTCTCAATCATGAGGTCCACAGTTCGATCCCCCAGTCGCGGCAAATATCCGTTCCAATATATGTCTCCCACCAATAGGTGGATAATCGTTAAACTAATTTGGATGAGCAACTGACGGCTCGTAAGGATTGATTGAATGGGGTTTAACGCCGTTTTTAACAGTATTTCAGTCACCTAACTATGGATTCCTGGTATTTCGTACACGAGTACTACCACTACTTCCTTTCCTAGCCTCCAGCTGCTATCCCACTTAGGTTTACGATTATCCACCCATTGGCGAGACAAATGTCGGCAAAGATTATGTGCCGCCGCCGGGGATCGTAATAAGAAATAACCAGGAATTAATTGTTAGGTGCTCCAACCGAGGCGGTATGACTGAAATACTGTTAAAAGTGGCGTTTAGCTTCATTCGAAAATAACCTAAGGATCTAACTTTCTTTTAAGTTTGGTTGAAATCGGATCAGATTCATTAACGAACATCATCTTTTGTAATTTTAGATATGACGGTCATTAGCCGATCACAAGCAATGCATAATAAAGCCGTCTTTGAAACGCACTTGATTCATTTTTTTTTCGGACTAGCGTTTTATTTGTCAAAGGACGAGTTTTCGAAAACATATACAGCGTGCAGGAGTGTTTGGTCATTAAATTAGCAAAGTTTTAATTATTTGAAAACGGTAATGAAATAGTCATTGCATTAAATAAGCGTTAGGTGTGCCATTTGAAACAACACATCAAGTAGGTCTAGGGTCAAAGTACAAAGCTATACCACGGCCCAATCACTTCTAATGTAATTTTTTTGGGGCTTGGCACTAGTTGTCTAGTTATTATAAAGAAATAACGATAAAATAAAGTTACCAAACATAATAAAATGTCCGCTGGATTCTAACCACACACAGCACCGATCTTCTAATTTGAGTATGCATCTTTAATCAAATCAGCAAAGTTCAAAATAAAGACCACTGCTTTAACCTTGCCCTTCCTACGCAAGAGCTTCATACATGTAACCTGCTGACCAAAATATAGTGTACATATTAGGAGATAAAGTTGGGTTCTTAATTAGAAAAGAACACTGTAAGCGGATTCCTCACTTAGAGCATTAAAGGATGTGCTCGATAAACACAAATGTCCACACAAATGAATGACGTCGACATTCTATCTCCAGACATTTCCCATTACCCCAAGTTTGATTTAGAACTTTGAACTACATACACGTGATGCATGAATCGTCTATCTGCCATTCAAGTGACATTAACCCATGTGCCTTTGTCCCTGGGGATCACGAAAGGTCCCAAAGGCGCTCACCCGAGTAGATGAATATGAGTAAAAAAATACCTTATTTTGCGCAAAACCACACCTGTTTTCTAAATGTTGACTAAGAAATTAACATGACAAAGGCAAAATCTTATCGTGTTTCAAAGTACTTATGCCGGAAGTGTAGTGTCCATATCCCAATAAATGCCATTGATCTGACCATGACTATATTGACAACATTCCGAGCAAATAAGACCTTTGAGCTAACTAGAGAAGCTTAAGCTCCATCGGCTTAACTTCTTTGAGCCAACTGGAGGCGGTTAAGCTACATCGGCTTGATAAACTTCTTTGAGTCAACTGGAGGCCGTTAAGCTCCGTCAGCTTGACAAACTTCTATGAGCCAACTGGAGGCCGTTAAGCTCCGTCAGCTTGATAAACTCCTATGAGCCAACTAGAGGCGCTTAAGCTCCATCAGCTTAACTTCTTTGAGCCAGCTGGAGGCGGCTAAGCTTCATCGACTTGATAAACTTCTATGAGCCAACTAGAGGCCCTTAAGCTCCATTGGCTTGATAAACTTATCATCTAGGTTGTTTAGTTTTCTTCAACACAGGAGAAAACTCTTCACAGTTTACGTTTTCCAAATTCCTTTTAAAGGGATGTTACCTTATTTTATATAAGAATTGTTCTCAGTAGAGCTGAAACGATTATTTAAGGGTGACCAAAGGATCATTCCTGTGTAATTTAGTTGAAATTTAAGAAAACGATTATTTTACTCTTCATTACACCATACAATGAACTTAACCCTCGCAAAAAAAGCCGTGCTTTTTGTCTGATCATTTTCCAACAGTATTATGTTAACAAGAGGACCATGATGGTCCTAAATCGCTCACCTGAGGCATCTGCATATAACAGTACTTTTTTGTATAAAAAAGACACAACTTTAGCAAAATAAATTAACCAAATATAAGATTTTGGGCTTTGTATAAAATAATCCAGTAATGCTTTACAATGAAAATGAATGCCTTTAGGTTTATTGTTTAATCCACTACCAAACTATCCCAGAATTTGTCACCCTCAGTAAAAATAGGTTTAAACAAGATGTGTTTGTGAAACACTATGCCCCCGAAACGGGAATTCTTTAGAAACGGGTAAAGGGTTAAAATTTTGACCTTGACCTGGTGAAATGACCTTCCCCAGTTCCGCCTTGTTGAGACCTATCTACATACCAAATATTAGCATTGCAACTTAATCAGGGTTGAAGTTATAGGAAAATGTTTAGTTGGCAGGTTTAGTTTTGCAGACAGACAGACAGACAGACAGACAGACAGACAGACAGACAGCGGTAAAACAATATGCCCCCGATCTTATCGATGCGAGGGCATAAAAAGCATTGTGAGAAAGGGATTGACAAGCCATTTCTCCTCTTTCTATTGCTATTTATGCAATTTTCGACCCCAGGAGCAGAGACGTTTTTTATCCTAAGAGCATATTTTCCTGTAACATAGTACAAAATTATTTAGTCATGCTTCATACCAAATATGAATGTCCTTCATCTTATAGACTTTCAAAGTTGCTCTAATTTGATGTTTTCCAAAATTTTGGACCTATAGGGCAGGCCATGTTTTATCCCATGGCTAAGATTTTAGCTAACATTGAAAGAACCATTTGCTAATGCTTTATACCAAATATGAATGCCTTAGACTTTGTAGATTGGGAGGAGAAGACTGTCAAACATGGTCTAATTGAGCATTTTTAAGATTGATTGATTGATTGAATGGGGATTAACGCCGCTTTTAACAGTATTTCAGTCATATCGCGGCGGCTGGAGCACCTACCAATGGATTCCTGGTATTTCTCACACCAGTACTACCACTACATCCTTTCCTAGCCTCCAGCTGCTATCCCACATAGGTTTATGATTATCCAAGCATTTTTAAGAACTTTGGACACCCAGGGAAGGGTTGTTTTTTAACCTACAGGCATAATTTAATCAAAATTGATAGAAAACAGCCAGGCTATGCTACAATCAAAATATAAATGCCCTCCGCCTTAAAATGAAGAATGTTTTTTTAACATAATCAAATTTTGCGTTTTTCCCAAATTTTGGACCCCTAGTGCAGAGCCGTTTTTGACAGGAGGACAACTTTAAGTGATATAGTACAAATCATCTAGTTATGCTGCATACCCTATATGAATATCCTAGACTTTATAGTTATAGAGAAGAAGTCTTTTGGAATTGCTCTAATTAAGCATTTTTCCAAACTTCAGCCTTCAGGGGCGGGGCCATATTTGACCCCAGAGATTAAATATTTAAAAACTTGGTAGAGAACCATATGCTTAAGCTCTATACAAAATATAAAGGTCTTTGGCCTTGTAGTCTATTTAAAAACAACAACAAAGATTTACTAAAATGTCCCATTTTCATATGCCACAGTTTCAACAGTTTCTCACGGAATAAAATGCTTTTAACAAGTGTTGAAGAGCTTCACCCAAGGAACATCCCTGCAAAGTTTCAGCTTGACTGGCCTAATGGTTCAGGAGGAGAAGATTTTTAAAGATATTTAAAGAATTACTAAAGATTCCCATTTACAAATGCCGCGGTCACAACAGTTTCTCACGGAAGAAAATTCTTTTAACAACAGTTGAAGAGCTTCACCCAAGGAACATCCCTGCAAAGTTTCAGCTTGATTTGCCTGATGATTCAGGAGAAGATTTTTAAAGATATTTAAAGAATTACTAAAGATTCCCATTTTCAAATGCCGTGGCAACCAGAGTTTTTGACGGAATTAAATTCTTTTAACAACTTTTGTTGTACATCACCAAAAGGAACATCCCTGCAAAGTTTCAGCTTGATTGGCTTACTGGTTTAGGAGGTTTGTTTTGTTTGAATGGGATTTTACACCGCTTTCAACAATATTTCAGTTATATCGCGGCGGCTGGAGTACCTAACAATGGATTCCTGGTATTTCTCACGACAGTACCGCCATCACTTCCTTTCCTAGCCTCCAGCTGCTATCCCGCATAGGTCTACGATCATCGACCCATTGGTGGGAGACAAATAGTAGGAAAGGATGAGTGCCGCCGTCGGGGATCGAACCCAGGACCCCTAGATTGACTGGTTTAGGAGAAGATTTTTAAAGATGTTTAAAGAATTACTGAAGATTTACATTTTCAATTGCCGCGGCAACCAGAATTTTGGACGGAATTAAATTCTTTTCACAAATTTTGAAGAAATTAACCTAAGGAACGTCCCTGCAAAGTTTCAGCTTGATTGGCCTACTGGTTTAGGAGGAGAAGATTTTTTAAGAAATTGTGGACGGACAACGACCGATCACAATAGCTCACCTCGCACTTTGTGCTCAGGTGAGCTTAAATCACCGAAAGATAACTTCTTTAAATTTCATTAAACTCCATCAACTTGTTTCTAAGAAGATTTTCAATGTTTCCGCTATATACCATTTGCGGATATTAGCTCCACCCATATACGCTATGTGTTTTTTCACCAATCAGTCTGATAAAGGGTCGCCTGGTGACCATTATTGTGAAATTTGGTTGAAATCAATCAACTAGTTTTTGAGAAGATATTAGAAGTTTTTATTATACACCATATAAAGAAATTAGTCCCGCTCATAGAATTCTTTGACCTAATCTGATAACAGTTGATTGAGCGGGATTTAACGCTACTTTAAACTGTATTTCAGTCATATAGCTGCGGCTGGAGCACCCAACAAAGGATTCCTGGTATTTCTCACACCAGTAATACCATTACATCCTTTCCTAACCTCCAGCTGCTATCCAACTTAAGGTTTATGATTATCCACCCATTGAGGAGACGGAAAGGATCAATACGGGGGGCATAAAAAGCAAGAGGGCCGTTGGCCCTCAGCTGAGATAATATATACCCGTCTTTCAATAGTCTAATTTAATGTTAAAGATTAGGATTATTGAGCCTGACCATACTGATACAGTCGGGCCTGACCATACTTTATACTTATATACGCTCTGTACCTGGGGGAAAATTCAAGGGCTTCAGGAAAGGGGAACGCGTTTTCCTCCCTCTGGATCCATGGGTAATAATTTTAGAATAATGAAATAAGTCAATGAACTGATGCTTCGTGCTAAATATCGAGGCTGGAGATCAACTAAATAAGGACTGGAGATTTCTAAAGATTTAACTTTCATTGCCTTGGCAACCAGAGTTATTCCGATGGCCTTGGCAACCAGAGTTATTCCGATGGATTTCTATCATTTTGAATATTGTAAAAGAGGACCATCTAATGAACGTTTCCAACAAATTTGTTCTAATTGGTTCAGTGGTTTAGATGTTATTTAAAAAAAAAATCTTTATTTCTTTGTAACCCTGCCCCTCCCCCAGGGCTCTCAGGGTCATGACTTTAGCAATTTTGAAAAAGTTCATTAAACTGATGTTTCATCCAAAATATCAATGATCTACGCTTTCTGGGTCGGGAATAGTAAATAGTTCTAAAGATTATTTCTATATCTC
The DNA here is from genome assembly GCA_946902895.1 of Fragum fragum. NCBI lineage: Eukaryota > Metazoa > Mollusca > Bivalvia > Cardiida > Cardiidae > Fragum > Fragum fragum. The sequence goes on from OX336365.1 coordinate 27,130,520, forward strand.
GCCTTTGTTGCCATGGCAACAAGATTTTAGGTATTTGAATACAGTGCCACCTAAGGAACATTTCTGCAAAGTTTGATACAGATTGGCCAAATGATTTTGGAGAGGTTTATAAATTGTTCATTATTTCTATATATCGCCCCCACTGGGGCTCCACCCCTGGGCCCCTAAAGGTAATGCTTTAAACCATTCCAATTCAATCCCGCCTTTTTACGCCCCTCGAGAAAAAAGGTTTGGAAAATATAGTGGAAAATGAAACCAGTGGTCCATGAGGGCCTGAGACGCACTACTGGTTAACAAGTTCTCTCTTAAAGAAATCGAATATTTAAGAAAGTTAATTGCTTAAAGAATGCATTAAGGGAAAACAAGATGTGTTTGTGAAACATCATGCCACCGAAACAGGAATTATTTAGAAACGAGTGATTTTTATTGTTTTTTCTTTGTTTTAGGGAAAAGGGTTAAAATTTTGACCTTGATGAAATGACCTTCCCCAGTTGCGACTTGTTGAGACCTATCTGCATACCAAATATTAGCATTGTAACTTAAAAAGGGTTGAAGTTATAGGAAAATGTTTAGTTGGCAGGTTAAGTTTTGCAGACAGACAGACGGACACCGATAAAACATTATGCCCCCCATCTATCGATGCGGGGGCATAAAAATTTGACTTTATCATTTATTATTTTGAGCAACAATCCTCAAGGCCCCTTTTCCAGTGTTTCATGACAGATCCAATCCATTTCCAAAAGAAAATTTCCATATGACCCTACAATCATCCTGTGAAATTTTCATCGGAATCTGACAATAATTGTGGACTGTTGATTTTATTGTGTTAAAGATATTAAAATCAAGTTCTCTTAAGGCCCCTTTTCCCGTGATATTTTACTGTTTGTTTTGTCATTCCGAGAAACTTAAAGTGAATCCGATGAAATATTGGGGACTTCATTATGTTTATTAGAATATTTTTAAAAAATAAAATCATATGGCCCCTTTTTACATGATACTTGATGGATTGTACCAAGTTGACACTTGCCATATTTTGACATTGTAATGATGGTGCAATCAATCTGTGTAATCTGTGGAATTTATTGTGTTAATGAGTTTACAGTGAAATCTTCATAGGGCCCCTTTTCCCATGATATTTTACGGAACAAACCACATTTCAAAAGGAACTAATGAAGGTACAATCATTCTGTTAAAGAGAATCAATGAAAATAGAGGACTGAATTGTATCAAGAATTTTTGTAATAAAATGTTGATAGTGCCCCTTTTCTCGTGAAACTTAACAAATCAGACCAAATGTACAAAGGAACAATCCAAATGTTAGTTTGAAAAAAAAAATGAAAAAGACTGAGGTCTTTATTGTGAAAACGATGTTTTTGGAATAAAATTTTCATAAGGCCCATTTTCTTGTGTCACTTAACCAATCAGACCCAATTTTAAAAGGAACAAGAGGACTATGATGGTCCTAGTTCGCTCACCTGAACTGCCTGCTGTTAAAAAGGGTACTAGAGACAAATAACTATAATCATTTTCATGAAAATTGAGGCAAAACTGACTTCTATATTGTAAGCAAAGAAATTGTCATTATGGCTCCTTTTTCTGTGTTATCCAATAGAACCTTCCCTTAATCTATAAGGTTCGACTTTATGGCCTAACAGTTATTCTGACCAAGTAACATGACGATTGAGCCAAAATTGTGGCCTCTAGACTGAAAACAAAGAAATTGTCATTAAGGCCCCTTTTCCGGTGTTTTCCAAAAGATCCTTCCCATAATCAATAGGCTTCATCCTCATGACCTAATAATTATTCTGGCCTTGTTCATGAAGATCGAGCCATATTTGTGGCCTCTTGAGTGTAAACAAAGAAATTGTCATTAAGGCCCCTTTTCCGGTGTTTTCCAAAAGATCCTTCCCATAATCAATAGGCTTCATCCTTAAGACCTAATGATCATTCTGGCCTTTTTCATGAAGATTGAGCCTAAATTGTTGCCTCTAGACTGAAAACAAAGAAATTGCTATTAAGGCCCTATTTCCTGTGTTTTTTTCCAATTGAATCCTTCCCACAATCAATAGGTTTCATCCTTATGACCTAATAATTATTCTGGCTTTTTTATTGAAGATTGAGCCTATATTGTGGCCTCTAGACTGAAAACAAAGAAATTGTCATTAAGGCCTCTCTTCCTGTGTTTTCCAAAAGATCCTTCCCATAATCAATAGGCTTTATCCTTATGACCTATTAATTATTCTGGCCTTTTTTTCATGAAGACTGAGCCTAAATTGTGGCCTCTAGAGTGTAAACAAAGAAATTGTCATTAAGGCCCCTTTTCCAGTGTTTTCCGATAGAACCTTTTCATAATCAATAGGGTTCTTCCTCATGACCTAATAATTATTCTGGCCAAGTTTCATGAAGATAGAGCCATATTTGTGGCCTCTAGAGGGTAAACAAAGAAATTGTCATTAAGGCCCCTTTTCCTGTGTTTCCAAATAGAACGCTCCGATAATCAATAGGGTCCATCCTCATGAACTAACAATTATTCTGACCATGTTTCAAGAAGATTTGGTCAAAACTCTGGCCTCTAGAGTGTAAACACTTCAATTGTTGATGCCGCAAGGCAGACATTCAACAATAACAAAAGCTCATCATGAGCTCTTTGTGCTAAGGTGAGCTTACACTCCAAATGATGGTACATCCATTCTATTAAAGTTTTAAGAGATTCTGATAAAGGATATTCTTGTGTTAATGAGGTTTGGTAACAATGTTTTATACAGCCGCTTTTCCTATGATTCTAGACAGATCAGGCCCAATTTGCAAAGAAACAAGCCTAATAATGGTACGAACATTGTTTGAAAGTTTGAATAGAATCCGATGAAAACTACGGGCTTTATCTTGGTGTAAAGATTTTAAAACAAAATTTTCATAAGACTCCTTTTCCCGTGTTACTTGAAGGATCAGGTCTCATGTCAGCATCAACAATTGTAATTATTGTACAATGATTCTGTGAAGTTTTAAAGAAATTCCAATGAAAGCTCTGGACTTGATTATAAGGATTATAGATAAAATTCTAAAAAAGCCCCTTTTCCCATGATACTAGATAGATGAGGCCAAATTTTGAAAAGAAACAATCCTCATGATGGTAAAATCATTCTGTGTAAGTTTGAACGGAATCCAATGAACACTGTGGACTTAATTGTGGTACAAGGAATTTCAAATAAAATTTCATAAGGCTCCTTTTTCTGTAATACTTGATCAGGTCTAATGTCAACATCAACAATCGTTATTATTGAAAAATTATTCTGTGAATGTTTAAAAAAAAATCCGATGAAAGCTCTGGACTTGGTAACAAGGATTTCTTAATGAAATTTTCATAAAATTCCCGAGTTTCTTGACAGTTCAAGCCCTGTTATTAAAAGAATGATCGTCATGACCTTATAAACATTCCGTGAGAGTTTCAACAAAATCTGATCAAAGCTGTGGGCTTCATTGTGTTAACAGGGATTTTTAATTAAATTTCATATAGCCCCTTTTCCCGTGTTACTTGATGGATCTGAACCAATTCCAAAAGTATTAATTTATGTTTGTATATGAAGACAACCCTATGAAATATGTGGACTTACAAGCATTAAGATTTTTCTAATTGAATTTTCATAATGCCCCTTTTCCTATGTTTCTCGATGGATAAGACCCAATTTGAAAGGAACAATCCTTATGACAATACAATCATTTTGTGAAATTTGAGGTCAATCAGGTGAAATCTGGGGCCATGATGCGTTAACTAAGATTTTTTAAATAAATTTTCACAAGGCCCCTTTTCCTTTGATACTTGACGGATCAAACCCACTTCAACAATCCATTTAATGGTATAATCATTGTGAATATTTGATTTGTTTGTTTGAATGGGGTTTTACGCCGCTTTCAACAATATTTCAGTTATATCGCGGCGGCTGGAACACCTAACAATGGGTTCCTAGAATTTCTCACACCAGTACCACCATTACATCCTTTCCTAGCCTCCAGCTGCTATCCCACATAGGTCTACGATCATCGACCCATTGGTGGGAGACAAATAGTCGGAAAGGATGAGTGCCGCCGTCGGGGATCGAACCCGGGACCTCTAGATTGACAGTCCGACGCGCTAGCAACTGCGCCATGACGGCGGCTCTGTGAATATTTGAAGAGAATTTGGTGAAAAATGTGGACTAGGAATTTTTTAATCAAATTTTCATAAGGCCCCTTTTCCTGTGTTTCTTGACGGATCATACCCAATTTCGAAAGGAACGATCCTTATGATAGTACAATCATTCTGTGAAAGTTTTGAGAGAATCCGATGAAAACTGTGGACTCTAGAGAGTTAACAGGGAAAAGTTTTAACAGACAGACGCCAGTTTGGAAAAGCCATCCTAATAGCTCTATTGGCCTTCAGCCAGTTAAGCTAAAAACAGCCTGGCACAAATCTGACAGGCTAATACTCATCTTGAGAAGCGTTGAGCCTACAAATAGTCGATTTTCAAGTGTAATTTTCAAACTAGTACCAAGCCATGCTTTTAAAGCCGTAAACTGTTCATCCCACTTAGGTTTACAATTATCAACCCATTGGTGGGAGACAAATATCCAAAGGCTGTTTGCCACAACTGTGGATCGAACCCAGTACCACATAATCAGGAGTTGTAAGTGCAACCAACTGCACTAGTGCAGCGGCTAAAATTATTGACAAATTTTCAGGTTGATTGAGCATGCAATATCTACTCTCTACAGCCAAAAAATTTGACTGACCTAGTTTTTACTTCAAGTGACCCATTTTTGTAACTTGTCCCAGATTTCATCAAAACAATTATTTTGATCAATCTTCAGGTTTATTTGGCATCAAATGTAGTTCTTGAGTTGTGAATTTACCACAAAGCTTTTCTTAGGGTTAATTTAGTGACCTAGGTTATGACATAGCAACCCAATTTGACAATTGTGTTAGAGTTTTATCAAGAAAGGAATCAGATCCAATTCAGGTTGATTGAGCACCAAGTGTCGCAGCTAAGCATGATCCAATGTTGCAGCATATTCAAAGTAATAATTTTAGAATTTAAGGTTGGGAAAAAAATTTAGTAAAAAAAAAAAATCTATTGAACTCAAACTGCAAAGATTTACTGCTAAATATTTTTAGAATCATTTTGACCCCAACTGCAAAAATCTGCACCTGCAAATATAATCTGTAGTATGGTAACCAATACTAAACTATTTCAGTAAGATGTTGTCTTTACTTTTAAATAGGATATTTCTTTTCTCGAGATGCAAAATGATTCAAAGAAATGTGTTGATGAAATTTTCAAAAATGACGCAAAAGTGTTGCACTTCATCTTAAAGGCTACTTTATTTGTCTCTTATTCTTTTGTAGAATTTTTTGAAGTTAGTTTAAAGTCTTTTTGCCGATTTTTCTTCATAATTGTGTTGCAGTATACTAGACGTTTACTTCAAAAACAAAGCAATTATTTTTCAGAATTTCATCACTCCAACATTCTGCTACAACTGCATTACGGGACAGCATCGGACTGCCTGAAGTCTGCATTACTGCAACACTGGCCAGCAAATTCTGCTAAATGGTCAGTTTGTCACAGCATAGGACTGCACGAACTCGGCATTACTGCAACACAGGCCAGCAAAATCTGCCTAATGGTCAGCAAGTCACAGCACCGGACTGCATTCCTGCTACTCTTAACCCTCACAGCTCAACTAACATGACCCCAAACTGCTCAGCTTTTTACTCTTACTGCTCCTGGCAGATTAAAGAAAAAGACCATCGGTTAATAAATCTATGTACACACCATTTATTACATACATGTTTCATGAAAATTGTAAACAATGATAAATGCTTAAAATGAAAAGTGAAGTTGAATAATGAAGTTTGATAACACACACCACTACTTTACAGTGCAGAAGTTACCAAAATGCAAGTATTCGGGAATCTTGAATAAAAAAGCCCCCACAATTCTATACTGTTCTCTAGTTTTTAACTGCTCTTTCTCCCCCTCAAAGAAGGAATTTAGTTAGGAGAAGAATCTATCTTTTGTGAATAAACACAGAACAAACTAGTCCAAGTTTTTATATGACATTAAGGCAGCAACATAATGGTCAGTAATTCATTTTATATTGCCTTGATAAAATTTCCTGTAACATGTTTATCTATTCACATGTCAAACTTTTTCAATTTGTTTTGACTACACTAAACTAGTTTTAAAAGCAAGCATCACGCTATACAAGTATACCAATATTTGCCACTAATTTCTTACCAAGTTTAGTGAGAAATCTTTTTAATTTTTTGGGTAAAAGAGTATGAACACATTTTCTTTAATGATGTCTTAAAATCAATGACAATAATACCAGAGAATCATAAATGGAGTGATTCTAATATAAAAATCAAACATTTAGAATGTACTTATCTTTCTTAAATCTTAACCATTGTCATGCTAAACCTAGAACATTCCTGTTTTGACAGGAAATATAGACAAAGATCCACCTCCACATAAGTGCAATCTGATCTTTGTCTACATCTTCTGTTTGTCCAGTTCAAGCCAGAATTGCTCATGAAATCAATTTGTGAAAGAAATGCTGACCAACAACTAGAGCTTCCAGTGCTTTCAACTCTGATTTCAATGCAATTCTGAACATTAATTCAGCATGACAAGGGTTAAATGTTAGTATTCAGTTGCTTCTATCCAAAATACCAAATTTGAAATGAAAATTGAGAAAATTAATAATGAAGTCTACATTTTTTATGGTACTGTCCACTAAGAAGGTTAAAAATATGTATTTCTTGAAAAACCCAACACTTCAGTGGCTAAGTTTCTCAAGAAATAGTTCCAAGAGAAGAAAGAAGGTTGAAATAGAAATATGTATTTAATTTGTTCCACAAGCTATCTTGAAACTTCTTGCTTCCTGATGAAACAGATTTGCCAGTAAAATGAGGACAAGACATTAACCTTCGAGTTCAAATAAAGCTCAGGATCAACTGTTCCAATAATTTCCAATGTTCTCTGAAGATATGTAAGTTAATGATAATCATTCATTCCCATTTTCTTGTGTCTCCTTGGGCGAGTTGGACCTGGATCTGGATCTTGAAGAACGGCTCCTTGGACTCCTTGACCTGCTTCTGCTCCTGGATCTGGATCTACTGTTGTATGATCGACTTCTACTCCTACTTCTGCTTCTAGAGTACTTTCTTGATCTTCTACTTCTGGAGTGAGATCTTGATCTTGACCTGGACCTGAAATGTAAAAACATATCTGCAGATTGAGGAGTATTTTCATTTCAGATTTAAATAAATCATACTGCCCATACACCATATTGTGGATACCTATTTCCATTTGTCTTGGAAGACAATTCATGTGAGCACCCACAGAAAAGGCTTTGTTGATAAATACTTACAGACTTTACTCCTTCTGATCTTTGACTCTTTTAATATCGAATTATATTTTTAATTGAACCCAGTTCCATTGACTGATGATTGAAAGGGGTTTTAATGCCACTTTAAACAGTAATTCAGTCAAATTGCAGATGCTGGAGCACCTAACCATAGATTCATGCTTTTTCTCTCGCTATGTACTACCACCAAATCCTTTCCAAGTCTCCCAGCTGCTCATCCAACATAGGTTTACAATTATCTACCCATTGATTGGAGACAAATGCCGGAAAGGATATTCACAGTGACTGGGGATCAATCCAAAACCAGTTCTATACTGGTCAGAGAATCATTGCATAAAGCTTCAGACTGATCTGGAGATTTTGTTTTAGCCTGATCTAAATTCTGTCATCTAGCAATTAATATCAAGTTTTAATGTCTTGAATCTGAACTCCTGTGCTTGAATCCTTTCCCCTTACCTTCCTCTTCCATAGCGACTTCTACCTCCGCCTCCACCGCCACCACCACCACCACCATAACGTCTACCCTGGTTCCCCCTTCTGTAGGGCTCTGAAGGTCTACCGTATCTAGCCATCTGTACCCTAAGTTCTCTTCCATCCATTATTGAACCATCCATTTCATCAAGAGCATCCTCTGCATCTCGTTTGTCATAAAACCTGACAAATGCAAATCCTCTACTCTCCCTTGAAAACCGGTCTCTAGGTATGTAAACGTCGCCAACGTCACCTGCAACAAAGAAAAGAACAAGTTCAAGTATTTTTCAGTCCATTTATATAACAAGAACAATACAAAGAGAATGTGATAAGTTCATTCACTCACCATTTCCATTATCATTAACTTCATACTTATTTCAACTTAAATTTATCTGGGCGTGCAACATTTTGACCAAATCCATATTACCAAATGACTGTTTCCCCACATGACCATTTGGACAGTACACATTATTGAGCTAAATATCAAAGACAGCTTACATTACGGGCGCAGCCATGTTGAAAGCGCGGACCAACAGAACACTTCCGGTGCATTCGTTTCTACCCAGCCTCTACAACTGGATAGATTCTTTGCTTGATTTTACGGCCAAATTCTTTACATGTACAACGCTTTTGAGGAGCATATGGGATTGCAAAACATAAAAGGAAGCAGGGAATATAGTCTGTCCAAGTTGAAAAGAAGAATATGACATGCCTTTTTTCTTATTCGATTCTAAAGTATTCAGAAAATCGAAAAGAAGCGCATATTCTTGAAAAGCGTGCTCTTAGCTAGACTGTAAACATCTGGTGAAAAAATACGTCAATCTGTCATTTTAGTGCGGGATTTCACTCCTTACTGTTGTCAAAAAACAGATGACAACTAGTGCAACATTCACCTGGAGCATACTTATTTTTTTCTTATATATTAATTTATGAAACTCTATCTAGTTTTTAGTTCACCACCTGGGCCCATATCTTGCAACTTTTACTCGCCAAATCCATTTTCTAGTTGCCATGGGCGAGTGCTAATATTTTTCCCTGAATAACTATAATCAGTTTCATGAAGATTGAGGCAAAACTTTGTCTTCTATATTGTGAACAAAGAAATTGTCATCATGGTCCCTTTCCCTGTGTTATCCTATTGAACCTTCCCAAAGTCTATAAGGTTCATCTTTATGACCTAACAAGTATCCTGACCAAGTTACATGACAATTGAGCCAAAATTATGACCTCTAGAGCGTTAACAAAGAAATTGTCATTAAGGACCCTTTTCCTGTGTTTTCCAAAAGTACCTTCCTATAATCAATAGGCTTCATTCTTGTGACTAAACAATTATTCTGGCCTAGTTTCAAGAAAACTGAGCAAAAATTGTGGTCTCTAGAGTGTAAACAAAGAAATTTTCATTAAGGCCCCTTTTCCTGTGTTTTCCAAAAGAACCTTCCCATAATCAATAGGCTTCATCCTTATGACCTAATAATTATTCTGGCCTTTTTTTCATGAGGATTGAGCTTAAATTGTGGCCTCTAGACTGTAAACAAAGAAATTGTCATTAAGGCCCATTTTCCTGTGTTTCCAATAGAATCTACCAATAATTGATAGGATTCATCCTCATGATCAAACAATTATTCTGACCAAGTTTCATGAAGATTAGGCCAAAATTGTGTCCTCTAGAGTGTTAACAAAGAAATTGTCATTAAGGCCCTTTTCCAGTGTTTTCGACATCCTTCTAATAATCAATAGGGTTCATCTCTATGACCTAATAATTATTCTGGCAAAGTTTCATGAAGAAAGAGCCATATTTGTGTCCTCTAGAGTGTAAACAAAGAAATTGTCATTAAGGCCCCTTTTCCTGTGTTTTCAAATAGAACAATCCCATGATCAATAGGGTTCATCCTCATGACCTAACAATTATTCTGACCAAGTTTCATGAAGATTAGGTCAAACTGTGGCCTCTAGAGTGTAAATACTTCAATTGTTGACGCCGCACGAGGGACGTCAGCCATTCAATGATCACAAAAGCTCACCATGAGCACTTTGTGCTCAGTTGAGCTAAAAAACTGGGATATGATTAGCTGCGATATTGTAGCCCTCTTACTTATAATCAGCTTACGAGGGCAACCACACCTTCTTCTTTTGCTCTTGTTGCGGTGCCTTGAGTGATTCGCTCTGGGCACCTTGAGGTGATTTATTGGAAGTTGTGTAAATAGTTCAAACACAAGTTTAATACCAGAATGGGTCTTAACCATTTATCTATCCATCTGAATAAAAGTTTATCTGCAAAAAGTCAATTTGCTACATCATCGGAAAATCAGAGTTTTTTTGCCATTTTAAATAAAAATATCAGCCATTTTGCTGTTTGACAGCGAGATCTCTTGAGTTTGCGCACTTCCTGCCCAAACAATAGCAATGAAAATTAAGGTCACTGTATTTGGAAGACATAGTATTTTTTGTAAGCAAAACAGTTATTATAGAAAATAAGAACAAAGGTGTATGAAAGTAATTTAAGTGTTAATTGAATTCAGGGGTTATGTTCAGATGTCATGTGAATTTTTGGTGAGAAATTTTACCAAATCCATCACTAAATTACATTTTGCTTTGAGATTTTTCTCTCATTTAGCAAGTTTCAATGAGATTTCTGGCAGAACAAGATGTGTTTGTGAAACACTATGCCCCCGAAACGGGAATTCTTTAGAAACGGGTAAAGGGTTAAAATTTTGACCTTGACCTTGACGAAATGACCTTCCCCAGTTGTGCCTTGTTGAGACCTATTTACATACCAAATATTAGCATTGTAACTAAATCAGGGCTGAAGTTATAGGAAAATGTTTAGTTGGCAGGTTAAGTTTTGCAGACAGACACCGGTAAAACAATATGCCCCCAATCTTATCGATGCGGGGGCATAAAAATGAGATAATCTCTCTATCTCTTCCTAAAATGATCCCTGTATATTTGATTGAAATATTAACAAGAGGCCCAGTGGGCCTTAACGGTCACCTGAGTAAAAGAGCACCAAGACAAGTGATTTTGTTTGAAAGAATTAGAAAAAGGTTTCAGGGCTCTGCAGAGTGGGCGACTCAGGCGAAAAAGTCGCCTGGTTTCATAAAACTTCGCCTGATTTGCTGATCAAAGCGAAGTCGAAGTCGCCTGGAGTTTTCGGGAAGTCGCCTGGATATGATAGGTGATAACCACATCTGGCCCAGTGGCTTTTAAAGTAAGAGACAGTGTGCAATTATACAACTGCCGGATCGTAATTCAAGCGTGTATCGATAGTCGGGAGGCCAGCAGATTATCAGAAAGAGTGGTATGTTCTGGCAGCTAATAGTCAACATACTTGTTTCATTCACACCTACGCTGATTGGTTTCGGCAATGCTTTGTATACTATCGGCACCAGAAATCCTTTCCCTTCTTAGGTTTTAATTATTTCTTTAAATTCAACTATCATCAGTCTACGAGATTTGTTGCTTACTTTCACATAATGAGAATAATGGCCGACATTTACGGACGCCGTGTCAATTACCAGAAGTCAAAATTTTATGAAAAATTTGAAATCTTGACAAAAATAATTCTGCTGAAAATCTACGTAGAGTAGTAAATTCATTTCTCATTAGAATCCTTCAATTTGAATCATCTGCTTTAATTGTAACAAGTGAAGAAAATTATGGCAAACCATTTAAAGGCTGCTACGATCTTTTCATGAGTTTCTTGTTATGATACATTCTTTCCAAAAACTAAATATCACTTACTTGTGCTGGTAATAATTCCTTTAAATAACATGTAATCCTATAAAATGGAGCAAATTATCCTGTGTTAACTTTAAACCTCTGCATGTACATAGTCTGGTTTTGTGTACTCAGCAGTAACCCTTACCCTTTACACACCATAACTGACTTAATCACAGGGGACCTTTTTTGACCAATTAATGACAATTTTATCCATTCATGTTATCAGGTAAAGTGCACAGACTTTAACTAATTACCACACAATCCCTCATTTCGACATCTTGAAATGTTTTCATGGGAAACTGTGGAAAAAGGAGGAAATGATTGCAGCAAGCAATTTATCCTTTCCCCACATGTTTCTACCCTCTTTGGCACCTTCTTTCTCATTTAAGATCACTTTGAAATGTCTTAATTAGCTTCTTTCAATTTGTTCCAGTCTGAATTTTTCTTCTGGTAATGGTTTGATTAAATACATGTTGTTACAATAAAATCATTTCTCATTTTCTGCTTCAAATAGGAACACCACTCATTTCATTCAGACTGCCTATACACTAGATCTATTTGCATTTTTTTTATTAGTTGACCTTTTTATCATATATGAATCTATTATGTAATATTGTAAAAAAAAAAACAGAATCAAACTCTTGAATCCTCAAACCTAAAAAAAGAATAAAACAAAAGTATTTGTTCACAGGAATAAGATCTTTATTGAGGACTGAAAGGATAAGCAGTATTTTCTATGTTTATTGCATAATACATAATATAAAATGCAACTACTTGGTTGTAAAGCTATTTTATTTCTGATAGAAATGAGGAAAACGCGCAAAAACTTAATTTTTAACGCGATCCACTTCTCCTGAAAGTCTCACCACTTCTCCCCATTTTGAAAAACTTCTCCCAATTCTCAGACTAGTGAGAAGTGACTTCTCCCCAAATTCTGGGAGTCTGCAGAGCCCTGGGTTTGGTTGAAATCCCCTCAGTAGTTCTTGAGAAGAAGATGAAATATTTAAAAGTTACCAAAAATTACCCCCTTTTGGTCCCCATTTTTGGGCCCCCTGACCCCCCAGCCTTTTTATTTTCACAAATCCGAATAACCATTACCAAATGATGCTTTTCACCAAGTTTCTTTGAAATTGGCTTTGTACTTCATCATCAGAAGATGAAAATGTGAATTTTTTAACATGATGAACTTTGACCTCTGGGTGTGGCCCCATACATGACCCCAGGGGCATGAATTTCACAATTTATAATATACCTGTCCTAGTTGTCATGCACACAAAATATTTAAGCTCTGGCATTAACGGTTTATTAGAAGAAGATTTTTAAAGAAGTACCAAAAATTACCCCTTTTTGGCCCCTATTTGGGCCCCTATGACCCCCAAGAACCCCTATTTTCACAAACTTGAATTGGCATCCCCCAATGATGCTTTCTACCAAGGTTGGTTGAAATCCGCCAAGTAGTTCTTGAGAAGAAGATGAAATATTTAAAAGTTACCAAAAATTACCCCCTTTTGGTCCCCATTTTAAAGCCCCCTGACCCCACAGCCTTTTTATTTTCACAAATCTGAATAACCATTACCAAATGATGCTTTTCACCAAGTTTCTTTGAAATTGGCTTTGTACTTCATCATCAGAAGATGAAAATGTGAATTTTTTAACATGATGAACTTTGACCTCTGGGTGTGGCCCCATACATGACCCCAGGGGCATGAATTTCACAATTTATAATATACCTGTCCTAGTTGTCATGCACACAAAATATTTAAGCTCTGGCATTAACAGTTTATTAGAAGAAGATTTTTAAAGAAGTACCAAAAATTACCCCTTTTTGGCCCCTATTTGGGCCCCTATGACCCCCAGAACCCCTATGCTTTCTACCAAGTTTGGTTGAAATCCGCCCAGTAGTTCTTGAGAAGAAGATGAAAATGTTTAAAAGTTAACGGACGACGGACAACGACGGACAAACGATGATTGCAATAGGTCACCATGACCATTCGGTCAGGTGACCTAAAAATATTTTTGAGTTAGTATCTTTGATTATAAAATTTTATCAATGGTAGGTAAAAATGATACTATTATTTGTAAAGAGCATCCTTTTTGACAGCATGACAGTGGTCAAGAACGCGACTTCAAGTAATAATAGATCAGATGAACAACCAATTGTCATGGCTGCCAAACTTAGGAATTTAATTATTTTTATATAAACTGAAAAGAAACCAGTATTAAATGATTGATACAGTTGATAATCTTATTATTTTGATAGAACTTGTCCATAATATTAACCTATGCAGTGCTCCAGCTGGGATTGAAAAAGGGCAGGGTGCTAGTGCCCTGAAAGGGCACTTCAAGTTGCGAAGCGACAAGATGGGGAGGGTGTGGGAGGGGGGTGTCCCCCTCCCACTGGGGGGGGGGGGGGGGGAATTTTGAATTTATAGAGCTTAAAGATGGGCTCTGGGGGATTGTTTTAGTTAAAATAGTATTTTGGTTTTCAAAAAGAGTGACTTTTTATTTACATCATTTTTATCATTTATTTATTCATTATTTTCATTTTATTTCTTTTACAAAAAGTTGTCTGGTTAACCCATTCAAACACAGTGGAATTTTAGACCGGTCCAAATTCAAAGAAGCTGCAGACGACAATTTCAAGTTGATGGTATTTTGAATTTTTTAGTCTTTTTGGATAGAAAATCTAAATCTAAAGTCAATAAACAATAAAAAAATCTTCATGATATTGTAGCTGTACAAACAAAAATATCGTAACTACAACTAGAAATCAGCTGTAATTACAATACTTTGTTTGGCCACCAACTTTTTTTCACTCACAGATTTTCATTTTTTTTTTTTTTCATTTTTTCATATCAATTTCAAAATAATCATCACATTCTTTAGATATGGTCACAGGGCTCTCGGAAACGACAGTACTGTCGTCTGAGACGACAACTTTCCGCAAGGGACGACAAAAAATCCTATCAAAGGATTCCGACAGACGACAATTTTTTCAATGACATGCGTCCGACGTCGGTCATTATGTCAAAGTGACACTGTAAAATCAACTGTCATTGTTCAAGGGACATTAAAATAGTAGGTAGATTATTGGAAAATGTTAATTGATTATCCTAACATACACCACAATCATTGATAACACCCAGCTTGATTGACAATTACCACTTTGCGGTGACCGGTCATGCATCGACGATCGTAGGTGACAGGTGTTAGAAACCTGTGAAACTTGGATAAAATTATATTACTAGCACTCTGATCTCACTGAAATCAAATTATTATTGATCAGTTTAGTGAAAAAATAGCCAAAACACAATAAAGAAGTCAACTTATATTGCAAAATTAAATTGTCATGGGTTTTCGTGGGTAAAACAGGCAATTCAATTGAAAATGAAAATTATTAGATAAACTTTTGGGGCTCTTAGAAATCTAAAGCTGGGCATGAATTATAAATTTACTGTCATTTTTTAGTTTAGAAAATCATAAATTTGACTGTCAATATATGCCATTACTTTGTCCAAATTTCAACAAAAAAAAAAAAAAGAATCCTTATCAAGCTGAATAAAGATCAGTGCAAAATTTCATCAAAATCAAAGTGGTAAAAGGAGGGATTGACTAATTGTGAGTCAGTATTTATTTTGAAAATACAATCTTTAAAATGGTTAAATTTAAGAAGGAAAATTAGGTGGTATAGTCTAAGGTCAGACTGCACACCTTTGTCTTTACTTCTTGCTAAAGGAGGAATATTACATTTTTAGTGTGACAAGGGTTAACTTGATTACAATGTGTGCTTAGAAAAAAAAGAAAATTACACATGTTGGATAATTCTATCATTTCATTAATTCTTTACTTATTAATTAGATTTACAAATAATCCTAATTAAGAGAATTTGCTGATGATCAAATAAACATGATCAGACATGTAAACAACATAATATGGGCTAGAAAATATGATAATTCTTAAAACCAAAATTAATCTCCTTTTTCCACACTATTTTCAACAAAGAAAGTGCTGTAAAAAAGGATTTGGTGAAAATCGCATTCAGTATTAAAATCCTGCCAAATCAGCCTGGAATCCAACTTTTTCTGCTTGGAATCCAACTTTTTCCTAAATTGGATTCCTGGAATCCTACTTTCAAAATCCTAGTGAGAGCCCTGGGTCAAATCATTTATATTTATAGAAACCTACGTGAAGAAATCAGTAAGTTTTCTCTTGTTAGCATTTCCAAACTTGCTAAGATTACGTAGAGTACGCTCTCTGGTAGGCATTTTGAAAATCTAAATGTATGAAAATGTACGTGTTCGCTTGTTGAAATAAAATGAAAAAGTGAAGTTCCTTCAGTAAAAAAAAACTGTCTGGAATGTGCATTACGGAGGTAATTATTTTAAAGAATGACAAACCGTGATATAAAAACTCGCCTCGTATTGTTTCCACTTCTCATTCCCTGAAACCGACAGTTGACAAAAAGCGGCGCGATTTTAATAATTGATCTTATTATCTGTTAGTTTTCTTGCACTAATTTTCAATATTGATTAAAAAATGTTTTCGAACGAGTGAAAAAAGAATTTTCTGTAGGTCTCGAATTGACCCAATTTCCGAAGATGCAGCAGAGGAAGAATAAATCGTAGCAGAAGGACGAAAACTATATCTATTTGAACCTTACAAAAAAAATGAAATTTCTTAATGAAGGGTGTCAAACTCTATCATCATCCACGCTATATTGCGTACAACCATACGCAAGCATTTAAACAGTAATTGGTGTTTGTTTACAACTGTCAAATCGATTTACGGGCATGTGCTAATTGTCATGTAAAGATTATCGGAAACTGCTCCCTCGATAACGAATCGCCCTTTGTGATTGGTTTATTTGCTGATATAAGCCGCGCCCCATACTTCTACAGGTCATAATGTGTATGCTGGATTAACGCATCGGTAATCACGTCGAACTTGTGCTATCAATCGAATAAATGCGACATTTAAAGGATAGTCGGTAATTTCTAGAGTATTGGTAGAGTTTAGGGTCTATCATTTGGACAGGGCATTTGAAAAAAGGGCAGGGCGCCGCACTTTGAGGGCAGGGCGGGGCGCCCTTGTGAAATGGCCTAGCTGGAGCACTGTTATGTATGCAGGGTTCTCCCCAGGCCCTTATGGCATATTGGCCCCGATATGCCTTCATAAAATGAGAGAGTTTGCCGATACGCCTTCAAATCGCTTAAGTTTGGTCACCGATACAGCTTAATTCCAGCTGAAGGAAGAGTCAAGCTAACCATAAAATTGGTTCCATAAGCGTGGACAAGACATGCTCTTTATCTATAGTGCTGTATACCACGTATCACCCTTACACTCTTACTAATTGGCGATTAGTGATTTTTTCTCGCGTATCCCATTGAGTCACCAAGGATTATGGGTACCAATACAGGGCTTTTTTTCCACAAATTGGGAAGACACCCTAGCCTTTCAAATTGGGAAATTTTGCGTGAACTTTGGTCAAATTGGGAAAAGTTAAAACTAACAAGATAGAAGTCAAAACATAAGCCAATTATTATTATCAAATGTGAGCAAAAATCCACACGAGACTATTATATTCACTAATTCAATCCATTACCAGAAGGCAAAATTATAGACTAGTCCAGATTCAAATTCAGACTACTTTAAGATTTTTTTTCAAGGTGAGAAACTTTTTGAAAAATGAACTAATTACTTATACAAGCAAATTCTTCTTTTTCCAAAATGTTTTCCCAACTTTTATTCTTGAGGTTGGGCTGGAGTAAGCTGCTCCAAGACTGAAGTAGATGGACAAGGGAGTGATATTACTGGTGAAGATGGTGCAGATTGGGTAATTTTGAAATCTTGACATTGCTCTATTGGCGGATTAAGTTAACAACAGTCTGTGTGGCAGTGCTGTTCATCAACTACCAAAGGGCCGCTAGATCGGGGCTGGTCACATTCGACAATTATGTCACTTATGACCTGTTCGGTGACAGTTGGGGGGGGTCGATTTTCTCAGTTGATACATTACAACTTTTCACCACTCCGACGGTAAATAGACTTCTCTGAGTCTTATCGGCAACTCTTGAAGTGCTTTTCGGTAGTATTTACCATTTTTAGACATGATTATCATTTTGGTTAGACGCATTGGGTTGTTGAAAGACGTATACGACAAAACCTGTTAAGAATATGTTCTGTTAAATGCGCTGAGTACGTTTTTGCTGTTTTAGCGTTCAGCATAATCGCAATTCTGCTTACAAATTACAATTTTACAGTTTAAAAACCTATTTCAGACTAGTTTGACACAACAATTTCGGAAATATATTAATTTGACAGTCAGTAATAAAGTTCGGTTTGTTCTATTTTGAACAAATCGTGTTGGACCATTTTTCCCGGCTTTAATCGAGTAGGGAAACAAAGCCTGGTAACCTGCCTTTTTACACTAAGGGCTAGTAATTGTAAATCGAATGGATACCAGCCCAGTCAAAATAGCGTGACCCTTCATATTTTATTGGATTAGAACTTATGACGTTTACAAACAACTTTCGCTTTCACTTCTTTGATGACAAGTGTATTTGACTTGCACAAAGATTTAGTGAGTATCAAAAATTGGGATATTATCGTCGATTTGGGGGAAATTTTCTAGCCACAGTTGGGGAAAAAAAGAGGCTTTTTGTGATTGGGAAGACTCCGAAGATCGGTGTCAACTAAAGAAGGAAAAAAAGCCCTGCAATATGTAAACAATGAAATCAAAATGGCAACCCAGTTTCAGAAAGTTGTCACTTCCGCTGAGATTGGCCAAGTAAAAGCAAAAGATATTGTTATTTGATGTGACAACTATCAAACTAAAGCTATAGTGGCTTAAAACTTAATTTTGAAAAGAAAGATTAATTGGGTCAGTTGATGTCATAAATTGTTCGCTTAAAATATGCCATCTTTTTTCCTTACGAGAATTTGTCAAAATGATAAAGATAGATTGGGATAGAAGCCATCCTAGTTATACTTAGCTCTTGTTTTCAACTCATTTTAAAATTACAAACATGTATCTTTTGGATAAGTCCATTCATTTTCATCCAACATGGAGGGTATTGTCTAACACATTCGTACCCTAGTTTGTTCAACCCGTTTTTGTTTCTTCAATAAATTTGTTTTAATATTTTGATGAAAAATATTATTATTATTTTAGTTATCGTGTAATGATATATCACCCGCTCATGTTTTTTGCTAGAAAAGAAATAATACCTCCATAAAAATCTACGTGAAAAACTGCCCCAAACTGCCCCAAGAAAAGAATGCCTCAGACCATTAGTTTGTTGTTATTTTTTATCAAAAGTAATGGTTAAATAATTATTTAGAATCGGGAAAAGATAATTCACTCTATAATAATTTGAAAACAAAAAACATATTGAAAATCAAAGTGCTTAAATCAAAGAAGAGAAGAGTAAGGACACTTATTTTATAGATTTGATCAAGTTTCGTGTTAAAATTTGAGAATTAAGGTTCTGACTGGACACTGATGATATATTATTCATTTTCAATTAACTTATTGAAACCAAAGAGCTGAAAGCACTGTTAAAAGAATAGTTTAAGTGTCAGACAGTCTTCAATATTCCTCCAATACAATAGATCTTAAAGTATCAACTAATGTTCCTGTTTTTTTGCTTGCTTGTTTTTTGTAGAAAAAATTGTGGATAATGAAGAAATTACTTGTAACAAGCAATTTCTTCATTTTCCACAATGTTTTCCAAAGCTTTTTTTCCAAGTTGGGCTAAGAAGGGCAGGATTGCGTGTGAATGAGTTAATGTTTATCAAGGAGGGATCCCTGACTATCTGGAGGAGACCCTGAAGTAATATGTAGGGATTCCTGTGGGATCCCATTGAAGCAAAGTTAGTGTCAATCCCTGGTATTGTATTCATTTGTATCCTTTTCACCTCAATTATCATGCATGTAAGGGAACTAACTTTCAATGCAAATCAAAAATTGTTTTTCATCTGATCAAATAGTTTTTTATATATCTTCGACATTTGATTTATTTTTTCCGAAAAATTTAGACCACATCTATCCTAAAATTTTACTAGAAATTTGTCCCAAAATTTGTCTTGTTGACCCTTGTGAAAATTTGGATTGCTACTGCAGTTATCATGCATCTTGCAAAAAGGAGTGTTCATGACACAAAATAGCAAATTTCTTCTTTAGAGTTTTGCCATGCGTCTTGGCTTAAAACAATCAACAATGAAGATTATTTGATGAAAAGTCAATTTAAGGTTATTCAAACTTAAGCTTAATCTATCCAGTGGCTCCCAATTTTGTGAAATTTGAGGTTAATTTCGCATCTCAAAGGGTTTAAGTTAGGTGCCAGTAATACCCGAAAGGGGAGTTGGGCAGTATATATCCTTGTGGTATGGGTTTTCGTCCTAATAATGAGTTTTCAGTTTTGCGGTTACTAAAATCTATTGTATTAAAGAATTCCTGCATATAATATTAAAGTATATTCTCTTTAGTTTTTTTTCTTTCTTCTAAGCTTTAATGCATTGTTATGAATATTCTTTTCCTGTTTACGATTCTGGTCAAGATTTTTTGGGTCAGTAAAACAGCGTCATATGTTTTCATCCTATTTTATAAATGGGCCATTTACAGATGTTGAAACAAGATTTGAATATAGAAACTAGTCATTTTCAAAATACAGATTTACCTTTCTTCATATGTATATTTTTTAAGTAACTGTTACAAAATAATTAAATTATAACCAATTTGCAAATGGTAAAACAATTTCAGTGCTGAACCTGTAATTCCGTGCTAATCCTAACCTACATAAACAAAAAGGCACCTAACTTTGAAAGAAAATAATACACTTCCCCAACCTTTACACAAGGTTTGTTGAGAATGTATTTATTCATTTTTATAGCCTGCAAGAATTTATAGAGTTAAAAGAAAAATATGTTTCAGAATATTTGCTGTGTTTTTTATTAAAAATACTGTAAGGACTGGTAAAATATAAGAATCATCTTATCTTCATTTGGAAAAAGAAGCTATTTATACTAGAGAAAACCACTTGATAGTCAAGTGACATCAAAATTTGATGTCACATCACAAATTAACATAGCTAGGTTCCTTGGGTGGCTATGCACAATAACGCAACTATTCACCACAATTGGGTTTTGACAATATTCAGTCTCTTTATGCTAGGAGACTAGCTGCGATATCGTAGCCCTCTTTCTGATAATCTGCTGGCGAGGGCTACGACTCCCACCTTCTTTGCGCTTTGTTGCAAGTCTTGATGTTGTATGTTTTGTGAAAATCGACTCTCTTTGGATGAATTCCTTACATTCGTTAATATTATGGACAAATTCTATCAAAATAATAAGAATATCAATTGTATCAATCATTAAATACCGGTTTCTTTTCAGTTAATAAAATATTTCCTAAGTTTGGCGGCCATGACATTTGGTTGGTCATGTGATCTATTATTACGTCACGTTGTTTACTATTGTCATGCTGTCAAAACAGGTGCTCGTAAAAAATTATATTATCTGTTTTTACCTAACATTGATAATATTTTATCTTGAAGGATACTGAATCTTAAATATCTTTATTTTATCTATCAATTTCAATTAAATCTTGAATTACTTTCATACAACTTTTTTCTTATTTTCTATCAGATCTGTCCTGTTTTCAAAAAATACTATCTGTTCCAAATATGGTGACCTAAATTCTCATTTGCTATCGTTTTGGCGGGAAACCCGAGATCTCAAGTGATCTCGCTGTCAAACAGCAAAAATGGCTGACATTTGATTCAAAATGGCCGAAAAACTTCGAGTTTCCGATGGTGCAGCAAATTGAGACTTAAATACATAAAATATCCGACTTTTTTCAGATTAACATTTATTTACATGGATAGATAAATGGTTAAGGTCAATTATGGTATCAAACTTGTGTTTGTATTATTTACACAACTTACAATAATCCACCTCAATGTGCCCGGAGTGAATCACTCCGGGCACTGCAACAAAGAGCAAAGAAGGGGGGTGTCGTAGCCCTCGCCAGCAGATTATCAGAAAGAGGGCTACGATATCGCAGCTAGCTAGGAGACTAAACCTCTTCTTTTTTAATGGGAGAGTTATCAAAGGATCAATCAGTTACTATGGGAATAAAACAATTACGAGGCTTAATTCCTCCTGGTTATTCAATACTAGCTCAGACATAGAGAATAAAAAGTAGAGAAAAAAAGTTTGTGGACAAAAAGTAAAATGGCGGCTTTGTAATCAATCTTTGTTCTATACCGTATTTCGCAAAAGCCCTGCGAAGATCTTCTGGGGTCGTTCTGTAAGTCAGGTTGTCAACCTTTAATGACACCATACTGTCGGTGTTTGGTGGCGGACGCCCGTAACTCATGTTTGGTGTATTTGCGTTGTGCCTAGAACAAACGACTTCGACACGTAAGATTTCTTCGTCCACCACGCGTAATGAAAATAGCCCGGATGACGATAGACTAGGATTTTCCTAGACTGTAAGACCTTGTGATGTAGTAATGATAAGGGTAGACCGGTACCGCTGTCGACGTTGGTACCAGTCTATGATAAGGGGTGATAGTTACTTAGGTAAATTAGAACTTCGGTAAATTGATATTATATAGTAATATAATGGAGACTTCGGTAAAAAGGTAATTATAGTGTAATCATCACCTCCCGACCTGGTAGTGACACGAGTTATCTTAATTAATTTTGACAGTTTGTAATAGTTACAAATTTATCTAGGAGTACGTATTTGAACTTGAATAATTGGTCGAGAAAGAAGAAATTCGTTTTAAAAACAAACAAACTCTTTTTACGACAGTTTTAAACATTGTGTAAAATGAAAAATAGGTATTAAGCAATTTCTTCACTATTCATGATGTTTTCTAACTTGCATTTGTCGTCTGTAGCCTCTTTAAATTTGGACCAATGTAAATTTTTGTTGTGTGGGAATGGTTTACCCGAAACAACACAGAAATGATAGAATTTGTAGAAAAATTGAACAAAAAATATAATTGATACGATATGACCATTCTTCAAATTTTAAGAACTTTGGTAAAGTTACTATACAGCTGGTACAGCTGGTACACGTACTTGCGTTCAGATCAGAAACAATGTAAAGAATAAATCGATGAACCCAACATTAAAAAAAAAAAAAAAAATGAGGAATCCTCATCTTTGACTTAACTTTAATGACATGAAAATAATGGTGTTGAACTTGTTTTTAACACACAACTTTAAATTCTTATTTACCAATTTTCAATTAATACGTGTCTCAAGGAAAAAGAAACTATACAATGCTTGTAACAAAAATCTCTCTTTTTTCATTTTTCTTTATGATACCTTTTAGGCATGTTTAGAACTCAAAAGTCGAGGACAATATTCCAAATTGGTAATAAGATTCATTATTAATCACACTTGGTTCTAATCAAGAATTAATTAAAGACCAATTAATGTTCATATTTTTTAATTGCGTGCTTCATTTGAGAATGGTGCAAGTGTTTGTCGTATAATATCTATCCTGAATAATATTAATAATAATATTTCTCTCCTTTTCGATTTTGATTAAATGTAAGAAATTTTTTATCATGACAAAGTATAAAACTACAAATACACGAAATACTTGAAATTACCGATAACACAAGCGATAATTACACTATAATTACTTTTTTTTTACCGAAGTCTCAATTATTTTACTATATAATATCAATATTTACCGAAGTAGTAATTTACCGAAGGTACCTGAAAACACAATAAGCAATTGTGTTTCTTTAGACCGGTACCGCCGTCGACTTTAAAGGGAGGTATCGATGTTTCTAAAACCTAGATAAAATTACCAAGTGCCGAAAAATAGACTCAAACGAACATTTAATACCTTAAGTTAGGTCAGGTATTGTCTTGGTGGTAATCTAATAGACCCAAAGTGGCTTTTTGTGGTTATATCGGAAAGTTTCAGCGGAATTCCAGGTTATTTTTAGAAATCACGGAATTCGGCTTTCGACATCGAATGACCTCATTTGCATATGACCCAAAGTCAAATGAAGGTAACAATTTTACTGGCGAAACAGCCAACGTCCTTTATCATGTCAAATGAAAGGACTGACCTTTACAGACCGGCTAGCGAAGATAACTCCTGATGACGTAATGATGACGCTGGTTTGATGCAATTTGAACTAAATACAGGGTTCCAACGGTTATTCGCGCCACGTGATTGCCCTATAATCTTCGTAACTGTCTCGGATTAATCTAAAAATAGATTAATAGCCTACTATTAGGGAAAGACCCAGCATTTTTCTGATAAGCGACCTCATATTTTTGCAAAACTTCTTTGCGGCATATTGTATTCAAATAAGTTATGAGAGGAAATAATAATAAATAAAATCTGTGACATGAAAAAAACATCGATACCTACCTTTGACAAAGCCGACAGGTAGACCGGGCCGATACCGCCGCCCACTTTAACAAAGCTTTTTTATTCATATGTTGTTTTATTAAAGTCGATAGTGGTACTAGACCGGTACCGCCGTCGACTTGACCAAAGCCGACAGGTAGATGCCAAAAGACTTCATCATGAGATTGGCTGATGGGCATTTAATGACGTAAACCGAAACATCCTATCTGATTGAGTGATGGGTTGTTTGTAAACAATATGGCGGAAGCGCAACGCGGTGTTCCTCATATATTTTACATGAAAGGGATGACATTCAAAGGTTTTTCTCGCACATAATTTCGATTGTTGATGTGAGAAATATTTTATCATTTAAACTGACTATTTTAAAACTACAAAAGTAAGATTTTTATCGTATTGGATGGAAATCCCGCGCTGTATCCAAATTTTCAACAAAATTTGCTGCGCATGCGTAAGCCTCGTTTTCGATTTAATAAGGAAAAAACCTAACGACCAGGCTTTCCTTGTATACCTGTTGGCTTTATTAAAGTCGACAGTGGTACCTGTCTACAGTGGTATCAGTCAAAGTAGACAGGTAGACCGGTACCGCCGTCGACTTTAACAAAGCCGACAGGTAGATGCCAAAAGACTTCATCATGAGATTGGCTGATGGGCATTTAATGACGTAAACCGAAACATCCTATCTGATTGAGTGATGGGTTGTTTGTAAACAATATGGCGGAAGCGCAACGCGGTGTTCCTCATATATTTTACATGAAAGGGATGACATTCAAAGGTTTTTCTCGCACATAATTTCGATTGTTGATGTGAGAAATATTTTATCATTTAAACTGACTATTTTAAAACTACAAAAGTAAGATTTTTATCGTATTGGATGGAAATCCCGCGCTGTATCCAAATTTTCAACAAAATTTGCTGCGCATGCGTAAGCCTCGTTTTCGATTTAATAAGGAAAAAACCTAACGACCAGGCTTTCCTTGTATACCTGTTGGCTTTATTAAAGTCGACAGTGGTACCTGTCTACAGTGGTATCAATCAAAGTCGACAGGTAGACCGGTACCGCCGTCGACTTTAACAAAGCCGACAGGTAGATGCCAAAAGACTTCATCATGAGATTGGCTGATGGGCATTTAATGACGTAAACCGAAACATCCTATCTGATTGAGTGATGGGTTGTTTGTAAACAATATGGCGGAAGCGCAACGCGGTGTTCCTCATATATTTTACATGAAAGGGATGACATTCAAAGGTTTTTCTCGCACATAATTTCGATTGTTGATGTGAGAAATATTTTAACATTTAAACTGACTACTTTAAAACTACAAAAGTAAGATTTTTATCGTATTGGATGGAAAGCCCGCGGTGTATCCAAATTTTCAACAAAATTTGCTGCGCATGCGTAAGCCTCGTTTTCGATTTAATAAGGAAAAAACCTAACGACCAGGCTTTCCTTGTATACCTGTTGGCTTTATTAAAGTCGACAGTGGTACCTGTCTACAGTGGTATCAATCAAAGTCGACAGGTAGACCGGTACCGCCGTCGACTTTAACAAAGCCGACAGGTAGATGCCAAAAGACTTCATCATGAGATTGGCTGATGGGCATTTAATGACGTAAACCGAAACATCCTATCTGATTGAGTGATGGGTTGTTTGTAAACAATATGGCGGAAGCGCAACGCGGTGTTCCTCATATATTTTACATGAAAGGGATGACATTCAAAGGTTTTTCTCGCACATAATTTCGATTGTTGATGTGAGAAATATTTTAACATTAAAACTGACTACTTTAAAACTACAAAAGTAAGATTTTTGTTGTATTGGATTGAAATCCCGCGGCGTGTCCAATTTTTTCAACAAAATTTGCTGCGCATGCGTAAGCCTCGTTTTCGATTTTAGTAAGGAAAAAAACCTAACGGGCCAGGCTTTCCGTGTATGTACCGAAAATCGGTGTTTACCTGTCGGCTTTATTAAAGTCGACAGTGGTTCCAGTCTAAGTCGACAGGTAGATCCCAAACCACCACATCAAAAGATTGGCTGATGGGCATTTAATGACGTATACCCAAACATCGAATCTGATTGGCTTGTCGATTGTTTTTAAACACAATGGCTGAAGCGGGATGCGGAGTTCCTTATTAATTTTACTTGAAAAGGATAACATTCCATGTTTTTTCTCGCACATAACTTCGATTGTTCATGTGAAAAATGTTTTAACAACAAAACTGAATACTTTAAAACTGCAAGGTAGGATTTTTATCGTACTGGATTGAAATCCCGCGGCGTGTCCAAAATTTTCAACAAAATTAGCTGCGCATGCGTAAGCCTCGTTTTCGAATTTAGTTAGGAAAAAAGCCTAATGGGCCAGGCTTTCCATGTATGTACCGAAAATCGGTGTGTACCCGTAGCCATTATTAAAGTCGATAGTGGGACCAGTCTATTGTGTTTCTTTGGCTCCTTTATTTTGTTTTTCCTGTTTTTATAGAGGCGACAATTCTTCTATCTTGTATATTGTTCTACTCAAAATAGACTGGTGCCGCCATTGGATTTAGCTGTGTTAAAGTCGACAGCAAAATCAGTCAAAACTGACCAGTGAGGCCCAGTTCCGAAAAGTCAACATATAAACTAACAAGTTAGTTTGATTGTATTTTACTCAACTGCTGTTAGAAAAAATATACATTAGTTAAAGGCGCGAACAAAATAATTCTCTTCCTTAAATGTTCCTCTACCAGACAAAAATGGTACTCTACAACATTGCATTAGAATTCTATACAAAAAAACCCACCTTGCTTCACTAAACACTGATTTTCGTTATGACAGAAAATTGATTTGGGAAAAGGAGAAAATTATTTTCAATACAACCATACTTTATACATTTTTACGTTTGTATCGGAAACGACTTAACTCGGTTCAGAAAATCTGTAGTGGCGTCACATTACTCTGTTCATTTCATTAATCATTTTCTGATGACCCGTCACCTTTTTCCTATTACTGTGGTACCAGTTTAACTCGGCATTGCGCACGTGTTTCTCCTTGTATTGTAAAAACTCTGACATATTTCCGATTTATTACTGCGTTTCTGTGTCTATACTTTTTGCACATATGCAACTCTGATGTTTCTCCACCTTTTGTACTTTCTCTTATTCGCTATATAATTCAGAAATTTAGTTATTCCAACACTCCGACTTGCACTACCGGATTATTGTCGTCGGACTATCTATATTTATATGCCATTTTACACACTGCACGTGCACCCAAGCCAAGTATGACTATATAAGGCGGGTTTTACCCTGTGTGCTTTCTCAGTTGAAAAGAGCCATACAGAAAGTGCCTACCTTCGGGCTGACTTCTCTGAGCTTCCTTTCCTCAAATCTTTCTATCTTCTCTTTACCGTCCTGTTCTAATGTTTCTTTATTGTTTGGGTTGATTTAATACAGTCTGGTCTTTGAGAACAGAATAAAATTCACGTTATTCTTTATGCAGACACCTTTCAACACATTTAATAAACTAATTTGTTTAAAACGGTCTTTCTCCTTTTGATTATTGAAAAGAAATAGAAATTGTCACAGCAAAAATATGTCAAATGCCAATATTGTTTAGTGGGCCTGTTTGGTGATAATTTTTTCTGAATGTTTATCAGGTTATAAAGATGAATCTTTTAGTTGGATATGTTTCATATTAAAACACAAGAAAAACTTCTCAATTAAAAAAATGTGTAAACTCTTGGGGCCTACATTTTTATGAGACTTTATTAGACCGATTACCAGGTGAGCGATTTCAACTCATATATGTCCTCTTGTATATAGTAAAAAAAAGCCTAAAGAAATGCTTATTATTTTAACTTATTTTCAATGTTTTCAAATTGGAAATTGCATTTCCAACCATTTCACATGCATGCAAAGTAACGAATTATTCTGATCATAGTAATCACTATGCACAATTCTTTGCGTGTATTTATCCAACACCTCAATATTTTAAATATTAGCATGTGTTGTTGAATTATCGGCAATAATGTTAAGGTCCTATAAAAACAACATTTTTTTCAATAAGAAAGAAGAAAATGTAAAAGTGGGATTTCAAAAACATTAATTGTCACATCTGTATTTGTCTTGAAATCGATTCAAGTCCCTCTACTTTTGAATAGTTTGTGGTAAAAAGTAATTCAGAGCAAACTAAATTTGAATGGACAAACTTCAGAGGGACATACATTGATGAAAAGAAAATTAGTTGTCTTGCATATTTTCTCATTCTACTTGTGTATTAAGATATACTAATAATTGCAATCCTGATAAGGCAATTCACTGCCATCAGCAAACGATTGACTCGTCGAACAAATACAATGTAGTTCCTTATAATAGCAATATAAGAAATACCAGGTGTGAGAAATACCAAGTGCTCCAGCCGCCGCGACATGACTGAAATACTGTTAAAAGTGGCGTTAAACCCAATTCATTTAGTCAATGTTATGCATGGCAAGGGCTGTATTAGCATCGAGTAAATTCACTGTACATATTTACGTAGTTATCACAGGGGTTGTCTCAGAACAAAATAATCATGTGCAAGTCTCTTTTTTTCTTTCTTTTTCCCATTTTAACCTTTTTAAACCTCAACAGATTGGGAAAAACTGTATAAAATCATAACACCGAAAGTACTGATAGCGGGGACGTTCCAGTTGTAAGAAAAAATATTTGAAGTATTATGGTAGAGGGTTATTAGTTGATGAACCATGCCACATATCTTTTCAATTTTGCAAAAGAAGGTATTTTAAGAATTTCTTATTTATTTCTAGGTAAAATACGGGAACCTACAATAAAAGGTTACTTTCAAGTTAGAACAACAACTTACTAGAGGGTCATTGGGTGATGTCACACGTCATCTCGATTTTCGACAAGCAGATATTTTAAGATATTCTCATTTTTTTCTGGATGAAATCCTACATTCCACAATGAAACGCCAATTTTCAGGTCAGACCAATAATTCGTAGTAATTTGGTAGCGGACATTTCGGTGGCGTAACATGCCAAACATCAAAGCTGAATGCCTTTCTATGTTAAATTTCAGGATCACACAAAATAGGGCTAATTCTCAAGTAAGAGCAAGAATTTGAATTATTTTGGTTGTGCCATTAGGAGATGTCAGATGCCAAATATCAAAGCTCCATGCCTTTCGATTTCGGAGAAGATCTTTTAAAATTTCCTTCTTAATTATATATAAAATCAGAGATCGCACAATAAAGGGTTAATTCTAAAGTAAGAGCAAATATCTTAAGCAGACTCATTAAAATTTGCCACATGCCAAGGAGAAAATTTTAGGATACTCTTCTTTATTTCTGTGCAAAATCAGGGATCATGCAATGTAGGGCTTATTTTCAGATAAGAGAAATAATTTGAACTATTTTGGTAGAGGGCCATGAAGTGGTGTCATATTCCAAATATAGTTTAAGAGGAGAAGATTTTTTGCAACTGTGAACGGACGGACGGACGTACAGACGGGCAGACAGACTGACTGACAAATGGACGCCGCGCTTATCGATTACAACACCTTACCTCAAGCGCTAAGTACTCAGATGAGCTAACGCAATCTAACTAACTCTCGAGACCAACACATTTTATTTATTCCGAGATGACCCATTTCACACGACAGTCCGCAAATAATTAAGATAACGGTTAAGAAATTTACACAATACCAGATTAGCAATTCATTTAGAATTATAACAGTAAATGAATGAGAGATTCTGTAAATCACTTTAAATCTTCTGCGACCCAGTATTGGCTGAAAAAAGCTAATTTAAAGTATCAATAAATGTCCAAGGAACCCTTATGCACTCTACTTACTTGTATCCTTACTTTGTATTGTAGTATGGCTTATCACTCCAATACAGCTAGTATGCCAAGTTCTAAAAATAGAATTTTTGTTATCCGACAATTGGTAAGCGAAGCGAATCAGGACTTGTTGGACCAAATCTAAGACTAAATTGTTTATTTGGCATTGGGCCATAGCATTCCGAATGAAAGACAAATTATCCACTTTATTATTGATGGACTACTCGTTAGCTATTGTGTAGCAATCTGAGGCTAAAGTTACCACAGTAAACTATCAACTCACGCTGAGTTAAATGTAAAAAAAAGCCTTCTGCCACATGGAAAGTAGATTGGACCGAATTGCACGACTGCGAGTATTAATGGGTCCCTACCGATATACGGAGTTGTCCCAAAAATTGACCTTTAAGTAACTCCCTTGTCTTGACTGGGTAGTTCCGGTTTAATTTGCTATATAGAGTGTATAAGGGCTGAAACTAAATGCTCCTATTTTGAGTGGAATCAGATTTTTTCATAATTTCATACAGAGAAATGTTGAGTTATCTTATATAACTTTTGATTTGTTTGTTTGTTTGAATGGGGTTTTACGCCGCTTTCAACAATCTTTCAGCTATATCGCGGCGGCTGGAGCACCTAACAATGGAATCCTGGTATTTCTCACACCAGTACTATCATTACATCCTTTCCTAGCCTCCAGCTGCTATCCCACATAGGTCTACGATTATCGACCCATTGGTGGGAGACAAATAGTCGGAAAGGAAGAGTGCCGCCGTCGGGGATCGAACCCGGGACCTTTAGATTGACAGTCCGACGCGCTACCAACTGCGCTATGACGGCGGCTTTATAACTTTTGAATATGAAATCGTCGTGGTAGTTTATATTAATGTTGACACCTTTTTATCGTTTTCTCTCCCGCCCTAGAATCCCATTTCATTCTCGTTAAGATTTCATATTTTACTTCTCATTTTCGAAACAAATAAGCAAAGGCGTCCTTTGTAGGAAATCATTGCGTTTCTTCTTCGGCTTGAAAAAGACTTATTAAAACAAAGAAACAAAACAACAACAACCAAGAACAAAAATATTGCGATAAAGACTATTTTTACACCGATTTTCTCCTCAACTGAACGATCCACAATTTTGTTCATATCCTCTTTCGTTCTGTCATTCTTTTCTGTAAAGGGTTAAATGGTAAACGAATTTAAAAAGTTAACGATGTCATTCCATAAACTGCTGATTAATCCATGTAACTTACACGCATCTTAAAAAGATGTTTATCATCATTTACAATAATCTCCTTTTTTTACAACAAATGAACTTCGAATTTTTAGTATGAATGCATTTAATTACATACATGTATATCATTGCATAGTATATATCCCAATACCCAGCTGTAGAATTGGGTAGCAGTGGGTTTAATCACTGCCTCTCTTTCAGGGACGTGCAAACATCTGGATTGTGGGGTTCGAGAGCGACTCTATAAGCTTTAGCTTTCGTCGCAATCGAAATAAAATAAATTAGTATAAACTAATAAAGAAATAAGTATATGGTATCAACTTATTGGATTGACACGTTCTTATAGATAGTCTTAGTTTGATCTTTGTAGCACTTATTACGGTTCATTTCTTTTATATTTCCACTTTTTTATTTCTCATTTTTTCTCAAATACTTAAATACATATGATATTGAAATGATTCGAAAACTTGAAGCATAAACATAAACTTCTAAGGTATAGCTTAGAATAAGCCCGATTGAGGCAAGAAGGACGAAGGCGAGATATGACTTATTGAAAGTCGGCGCTTGAAGTACATTACTTTCGTGTGAGTCTTCTGAATTTAGCAAAATTATCGAAATTGATGAGTGAATGAACAAAAAAGAAAGGAGATATATAATGTTGGACATTTATGAATCATGTGTAATCATATCACATAATTAAGAAAAATAAGGTATTTGTTTATCGCGAAATAATATTACTTATTCTAGAGTTACGGCATTAAAACGGTGTGGTTATACGAAGTTGCTGTATAAAAGCTTATAGCGAAGCCATCGGTTTTATGCAAGATTGGAATGTTTTGTTTAACAAGTATATTGGTCATTCATAGGATCATATTTGCAATCTCTGCAAACAAATTAGTCATGCTCGGATTGTGTGTCTATATATATTTACCTCCGAATTCTATCCATAGTTAATACATGTAACAGCAACGTCTGCATGTCGCTTTTGAGAAGTGTACATAACCAGAGACATAAATATATGTTATTCTATGTCTCTGACATAACCATGTAAACCTGGAAAATGACCGCCCGCCCCCTCTCTCTCTTTACCTGGAGATTATAAAGCGCATACTCACATAACGAAATTGGTCTGTGTGGTAGAATACTTGCATCGCATGCGAGAGCCTCCTAGTTCGAAACTGGCTACCCGCTCCAGTTCTACCCTCTCTCTTTCGCTCTCGCTAGCTCTCTCTCTCTCTTTCTCTCTCTCTCTCTCTCTCTCTCTCTCTCTCTCTCTCTCTAGCCCCCCCTCTCTCTCTCTTGTCCCCCTCTCTCTCTAGCTCCACTAGCTGAAAGCCAGTGGGCATGTGTCATGTGGTGTCCGTCCGCCCGTCAACTTTTACTTTAAAAATCTTATTCTCAGTAACATTAAACAGAATTCAACCAAAATTCCAAGGAAGGATCCTGTGGTGGCCTTGATCAGATTCCTTCAAAGAATTTCGATGGATGATACCTTAAAAGCGGGGAAAATATTTTGAGCAGGTTGTTTCCACTGGCGCACAAATTGGCAAATCTGCGCATCCATCCATCCATCCATCCATCCACCAATCCTTCCACCCATCCATCAATCCATCCTTCATCCATCAAACATTCTATTCAACCA
The DNA here is from genome assembly GCA_946902895.1 of Fragum fragum. NCBI lineage: Eukaryota > Metazoa > Mollusca > Bivalvia > Cardiida > Cardiidae > Fragum > Fragum fragum. The sequence goes on from OX336365.1 coordinate 27,163,209, forward strand.
TCCATCCATCCACTCATCCATCCCTCCTTTCATCCCCCCTCCCTCCATCCATCCGTCCAACAATCGATCCTTACACCAATCCATCCATCAAATACAAACGGGTATGGAATCTCACAGTTTCCTTGATTTTCGATTTCGGTACAAGGTTCATTCGAGATGCTTCTGCCTCCTCCATTTCTCCCTCTAGTAGATTACAGAGAGAATATTCTTTTTTTTTTATTTTACTTTCAAGTTATAAGAAAATAATAGAATAATATGATTAATGTTGATACTATAAATCGTTTAGTTTACTTGTCAATAACTATGTCTTTGATATCTTTGCGCATGTATACTTATTCATGTGTTTATATATGTTTATCTCTCTCTCTCTCTCTCTGTCCCTTTCTCTCTCTGTGTGTATGTGTGTGCTTGCAAATGAATAAGTAAAGGAACATATGAATATGTGTGTACGTATGTTTATGTGTGTTTGTATGTGCATAGTATTTGTAAGTATGCTTTTGTTTACGTATGTATGCCTCTTTGTATGAGTACATGCACGTGTGTCCGTGTGTGCGTTCAGAGTTTTCGTATGTATACATAGGTGTGTATGTGATGAATGCTATGTAATGTTTCAGTTCTTTCTATGTTTTCTTCTTTGTTTAGTGTTGAAAAGCTCGCCCCTGTGGCGGAGAACTTAAGTATGTATATCGTGTATACATATCTCAAGCTTTCAGCGCTTTGATTTTTGAAACCGTTGCTACATCTACCGTTATAGGGGAAATAGTAGGTGTTTTCATATGTAGTTTTAATGCTTTCTGTAAATGATATGGAATCCCCGTATCACGCTATTTTGAAATGATATGCAGTTTTTTGGGGAGGTAACCTTTGGGGAGACATGTTTTGAAAAATAATAAATGGAACCTAATATTGGCTCTAATTCTTTTCTTCCCTAGTGATATCCTATTGCCAGAATTTTCCAAATTTGGTAACACTAAAGGACGCCCACCAATAAATATCTTTTTTAAAAGCAGTTTTGAAACAGTTTACTCGTTTTGAATTTGGCCCTTATGTGTTTGTTTTGACTTTTAACCCATTCCAACTCAAGCCCTCCTTTTTACACCCCTCAAGAAAAAAGCTTTGGAAAACATTGTGGACAATGAAGAAATTGCTTGTAACAAGCAATTTCTTCATTATCCACAATGTTTTCTATCCCAAAAGAAGAAAAAAAAAATAAAATTCCATCAACTTGAAATTGTCGTCTGCAGCTTCTTTTAATTTGGACCAGTCTAAAATTTTCTTGTGTTGGAATGGGTTAACAGTACTAGTTATCTCTGAATTCAATATTCTGTTTTTATAAGCTTTTTGTACTTGTTTACTATATGTGGACATTAAGATATCGATTGATAGTTGGTTTAAACTTGAACAGACATTCCAGTATGTAGAAAAGTTAACCCGTCACCTCGATTTTATATCGTTATATCAGGACATATTGTGGATGGGTGAGCCTGTTGGGAGCAGCGTAGGCACAAGCCTACGGTCTAACCCAGAATCATTCGGCAATCCTCGGGCGATCTCCGAAGTCTCCGATCTATAGATGGAGGTACGTAATCGGCCGAGTTGTGACGAATGACCCAGAATATAATAAACCTCCAGTCTAGTGAGAAAAGTCATGTGACTTTAAGTTGTTCAAGATGGCGGGCGACAGTTATTTTGATGCGCGTTTCTATAATATAGTTATGCTTGGATTTTCGTTTATGTTCATTTTCACTGCATTTCAAACAACTGGGATGGTTGAGGTAAGACATTAATTCACATGACAATTCCCTTCACACTCATGATTTTTTTGCATTCTATCCCAACGAAGCATCAAGGATCACGCACCTGGTAGATAGGACCAAAATAAAGGTTGCCAATCAACTCGGCCCATAGAATTACTCTGCACGGTTAACTCGGCCAGGTCAACTCGGCCCCAATATATAGTATGTATTAGTGCAAGTATATTGCATTATACATGTATTTTTTTTGTACAATTTATATTATAATGTTGTTAAGTTTTTTTGTTTTTTTTTATTAATCTTTTTTGTTCTTGTAATAATATTGTAACATTTTTTGGCATTGGACCCATTAAAATGGTTGTTGATTAAAGGTGATTGACCAATTTATTTGTATTGATTTAAAATGCCTACAGTTTAAAAAATATTATTATCATGTTACTTAATTTGATAACTCATAAGATATGGCTTTAGGTAGTTTTTTTATTGTCATCTGCAAATTATTTTCCTTTGAAATAGTCTTAGTTTTTTGTCTTTAACACGTATTTGTTGTCTGTTTAAACTTCAGTTTTTATGGCACACTATTAGGTCTTACTTTGATTTAAACAAATGAAACAAGAGAAACAAATACACATCATTCTTATCTTGATATTATGATATGAGAACAGGCATTCAATATCTTGTTCATAAGGCTTGTTAATAATATGAAATAAGAAGAAACTGTTGAAAATACAATCCTTTCCCTTTTATTTCGAAATGCCCTATGCCTAGATTAAGTTTCAGTTGTTGCCCCCTTTGATATAATTCAAATGAATACATAGACGGTACATGTGGTAGTGTGCAGTGCTCTCGATAAGGACCAATTTCAGGAATTTTTAAAATTCCAAGTTTCAATTTCAGGAAGTTTTCACAAATCAAGATTTTTTTACTTTCACCCTCGACCATACACCCCCCCCCCCTAAAAAAGATGAAATGAAAAAGATAAAGCGGAGAGTACATCCTTTTTCATCCTTTACTAATAGTCCCTAAATTTCATGTCCCATTGAGTTGAACTAGAGAAATCAATGTGGTAAAAGAAGTGTTTCTTGAGAAATTTGTCTCTTATATAAATCTCCTTTTCCCACAGTATTCCTGCCCCTTGAACACTATTATTTTCCAAATTTGGGTGGATAAATTTGGTAATTATCATTTGCAAATCTCTTAGGATTTGAAAATTTCTGATTACTATAATGTCAGAAAACAGACTTTTTGAAACATTTTGGGTACGAAAAAATGGAGACTGGATTATTCTGAGACCGTCTCCGGTCACATGATAAATATCCAAGTGCATACGCCATGAATAACACTTACGTAAATAAAAGTTACAGTACAAACAGAAATGAAAATGATAGCAGAGTTGTATCTTTTAAAAAATTCCCTTTTTCGTTTCTATGTAGAGAGATCAATCGAGTAACTTCGATGTTTCTAGGAAGGACGTCATATTAAGTTACTAAATAGAATCCCCAGCGTCATAGACGTATTAAGAATGCAAATTTGACGCACAGATCTGAAGTCGGGACATGACATTTCAGGTGAATTCCAGCCCTGAACTTAGTTAAGCATGGGTCTGCTTGATTTTAGCCCGGCACGTTTTTAATCGAGTGACTTCCAAAGCAATGATCCAAGATGCTGCAACGGCTCGATTACCGAACCGACTATAATCGAGTACGCTCTATGTAAATTTCCATCTACATCGGTCTTTATGGAGACATTTCGATAAACTCCTTGTGGATTCAATTTTACCCTAGGGTATGGCCAGAATATACATTCTTTTGTTTGTCAAACCCTCTATATTGTTATTTCAGAAAACGTCCGAGTCATGAAATCAGGACGTTTTTCTAGAATCTCGGACGTTAATTTACGTCTTGGTCAGATTTTCTGGACGTTTTTTCTGATTTTCTGGAAGTAATATACGTCGACGTCCGCTTATTGAGAGCACTGAGTGTGTTTATATCAAATCGAGAACAAACAGGTGATTATTTCACACTTTGTGAATTAGCCCAACACTTAATCTAATTACATACCAGTACTATCAACATCAGAATTTAATTAACCAGAATATTTTTCATTAATCGGCGTATTTACAGGTATAAGGAGATAAAAATAAAACTTTTTTTTCTTCTAGAAAAATAAATATTTCTTTATGAAACTTCACACATATTACTGTATTTCATATATTGGGGCCGGGTTATACGATGGGCCGAGTTGCCGATGGGCCAACTTAGAAATTGGCCAACTGACCGGTCACCTAAACAAATGTGTTTCAAAACAGAGTTTGTTTTTATCAACAAACTCATCCTTTCTAGATTCATCCTTACGATAAAATCTCCAGGCAACAAACTGCAGCTTGGAAGTTGAATAGGATATCCGAGAACTACTGATTGGTAGGTAGTCACAAATGATAGTAACAAAGCTTAAACTGTTTAATAGTGCTTTCAATGCCAAAAAAAAACAGGAAAAAATCTCCAAGAGAGTAGGACTGGATTAAAACTTATGTCAAAGGTTAGAGAAAAACATGCTGATTTCATCATTTGTAAAGTCGCAAGATAATGAGTTTGCAAAACAAAATTATGTAGATTCTTGGCAGAATTAAATGAAATCTTTCAGATAATGCTTATTCCAGACGCTGTCTACCAAAATAAATATATCTCCACTACATCCAGTGGACAATTTTGATAGACTTTTGACTAGTATTTGTCTAATCCCTTTATATGCTGCAGGGCTCTCACTAGGATTTAAAAAAAAGGGATCCAATCCAATGAGAGAAAAAGGCTGTTTGGGTCAGAGACAAACATAATTTGCCAAGAATTGTAAAAGGCATTGCTATAGCAGGGTTTTCAATAAGAATTTGGACAACAGCTATAAATTGGAACCCAACAGATTGGCAGGGGGTCAAGAGAGTCACCTTAGACAGGGCTCTCAATAGGATTTTGAAAGTAGGATTCCAGGAAAATTTCCATTCACAAAAGTTGCGTTCCAGCCTGATCAGGGAGGATTTTCATACTAAATGTGATTTCCACAAAATCCTTAAGAGCACTTTCTTTGTTGAAAATGGTGTGGAAAAGGGGGATACATTTGGGTTTTAAGAATTATTATATTTTCTAGCCCATATATGTTGTTTACATGCCTGATCATATTCATTTGATCTTCAGCAAACTCTCTTAATTAGGATTATTTGTAAATCTAATTAAGAAGTAAAGAATTAATGTCAAAATAGAGCAAATGATAGAATTATCCAACATGTGTAATTTTTATGCCCCCACATGGATAGATCGGGGGCATATTGTTTTACCGGTGTCCGTTCGTCCGTCTGTCTGTCTGTCTGCAAAAGTTAACCTGACAATTTTCCTATAACTTCAACCCCGATTAAGTTACAATGCTAATATTTGGCATGTAGATAGATCTCAACAAGGCGCAACTGGGGAAGTTAATTTTTTCAAGGTCAAGGTCAAAATTTTTAACCCTTTCCCTTAAACTGTAGTCAAAAACATAACCTGCCAACTAAACATTTTCCTATAACTTCATCCCCAATTAAGTTACAATGCTAATATTTGGTATGTAGATAGGTATCAACAAGGCGTAACTGGGGAAGGTCATTTAGTCAAGGTCATAATTTTAACCCTTTTCCCTAAAACTTTACTCAAAAACTTAACCTGCCAACTAAACATTTTCCTATAACTTCATCCCTAATGAAGTTACAATGCAAATATTTGGTATGTAGATAGATCTCAACAAGGCGCAACTGGGGAGGTTCATTTTTTTAAGGTCAAGGTCAAAAATTTAACCCTTTCCCCTTAAACTTTACTCAAAAACTTAACCTGCCAACTAAACATTTTCCTATAACTTCATCCCTAATAAAGTTACAATGCAAATATTTGGTATGTAGATAGATCTCAATAAGGCGCAACTGGTGAGGTTCATTTTTTCAAGGTCAAGGTCAAATTTTAACCCTTTTCCCTAAAACTTTACTCCAAAACTTAACCTGCCAACTAAACATTTTCCTATAACTACAACCCTAATTAAGTTACAATGCTAATATTTGGTATGTAGATAGGTCTCAACAAGGTGCAACTGGGGAAGGGCATTTCTTCAAGGTCAAGGTCATAATCTAACCCTTTTTTTCTAAAACAAAGAAAAAAAAACAATAAAAAATCACCAGTTTCTTAAAAATTCTTGTTTAGGGGGCATGGTGTTTCACAAACACATCTTGTTCTTTTATTTTTTTGCTAAGCACGCATGGTATTTAAGTTAACCCTTGTCTCACTAAAAATGGAATATTCCTTTTTTAGCAAGAAGTAAAGACAAAGATGTGCAGTCTGATCTTAGTCTATATCACCTAATTTTCCATCTTAAATTGAACTATTTTAAAAATTGTATTTATGTAATACTGACTCACGATCAGTCAATCCCTTCTTTACTGCTTGATAAGGGTTAACTTTTTAGCTCACCTGAGCACAAAGTGCTCTGGGCGAGCTATTGTGATCGGTCATCGTCCGTCCAACCGTCTGTCTGTTCACAATTACAAAAAAACCTTCTCCTCCTAAACTAACCATTGAATTTCAACAAAACTTCACAGAAATGATCCTTAGGTCATGCTCTTTCAAAATACTTCAAAGAATTGAAATCCATGAAGAACTCTGGTTGCCATGGCAATGGAGTGAAAAACTTAAAAAATCTTCTCCTCCCAAGCCGTAAGGCCTAGAACTCTTGTTGCTATGGCATCGGATTGAAAATAACTTAAAAAATCTTCTCCTCTCAAGCCGTAAGGCCTAGAGCTTTGATATTTGGTACAAATTATCATCTATTGACCCTCTACCAAAATACTGCAAAGAATTACAATTTACAGTATACTGAAAATTGGCCCTTTTCTGTGAGATCCCTGATTTTACATTGAAATAAAGAAGGAAAACTTAAAAAATCTTCTCCTCCCAAGCAGTAAGGCCTATAGCTTCAATATTTGGTAAAAATCATCTATTGACCCATTACCAAAATACTTCAAAGACTAACCGTATTCTGAAAATTAGCCCTTTTCTGTGAGATCCCTGATTTTACATAGAAATAAAGAAGGAAAACTTTTTAAATCTTCTTCTCCTAAAACCATAAGGCCTAGAGCTTTGATATTTTGAATAAATTATCATCTATTGACCTATTACCAAAATACTTCAAAGCACGGCTCCGTAAATCCGATAAATTGCAGGTCTGGACTGATTTTGAATTGCCAGACCAATTAGAATTCCAAAAAATAACACCAAAATCGGTCAGAAATTTTCATTAAATTTCACGTTGATAAATATCAAAATCCACTGTAAAATCGAAATAATTCAAGGGTTTCACACGTTACCTGCTGGTTAGGGATTAACAAAAGTGCCAAAAATCGATAATTCGTTTAGCCGCCAGCCAGTCAAGTGCCAATCAGCATGTGGACCTAATTTGGAGATAGCCAGTTTCACGCTTGACCGACTTTGGGTATCGAGATTTGTAAACTTTTTGCAATAGAGAAATCGGTTTGACTTGCATACGTTCGAAGTCTTATCAAAATGGACATCTAAATCTGCGTCAATTATTCGGGGGTAATTCGGTTATGCCGGCGGGGGGGGGGAATTATCCTTGACTGATTTAAATTTCCGGAGCCCTGCTTCAAAGAATTACGGTTTTCTGAAAATTAGCCCTTTTCTGTGTGATCTATGATTTTACATGAAAATAAAGAAGGAAATCTTGAAAAATCTTCTTCTTCCAAACCATAAGGCCTAGAGCTTTGATATTTGGTATACATCATCATCTATTGACCCTCTACCAAAATGCTTAAAAAATTACCTTATTCTGAAAATTAGCCCTTTTTGGGCGATCCCTGATTTTACATAGAATTAAAGAAGGAAATCTTGAAAAATTTTCTTCTCCTAAAACCATAAGGCCTAGAGCTTTGATATTTTCTTTAAATTATCATCTATTTACCCATTACCAAAATACTTCATAGAATTACTGTATTCTAAAAATTAGCCCTTTTCTTTGTGATCCCTGATTTTACCTAGAAATAAAGAATGAAAACTTTAAAAATATGTTTCTCCCTAACCATAAGCCTAAGAGCTTTGATATTTGGTATGTATTAATGCCTATTGACCCTCTACTTAAGTACTTCAAAGAATTGCTGTACTCTTGAAATTAGCTCAATATGGTTGGATTTTCAGTATACCTAGGATTAAAGGAGAAAATCTTTAAAATATCTTCTTCTCCAAAATAATTAGGTGTAGGGCTTTGATATTTTATATATTATCTCATAAAGCCTTTGAGCCATCATACTCAGGGGAGCGACTCTTGTTTTCTTTTTCGTTTAGAGTCCATGTTCACCGACATGCGAAAACAATTTCGATCCTCATAATATGATTAGATGACTTGTTTCAAGTATCCAATGATTGGCCTCGTAACATTAATATGCAAATTAGACGGGTTTGAATAACTGGTGATGCGGTAAAATCTCACTGGTGTAACAAAATTTTCTATCCCATTAAAGGTTTATTTTGTAAACAAAATGTGACAGATATTTTTAAATTCAAGCAAAAACAACTGATCAAAAGTCAATTTCAACCGATGATTTAGATTGGCATAGGCTATTAATGAAAACCCTGGCTATAGGATGATCAACATCATCTCTAGTTTAAGTTAATAATAGACCAATTATTGGTGTAATCTTTAATTCACAGATTAATTTAATATAAGAAACTATCAAACAATGCAGCAACCATATTTTGGGAGAGGACAATACCTGTCTGCAGAGTGGAATTCGCTCAATTAATGATGAATTATACATTCTGATTTGTTGCTGGTGTTGGTAAACACCCAACCTTCTACCTTTAAGCATTTTATTAAAGTACTACCAATATCGGCATATGTTTATCCAGACAAAGCTTTTGGACACAGGTCATTGAAAATCTTAACATGCAATGGAATCCACTGATAGGATTTTTGTCATCCCATGGAATTCCTTGATAGGACTTTTTGTCGTCTGCCGGGAGAAGTTGTCGTCTCAGAAGACAGTAGTATCATTTCCAAGAATTTGCTGTTGGGTTGGTTTTCGTAAACTATATTGGGCTGGTATTGATTCGCCTGAAATGTAAAGTCCCAAATTTGTGGCAGGTACAGAACATGGATGTTTAATTGTAAAAAAGCACATGCTCAGTGATCTGCCAAAGATGCGTTTTAGCACCATTGTCCTCAAAAATTATCAATGTCTCTAATCTTAGGACCATGGGGACAATTTTCCCTTGGTTCCAAATTCCTTGTTAGCTAGATTGTTAGTGTGATCCATAAATTTGGTAAACTGTCCCCACTTTTTTGTTTTAGAACATTGGGATATTTTCCCCTCGCTTCTAAAACCTTTTCAGGTCACAGATTGCTTGTTTATGACAAAGAATGCTATTATTGCCCTAGAGTTTTGGAAAATACCTAATTTATCCACCTAGTTTCCAGAGTTCTCCCCCATTCGATGAAATCAGTCTATAAAACAATGCACTTGCACTGTGACCATAATAATTACCCCTTAGCTGATATTCATCACTCTTACATTTAATTTATTGAATATTTCATTTTGATCTCTTTTGACTTGGGCATACTTGGTTAACCCATTACAAGACAGTAAAATTTTAGACTGGTCCAAATTGAAAGGAGTTGCAGGTGACTATTCAAAGCTGATGAAATTTTGGATTTCCTTTACTTTTAGGGCTCATAACATTGTGGATAATGTAGAAATTGTTTGCAATGAAGAATTTCTTCATTATCCACAATGTTTTCTAGAGCTTTTTTTCCTTTGGGGCATCTAAAAGTGTCACTGAGTGGGAATGGGTTAAAGTTTTTATGTGCAAATCTCTCCAACTTTTTTATTTTTGTTAAACTTTGCATATATTTTAGAATTATATTTCAACTCTCAGGCAAATATTAATTACTCAGGCATTCAATTAAGTGGACTTTTTAACCCTTTCAGACTAAGAATTTTAAGTTCAATATTTTTTTCTCTGTTACTACTTAAAGTACTTACTTTAAACTCAAGCTTTGTGTTCAGAATCATGATTCATGTCATCATTCTGACATTTATTTTAGTAGAATTATCCCTAATGTCAACATTTAATAATTAATAATTACTGTTACTATCCAGTGTTCAGAATATCATAGTCAAGCTTTGCTGTCCGCTGACAGCTTTTGTTGATATAGTTAAAAGAAGAAACTAAGAAAAGACAAAACAGACAGGAAAAAACAGCTTTTGGGGAGCAAAAATAAAACAGCAAATGTAACCCAAGAATGTTTGTGCCAGGTGAATAAAAGGTTAGTTTGTTTTCTGTAGATGGGTAAATGTTTGCTGCAAAGTGCAACTGATGTATATAAGATAACCTAATTAGGTTTTATCTTTATCAGATCACAAAATTTTGGACTGGTCCAAAATGAAAGAAGTTGCAGTCAACAGTTTAAATGTGGTCAAAATTTTGAATTTCTTATCTGATAGGGAAGATAAAACTGGAAAAGGGGGGAAAATGCTAGTTATAGGCATTTTACTCTTTTCCACAATGTTTTCTTTTGTTATTTTACTTCATGGGTAAAAATGTTGGGTTGTTTGGGAATGTTTAATGACTTTTACCCTTTCCTGTTTTACAAAATTTTAGACTATTCCAATCTGAAAGAGGTCTCAGACATCAATATAAAGTGAATTTTAATGAAAATTTTAATATAACCTTTTATAGGTAGAAAACATAGGAAGAAATTGCTTATGCACATAATGTTCAGTCTGATCTTAAGCTATAACCTCCTGCCAAAGCAAGGGTTAATAGAAAATCAAATTTATGTCATTGTGTATGAGAAAAATGAATGATAGCAATTATTATGCAGATGTTACTTGAGAGGCAGAAAAGCTATTACAAAGGCATCTTTCCCATTCTATTAACCCATTCCCACACAATAAAATTTTAGACCTGTCCAAATTCAAGAAGTTGTGTTCAAGGTTAGAAAACATTGTGGATAATGAAGAAATTACTTATAAGAAACTCTTTCTTCCTTATCCACAATGATTTCTAACCAAAGAGCTAAATATTTTTAAAATTCCATCAACAAAGAATTGTTGTCTGCAACTTTTTTCAATTTGTACCATTCTAAAGTTCTGTTGTCTTGTACATGCCACTGTCATAGCGCAGTCGGTAGCGCGTCAGACTCCTAATCTTTAATCATAGGATATCATGGACACGATCCACGGTGGCCGAACAGATTCTTTCGTTAGTCTCTCACCAAATGATGGATAATCGTAAACCTAAGTGGGATGGCAGCTGGAAACTAGGAAAGGATGTAGTGGTAGTGCTGGTGTGAGAAATACCAGGAATCCATTGTTAGGTGCTCCAGCCATCGTGATAGGACTGAAATACTATTTAAAAGCAGCGTTTAACCCCAATCAATCAATCAATCAATCAATCAATCAATTGTCTTGTACATGTAATTGGTTAAACACTACTGACTGAATTTCAATATATCCTTACAGGAATTAGGCTTGGATGACTCTTTATCAAATCACTTCAAGAAATTTTGATTAATCAGGATTTAAACATGGCTTTTCTAGGCATTGCTTATTACCATATATGGTATATTGTGGAAACTTTGAAAGTCTTCTCCTCTGGAACAGAAGACTTGATTTCAATCAACTGTTTCAAAATGATGATTGTTTGGTTAGCCTCATTTGTATCAATTTCAAGTCTAGAATTTCTTCATACACATTTATGTTTAGGTGACAGTAGGGATAACTCTGGCTCAGAATTTCAAGTGCAAAGATATCTCTTTTAGCTAAATCAAATGAGAAATTTTGAATTTTTGGTGCAAAATTTTACCACATCCTTCACTGAATTACATTTTGCTTTGAGATTTTTCTAAAGGTAAGGCCAAAAATGGATTTGTTATCAAGATGTTAACCTTTTTCTGCACAATCCCTGGTTTTTACATCCCTATGATTTTATAATTGAGAAAACATTGTCGGAAAAAAAGAAATTGCTTGTAAATAACAATTTCTTCTTTGAATTATCTTCTGTACCTTCTTCCAAATTGGACCAGTCTAAAATTTTGAAAAACAAGAAAGGGAAATGGTTAAATCTACCCAAGATTCGACATTCAAAGGCACAGGCTATTTGTCCTCTCTGATTTCAAGGTCTTTAAGTCTTATGTTTGTGCTGATCGGATCCCAAATTATTCATTCATTTGGAGGCAAAGAGGAATTTTAATTTATACTGGTCATGAAATATAGAATTCATTTAACCTTTTACTGTCCTGGGTTTTTACATCCCTGTGATTCTATACTTGAGTAAACATTGTGGAAAAAGAAGAAATTGCTTGCAACAAGCAATTTCTCCTTTTCCCACAATATTTTCTACCACATGTGACGATTTCAATTTACATCCAATTTTCATTGTTGTCTACAACTTCTTTCAATTTGGACTAGTCTAAAATTAAAAAAAAAAAAAAAAAAAAAAAAAACGTGAAAGGGTAAACAAGTTATCAATAAACAGATAAAAATAAGGCCTTGACCTTGAACATGAAATTGGCATTCTATTTATAAATATTCTACATTGATACACTTTTTAGCTAGCAAAGCGTCAGCTTTGATAGCTTAAATTAACAAATTTTGAGGTCATCTCTGAGTTAAACAATGCAAACTGCCACAGGAGGCTTAACCACTAAATCCATTGAATGCATACGCCATAAAAAGTAGTTATTATTTCAGGAATATTGCAAACTCTACCACTGCTTTTACGGCCGCACTAAATCCATTGAATGCATATGCCATAAAAAGTAGTTCTTATTTCAGAAGTATTGCAAACTCTACCACTCCTTTTTATGCCCACATGAATTAACTTTATACAAATTGTAGACAACTCATTTCGAAGCATCTCAAGAAAATAGCATTAGAAAACATTGTGGACGATGCTTGTAACTAGCAATTTCTTCATTGTTCACACTGTTTTCTACCCTACAAGGCAAAGGTTTTCGTAATTCCACCATACATGATAACCTTTGACAAAGAAGATTACATGATAAATTAAAATCATGTTTTGCTAGCTTACAGTACTTTCAGTACTTTTATTTAACATAGCATGAAGTTTTTCGACAAATCAACACTTTTCTATTTGTGGATTGAAAATACTCAGAGAATCATACAACATCATTTGTAATATGACTTTATTGCATGCATTGTTACATCATTTTTGTAGGTTGAAGCTCATTTGCATAGTTATTACACTAGTGTAATAAAGCTTGTGTAATAAAAAAATAATTTCTGTGTTGTATGAATTTTTATAAGTTCTGATCTACATCAACTGTAAATGTTTTTTGCTGGTTATTTTTTATTTCATTTTATAGAGGGAATGGATTATGGAGTGTAAAACCCATTCCCACTCAATGACACTTTTTGACACCCTCAAGGAAAACAATTGGGAAAACATTGTGTAGAATTTAGAAATTGCTTTTTACGAGCAATTTCTTCACTTTATTCAATACCGATTTTTTCTATCCACATAGTTGAAAGTATGTTAAATTTCTTAAACTTTAAATTGTTGTCTGCAACCTTTTGAAATTGGACTAGTCTAAAAATTTGTAGTCTAGTAATAGGTTAATATTGCATTCTGGCTAAATAACCAATTATTCATTTATCTAATATTATATGCACTAATTAGATAAACTTCTTAATATGGACTATTTAGCTAGGTATATTTCCGATTGTAGGCAGAATTTGATTAAGTTGAACAGTTTATTAACCTATTACTTAACAGATTCTTTCGTAAGTCTCTCACCAATTGATGGATAATCGTAAACCTAAGTCAGATGGCAGCTGGAAGCTAGGAAAGGATGTAGTGGTAGTGCTGGTGTGAGAAATACCAGGAATCCATTGTTAGGTGCTCCAGCCATCGTGATAGGATTGAAATACTATTTAAAAGCAGCCTTTAACCCCATTCAATCAATCAATCAATCAATCAATTGTCTTGTACATGTAATTAAGTACATGTGTACTGTGATCTTTAAGTTCACAGATTAACTAACTTTCTTCCTTGTTTTTCATGATGATTTAACCCATTACCAAATAACAAAGTATTAGACTGGTCCAAATTGACAGAGGTTGCAGACAACTGTGACGGTCGAGTTTATGAAAGTTACAAAATTATTTGTCGTTTGGGGTAGACAATAATGTTGAAAATGAAGAAATCGCTTGTAACAAGCAGTTTCTTCATTCTCACAATGATTTCCGAAGCTCTTTTCGGAAGGAATTGTTGGAACAGGTTAATAATTTTTAGTTAAACATTTGTCAAATTGCCTGTTTGTGCCTCCATCCTCAGTCCACAACCTTAACCAAACTTGAGAGCAACCAGGCCCTTTTGAATGAGTGGTATAAGTGCTTGACTCTTGATCTGATGGTAGCAGGTTCAAGCCCTTAAGTCACCAGGATGTGATTATGGGCAAGACACTTAATAGCCAGTCCCAGTCTACCGAACTGTTAAAGTGGAAAGCAGTGGGTTTATGCCACTGCCTCTTTTTCAGGGATGTGAAACATCTGGATTGTGAGTGACTATAAGCTAAAAGCTTTTGTCGCAATTAAGCTCACATAATTTCTTATAACCAAACCTGCCCCCCTGTTTAGGAAATAGTCTAGAACCCACTCCTTGAATACAAACTTTATGAATTGCTGCATGCTGTTTTTAGAGGGTCTTTTTCTTGGCCAAATTTCTTCAAGCCTATTTGTGGTGAGCAAGACATTGTGTCAGAGGTGTGTTCTTTTTTTTGAGATTCTTAACTTTTGTCATGCTGAACTTGAAATATTCATGTTTGGCAGGAGATATAGATCAATCTGCACATATATACAGTTTGATCTTAGTCTTACCACCTGAATTACTTTTTTAAGTTATAGCTGTTTATAAGATTAATTTTCAAAATAGGTATTAACCTATTCCCACACAACAAAATTTTAGACAGGTCCAAATTCAAAGAAACTGCAGACCAAAATTTAAAGTTAATTGAATTTCAATATTTTCGTCTTTTTTGGTAGAAAACATTTTGGATAATAAAGAAATTGCTCGATACAATGTTTTCCTAATTTTTTTTCTTGAGGGGCGTAAAAAGGAGGGCTTGTCTTGGAATGGGTTAAGCCATTCCAACTCAATCCCTTCTTTTTACGCCCCTCAAGAAAAAAAGCTTTGGAAAATATTGTGGAAAAATGAAGAAATTGCTTGCATCAAGCAATTTCTTCATTATCCACAATGTTTTCTATCAAAAAAGACAAAAAAAATCAAAATTCCATCAACTTGAAATTGTCGTCTGCAGCTTCTTTGAATTTGGACCAGTCTAAATTTTTGCTGTGTTGGAATGGGTTAATTCACAACTAGTTATACCAGACCTTTTGGTCGTTTCATTTTATTCAGTATTACTAGGGTAAAGCTTCTTATTTAGATTTTTAAGATAAAGGGTTAGATAAAGATTTTTAAGCTGCTACATAAGAATCTTATTAATTCTTAATGAGGAATTTAAACATACTAAGTATTGGCTTAAATAAGTAGCTTTAATGATGTCGAATGTTTCCATTCAAAATAACAAAAACATTATTTAGGACACCCCAAAAATCTTATTTAGCAGGTTTTTACATCTTGGAGAAAAGAACTGCACCTCAAAGATTGTTTTGACTGTATATATATAGATATGTGTCATGATATTTAGGGACATCTGTTCAATATCTTGAGTAGCTATGTCTTTTGAAACAATTGTTAACCCATTCCCACACAATCCCACCTTTTTATGCTCCTCAAGAAGAAAGCTTTGGAAAACATTGCGGAAAATGAAGAAATTTCTTCATTTATCACAATGTTTTCTACCCAAAATACAAAAAGGTTATAAAATTTCATCAGTCATACAATGATGTCTGTAACTTCTTTCAATTTGGATCAGTGTGAAATTTTGTTGTGTGGATCAAGGTAAAGGTAGACAGACTGTTAATTGTTCTACATCATGAGCTGGTTGTGGCTATAGGTGGTAGAACATTGGACTCTCAATCATGAGGTCCTGGGTTCGTTCCCGGGCAACAGAAGATATCCTTTCTGACGTTTGTCTTCTAGCAATTGATGTACAATCCAACACCTAAGTGGTATGAGCAGCTGGAGGCTAGGAAAGTATGTTTTGTTAGAACTGTTGTTAGAAATACAAGGAATCAGTGGTAAGGTGCTCCAGCCTCAGGGATATGGCTGAAATACTGTTAAAAACGGCATTAAACTTCATTCAAACAATCAAATCTATCTTGAGTGAAGCTTTTGAAAATCTTATTAAGGTGAAGGAGATAGTTTAACCTTTTCCCACACAATCCAGCTTTTTTATGCCCCCCCAAGAGAAGACTTGAGGAAAAACAAGGTTGTAAATAAAGAAAATTGCTTGAAACAAGCATTTTTTTCATTTTCAACCTTATTTTTTACTCAAAAAGACCAAGTTACTAAAAATTATCCCAACTTGAATTGTTGTGTGCAACTTCTTTGAATTTGAACCAGTCTAAAATTTTGCTAAATGGTAATGGGTCAAGGTTAAATAATTTTGCTAAATGGTAATGGGTCAAGGTTAAATAATTTTTTTATATGGCCATTTGTTACATTTTATAAATGTATATTTCAGAAAGCTGTACTAGACAGTGCCAAAAATGAGACAAATGGAACTTTTAAAGGGGATGGATATACCAGGTAGCTCATTGTATTTTTATGTTCAATGACTTTCAATATCTCCTTTTCCCGTAATGGTTTCTAAAACTATTTTTTATTCAGTGCTTTAACTCTTTCCCGGTTTTGGAAATTTTAGACTAATCCAAATTGAAAGAGTGACAATGAAAACTGGAAGCTATTTGAAATGAAAACATCCTATGTGGTAGAATATATTGTGGAAAAAGGAGTAATTGCTTGTTACAAGCAATTTCTTTTTTTCCACAATGTTTACTCTAGTATAAAATCAAAGGATCATAAAATCCTGTATTTGAACGGGTAAGGGTTAAATGCAGGATTGGATGTTAATGGGCTAATAATTCAATCGCCTTTTCATGCCATTTACCAAAAAAATGTGAGTTGTGTAACAAAGATCAATAAATCTTGCCTTGTAACAAACTGTTGTCTTTCATAAAGAAAGCCACCAAATGTTTCACCAATGTATTAAATTCATTATCATACAAGAAAATTATAGACTAGTCCGAATTCAAAGAAGTTGCAGATGACAAGTTTAAGTTGATGAAATTTTAAAAATCCATGTCTTTTGGGGTTGAAGACATTGTGAAAATAATAAAGAAATTGCCTGTTATAAGCATTTTCTTCATTTCCACAATATATTATATGACTTTTTTCATGAGAGGGGAAATAAAGTTGGATTGTATGGGAATTGGTTGATTGACAGATTGCTGACTACACCCCTTGACATCTGACAAAGCAGTTTGACTGAGATATCAAACAACATTAGTTTGCAAAATAAGATCAAGGATACAAAACAAAAAGCTAATTTTTGTTTGGCAACCTTAACATCATAACTACAGCTTGAATAACTAATGATATTCAAGCTGCCTACAAACAAAATTCTATGTTATGCCTGAATTTTAGAGGCCAACATTTCACTTTTGATCTAAATGAATGATTTGATTTGTCATTCTATTTCCGTTTAACAGAAGCAGTTTGTATAATGCAGTCAAATACATTAAAAGTAAACATTAAGTACTTTGCTAAGTTGCTAACCTTTTGAAAGCTGTCTATAGTAAAATCTGTCAAATCTTCATGAAAAATTGCGGGTCACACTACCCATGCCCTCTGACCTGTACATTTGTACTTTGACAGTTCAACTGATATTCCAAACAATATTAATTTTCATAATTCATAGTCTGGAACATAAAACTTTACCCATTACCAGATGACAAAATTTTAGACCAGTCCAAATTGAAAGATGCTGCAGTTGACAATGTAAAAGTGATGAAATTTTAGAATTTCAACGTTCTTGGGTAGAAAACATGATGGAAAATGAAGAATTTTTTTTCCCAATTGTTTTCTTGTGGGAGTAAAAAAGCGGCATTGTGTGGGAATTGGTTAAAGCAAGCTATTAGTTGGCAAACTACATATTGTAACTACAGCTTGAATAAGCTGCTGTTACGATGTTTAATCCATTCCCATCTTTTAATGCCTCTCAAGAAAACATAAGGAAATCATTGTGTACGATGAAGAAATTGCTTGAAACAAGCAATTTCTTCATTTTACACAATGTTTTCTACCCACAAAATTGAAAAGATCTGAAATATCACCAACTCTAGTTTGTAATCTGTAATTCCTTTGAATTTGGACCTGTCTAAAATTTTACCATCTGGTAATGGGTTAATTCTCCCATGAACGAAAATTGTGTTAACCGAATGTCAGAGGTCAAATTTCACTCTCGGTTTAAATGAAAAATTGATCCCATTGATCAACTAAGTTTGGGATTGATAGAAGTGATTCATGGCTTCAATGTTTGTTCCCTTTTTTCCAGTTTGAGTATCATCTATGTGGTATTTTCTGTGTCAAATTGGGTAGCGCCCTCTGTGATAGCTGTGATTGGTCCAAGAGCAGCAATGTTCATTGGTTCACTGTTGTATCTGTAAGTTTTATCTTTCTTTCTCTTTTTTATATTTCTGAAATACTGTTTAAATTTTGAAGAATTCAAAAGGAAGTTTCTTAAAATGTGGAGGGAAAAGAAGGAAATTAGTATTATATATTCTGTAATTCTAACAAGATTATTTATCTCCCTATTTTCAACAAACAATAACCCATTACCAGACGATAATATTTTAGACTGGTCCAAATTCAAAGATGTTTTAGTGAACAATTTCTAGAATAGGAAATCTTAGGAATCTTTTTGGAGTAGAAAGCTTTGTTGATAATGGAGAAATTGCTTGTAATAAGTAATTTCTTTATTTTCCACAATGTTTTCTACCCCAAGAGACAAATATTTATAAATAATTTCATCAACTAATAATTATCCATAATCCTTTTTACACAGATCTGTTTGATCTTTTTCTGAGATTTTTTTTTGAGGGACACAAATTTGATAGGTCAAATACCTCTGATCAATGCTCTTTTCCAACAATGTTTTGTCATGCAAGGTGTAACAAGCAATTTCTCCCTTTTCCACAATATTTACTACCACATAGGATGGTTTCATTTGAAATTTTTCATTGTTGTCTGCAATCTTTTTCAATTTGCACAAGTCTAAAATGAAAAAAAAAAAAACAGGAAAGGATTAAGGGTTTCTATACAAATATAAAACCTTGTACGTCTATTTTCAGGGGTTAGTGCAAAACTATTGTAAATGCCTTTTAATCTGTTCAAACTTTGTAACACTTTTGATGCCCTCAAGAAAACATGTATTTTAGTGCCCCCTTTCAGGTACTCAGTAGAGCAGTGTATATTGGTTTCACCATGAATGTCTGTTGTTCTGTCCATCTGTCCTCTTTTTTGTTTGTGTTCTTCTTCAAGAGCAAATTTACCTACATCCATGAAACTGCCAATGATCTAAGGAAGTTCCAAATTATTTATGGTTCACCGAGGTCAAAGGCCAAGGTCACAATTGAAAACTGTTTATTTGCTTTAGTTCATTAGCCAGTTGACTTTGGACATTGAAACTATGAACAATATTGTTATCCATGACCCAAGGAGGTGCCCAAGGGGGTAAAGTCCAATTTGCTACAATTCTAGTTTAAACTGTTGTTTCTTTCATTTCAGGTTATTCATCGTATCATTCCTAAAACCTATGACATGGGCACTTTATGTAACTTCTGTCTTGATTGGATTTGGTGCTGCAAGTGAGACTTTTGATTATCAGATGTTTATTGGTTATATGGGGTTTAACTCCTCTTTTAACAGTATTTCAGTCATATTGCAGCAGCTGTTTGAGCATCTAACCATGGATTCCTGGTATTTCTCACACTACGACATCCTTTCCTTGCCTCCAACTTCTCATCATATTGAGGGGGATAAAGAAGAGGGATGTTGTTTGGAATGTGTCAAATCTGTCGGATGAGGCTTCAAACTAAGGTCCATCTCTTTATGACCAAAACTACAAACATCAGATTTTCTGGTCTAATTTTAAATGAACATGTTGGTATATCAAAATGTGGTAGCTATGGATATATCAAGTCAACCTTGTCCCTGAAAACATTAGATTTTAATATTTCATGCAGGGGTGTGGAAATATGGATTTTCTCCACTTGTCCATGGACAAGTCAGAGGTGATTTTTTTTACTTGTCCGGAATCAAAATGAACTTGTCTGCATAAAAGTGAAGTGACAAATTTTGAAAAAGCATTGTTGTTAATGAAGAAAATGCTAGAACCCATTATTTTCATTTTTAACAACAATATTTTTTACCCTTGAATATAAACGTTAGGACAATAAATCTTTAAGGTCTATTTTGTACCACTCCAAGATTTGTCCTGGACAAGTGACCTTGAAAAATGTTCTTGTCCACAAGTAGAAAGACCCATGTCGGCCAAGTCAGGCATGTGAATTCCACACCCCTGTTTTATGTAAATGAGACTTAAATTGATTTACATTTTAGAAAGCATTGTGTAAAAAGAAGAAATTGTACCTAGAGAATGATACACAATTAAGTTTTATCCAAAGAAAATGTACCAGGATTGTGAAAAAATCAGCAACTTCTCCATTTAACTCATAACTACACTATACAGCCGTTTTAAATGCTGAAAACACTATATTATTGAATTCTTTGTTAGAAAAGGAAGAATTGTTTGTATCAAGCAATTTCTCATTTTCTTTACTTATTAGCTCACCCGAGCACGAAGTGCAAGGTGATCTATTGTGATCTGTCAGTGTCCTTCATCAGACTGTCTGTTTGTCCATTAAAAATATTCTCCTCCAAAACCAGAAGGTCAATCAAGTTGAAACTTTGTAGGGATATTCCTTGGGTGAAGCTCTACAAAAGTGGTAAAAAGTATTTCATTCCATGAAAGACTCTTGTTTCCATGGCATTTGAAAATGGGAAATTTAAGTAAATCTTTGGAAAAGTTTTTTTCAGAGACTACAAAGCCAAGGGCATTTATATCTAATATATAGCATAATCACATGGTTTTCCATCAAGTTTTCAAGAATTATGCCCCTGGGTTCAAAAATAGCCCCGCCTCCTCGACCATATGGACTAGGACATTCATATTCAGTATGTAACATGACTAGATGGTTTTTTAGTATTTTATCAAGAATTATGCCCATAGGCTAAAAAATGGTGAAACCTCTGGGGTCCAAAGGGAGATTGGTAGACTCCTGTGGATAAAAATATCCCCACCCAAGATGTTAAAAATTTGGAAAAACTCTTGTCCGCCTAAAATATATATGGCCTGAGGCATTCATATTTGCTATGTAACATTACCAGATGATTTTGTAATGTGTTACAAGAAATTATACTCATAGAGTAAAAAATCTCCCTTGCCCAGATACACAGTGTAATGCATTCAATTTCGGTATATAGTTAGATAGTCTAACTAGATTGTTCTCTACCTAGGGTGTCAAAATTATAGCCAATAGGCAAAAAATGGCCCTGCCCTTAAAGTCCAAAGTTTGGAAAAATGCTCAATAAGCACAAACTCATGACCAGATGCCAAGATTTAGGATTGGTCCAAACTGAATGAAGTTGCATTTGCAATTTAGTTTGATTGAGATTAAGATATAGAATAGCTTTTAGCGTAGAAAACATGGTAGGAAGTGGAGAAATTATTTGTAACAAGCAATTCCATTTTTCTCACGATTTCCAAAACCATTTTCATTTAGGGAGGTAAAATGTTGGATTGTTTTCTATTGGATTAAATTATAAAGCCTAAAGCATTCATACTTGGTATCTAGCATTAATTGATAGTCTTGTACCATGCCCGAAATCTTCTATTTGTTATATTCATCTGATTCTAGTTGTGTCTTTTTAGCTCACCTGAGCACAAAGTGCAAGGTGAGCTGTTGTTTTATACAAAAAGGTACTTTAAGAAGCAGATGACTCAGCTGAGCGATTTAGGACCATCATGGTCCTCTTGTATTGTTTTCTATCCAATGAATACCCATTTTGAAGGTTAAACACACTTTAAATTGTTGTCTGTAACCTCTTTAAATTGGGACTAATGTTAAAGCTTTGTCTGGTGATTTGTTAAATGTACTGTGAGCTTGCAGTTGGATGTCAAGGCCTAAATTTCTTTCAAGGTCAATGTTCCTACAGTGAGTGGAAAGATTTGATGATGTGTTGTGAGCTTTCTGAGATTTTGTATATCATAGTGTCTTTAGATATTCATTCCTCTTTTCCTTTCTTGTAGTACTATGGACTGGACAGGGTAATTTTCTAACGATCAATTCTGACTCTGATACAATATCAAGAAACAGTGGTATATTCTGGGCACTTCTACAATGTAGGTAAGTATACAATAAAATCAAATAAACTTGAACTGAATGGAAGGACTTAATGATAAACCATTAAAAATGCAAAATGTCTGCTTTTTAACCCGTTCCCACACAATAACACTTTTGGACGCCCCTGAGGAAATTCAATGGGGATACATTGTATAAAAAGCAATTTCTTCATTTCACACAATGTTTTCTATCTAGAGAGTTGAAAATATCTAAAATTTCACAAACTTTAGATTGTTGTCTGCAACACCTATCAATATGGACCAGTCTAAAATTCTGCAGTCTGGTAATGGTTTAAAAAGATTTATTACATATCAAATAAGTTTTGCAATTTGAAAATTGCATTGAAACCATATCCTTGCAATCCCACTGTTTGCTGCCCTCAAAGAAAGACTTAAAAAACATTATGGAAAATGAAGAAATTGCTTGTTACGAGCAATTTCTTCATTATCCACAAAGTTTTTTACCACTAAAGAAATTTTTTTTTAAAATTTCGCCAACTAAAAATTGTAGTCTGCAACATCTATGAATTTGGATTATCAAAAAAAAATGTTGTCACTGGTTAACTCATTGCCAGACGTCACGACTTTAGACTGGTCCAAAGTCAAAGAACTTCAGATGACAATTTTTTAGTGATGATGTTTTAAAAGTATTTATTATATACCTTGCTGTAAAATCTTGGGATTTCTCAGTGTAATGAATTTTGATATTGTCACTGGAGTGACGATAACACATTTCAATATCTTTCTCTGCCGTAATTTAGGAACTCCTTTTTTTCCAACCCAGTGACATTATAAAGAGTCTATCAAAAAGATTGGTTCTGATATTTTAATGAAAAATAATATAATGAGGTATATAATAAATAGAATAATCAACTGGTTATTCAATATATGAAAAAATATTTCACTCGGATGCGTTGTTAGGTGTTAAAAAACTCATGCTGTGCACTCGTTTTTTTCAACGCCCAACAACGCATCCTCGTGAAATATTTTTCCATATCTGGAATAACCTGTTGATTATCCTCTATTTATCATATTGGCTTAAAAACATTGTGGGTAATAAAGAAATAACTTGTAAAAAGCAATTTCTTCATTTTCTAGAATGTTTTCCAAAACTTTTTTCTTGATGATCATAAAAATGGGATTGAGTTGGAATGGGTTAATATGATTGCACAAGGTAACCAATGTTTTAAAATAGGCAAAAGCTTGACAAATATTGAACTCTTCTTGAATTTTGGCAAAGGAAGTTAATGCAATTGTTGAAGCCCATAGAGTGTATGATTATGTAGTAATGGAAAACAAAGTACCTAATGAACAAATTTAAGACTGGTTCAAATTTAAGCAGTTGCAGACGACAGTTTTGAAAATCTTTGTCTTTTTCGTAAAAAACATTACAGATAATGTAGCAAGCAAGTTTTTCAATCTCCACAATGTGTTCCAAATCCTGTTTCATGAAAAGTGTAACAAATGGGTCTATGCAGGAATGGGTAAAATGATATTGTTAAAATCAGATTTTGCTGTATTTGAGAACTCTTGATTTGTTACAGTCTTCTGTTTGGTAATGCCTACTCACACTTTGTATTCAATGGAGCTGAAGAAATCACTAAAGATGAAAGGACCAGGCTATTTTTAGCTCTCACTGGGGCTGGGGCCCTAGGCTGTCTTCTTCTATTACTTTTAAGGAAGAAGAGAACTAGTGATGCAGATAATCTGGTCAATTTGAATTCAAGGTGAGCTCTTTGTTGTTGTTTTTATTATTCAATTTAGTATGGTTAACATAAGAGGGTTAAACTCATTACCAAATGACAAAATTTTACATAAGTCTAAATTGAATGCTGTGGCCATAGCCCAGTTGGTAGCGCATAGCACCCCTGAATCATGGGATCCCAGGCTTGATCCCTGGTCATGATGAATATCCTTTTTGACATTTGTCTTCACCAATAGGTGGATAATGGTAAGCCTAAGTGGGATAGCATCTGGAGGCTAGGAGAGGATGTAGTGGTAGTACTGGTGTAAGGACTGGCTTATCTGCCAAATGCCAAGGTCTTAGTAGAGGGTCAAATTTCTAAATTTTAGATATGGCCTAATTTTTGTTTTACTACCTAGCACCTACAATTGTCATTGGCATGCAGTGCTCTTTGTTTTTCCTTACAGGGCTATAATAAAATGATATTAAATGGGATATTTTCAAAGAATTTCTCAAAAATTAAGTAGAATACAAGATTAATCAAATGTTGCATGTCATCACATTGTGTATGAAATGATTTAATGAGAATCTCAGTAGTTATAAGTCTGTTCATTCTCATAATGAATTAAATCTATACTAGACCTCAAAAGATTTGACTAGCTATTGTTATGTAAATAGAGAAATGTTATGTAAAAAAGGTATATTATATAGGCATACAAGTAATTGACCAATCGCTTGCCCCCACCCACTTACTCACTTCGATTTTTTATGGCGTTGTTTTGAAAAAAATATGTCCAGTAGCTTGTAACAAAAAAGTAAAATAGTTGGTTGGCGACCAAAACGTCGTAACTACTGCTTGAATAAGCTGTAGTTACGACGTTTAAGTTGCCAAACCAAGAAAAAGTTTAACAAAAATGGTGACCAATGTCGGAGTTGTTAAGCTCAGGTCCGGGTTGAATAAAGTATTTGATTGGTTGGTTTATTCCTAGATTGACAGACGCAATTGGTCAATTACAAATAATTGGTAACAAGCAAGGGAGAAATCACTAGCCATGCTTATTGACTTCTGATAACACTGGGATATCAAATGATGTCAATTTGCAAATTATATTGCAAAGGTCATAAAACAAAAAGTCCCCTGCCGCGGCACTCATCCTTTCCGACTATTTGTTTCTCACCAATGGATCGATAATCGTAGACCTATGTGGGATAGCAGCTGGAGGCTAGGAAAGGATGTAATGGTAGTACTGGTGTGAAAAATACTAGGATAGTATAGAAATGCTGGTTGTCAACATTTTACTTCCAGTATAAATGAATCATTTGATTGGTTGATCAATTTTTTTGATTCAAGGCATTTTCCTATTTTTTACCTAATGTCATTCCAAAGGGGATGTAACTATTTAAGATTGTGCTTAAAATGATTTGCCATTTTCTGAATTCATTTTAGTGGGCAGGCAGCAGTGGATTCTCCTCTTCAAGCCCTTAGTAAGTATACTACCGGTATTGAGAATTTATCTTTTGACTGTTGTAAAAGAGAATTTTTTGTATTGTTTTAGGTCAGTTGTAATGAGTTATAGATCGATTTTAGATTGATAATGAAAATAGACCCACATGTGATATCTGATTGATAACATAGCATTTGAGAAATAGTTATTTAGTAAATAGTGAAAAAAATGTAACAGCTTGTTAAACAGAGGCAAAAAATTGTTACAAGCAATTTCTTCATTACCCTCAATGATTTTCTGCCCAAAAAGACAAAAAATTTCGAAATTTCATCAACTTTTATTGTCATCTGCAAATT
Source organism: Fragum fragum (assembly GCA_946902895.1). Classification (NCBI taxonomy): domain Eukaryota; kingdom Metazoa; phylum Mollusca; class Bivalvia; order Cardiida; family Cardiidae; genus Fragum; species Fragum fragum. The sequence goes on from OX336365.1 coordinate 27,188,923, forward strand.
CTTTGAATTTGGACCAGTCTAAAATTTATCAATTGAGCATGGGTTAAATGGTATTCTTTTTCAAAAGTTATGGCCAGTGACATTAAACAAAATAGTAACATGGTAGGTTTGCAATCCATAACTATAGCTTGAACAAGTTGTACTGTAGTTATGACGTTTAAGTCACTAAACAAATAAACAAAGAAAATGCTTCCAATAAATGGCCAGTCTAAAATTTATTAATTGGGCATGGGTTAAATGGTATTCTTTTGCAAAAGTTATGGCCAGTGACATTAAACAAAATAGTAACATAGTAGGTTTGCAATCCATAACTATAGCTTGAGTAAGTTGTACTGTAGTTATGACGTTTAAGTCAGCAAACAAATAAACAAAGAAAATGCTTCCAATAAATGGCCAGTCAGAGTTCAAAGTTCACTTCCTGTCTAAATGAATGATTTGATTGGTTGATTGATTCTTTGATCAACAGCTGTGATCTGTCAACTGTTCATGAAGTTTTTACGGAAGAAAGCTGTTGATAAATGAGAGAGGGGTCTGAAACCTTTTATTTATCTATATTATTTCATTTACAATGTCTATAAAGTTTTGAAAACAAATAGCTCTTAGCCCTTGTCATGCTGATCCCAGAATATTCCTGCTTTGAAGCAATTTCTTTGTTATCAACGATGTTTTCTACCCATAAAGACATTATTTTAGATATTTTATCAACTTAGAATTGTCGTTTGCAACCTCTTTGAATTTGGACCAGTCTAAAAATTTGTTATGTGGGATCGGGTTGAACTATACAAAGACTGCTACATGAACATTAAATTTTTTAATTGTCTTAGATGTAAACTACAATATTTATGATGTTTTTTCCCCCAGAAAGATCATTCCATCTTATGAAAACTAAGGAGATGTTGATGCTTAGTATTGCCATAGCATATACAGGTAAACAGTTTTTTTTTCTTTATCCATTCATTAAACCCCCACAAAACAAACTTTTTTCCGGGGTATGCTGGAATCAGCCTGGCTGTCCGTCTGTATGTGTGTCCATCTTTCTGTGTACAAATACTACCAATTTTATGTTGCGAACTTCTTCTTCAGTTTTACTTCAATACCATTGAAACTTTATACAAAGATTAACCACATGTTGAAGTTTTGCAAGTAGAAATTTTGAAGTCTTAATTTCCCCTGGTTCAAGAATTATCTCCCTTGAACTTAGACATTGTTTATGCTTTGTAAACATATACATCTAATTATACTACCAATTTTGTGTCACGAACTCCTCCTTTCTAGAAAAGCAAAGTAAGTAGCTATGTCCTTGTATTGTTAAAGCTCTCATTACACTGAAAGCACTTGCGGGGGTTTTAAGTCATATACTGTGACAAGTTCTAGTTTTCATTAGTGAGATTGTTCTGCATTTTGTCAAGACTGTATATTGTGAGAGAAACATAGTTTCTGATACATATACTGCATTCTTTGAGTGATAGTTTGGACATCTTTTTATATGGCATAACCAATTATCACTAAAACCCACCTTTTGACGCCTCTGCAAGAAAAAAGCTTTTATTGTTAAGAAATTGCTTGTTGCAGGCACAATTTTTTCTATCCTAAGACTTTAAGACAAAGTTTTTTTGGAATTCATACTCTTAAAATTGCAACATCTTTGAATTTAGACCAGTCTAAAATTTCATAGTTTGGAAATGGATCAAGGGTTGTATTATGCTGCAGCCTAGTTCATCGATCTATTTGTAATCTATTTGACCTGAATAAACTTTTGTCAACTGGTAATGAGATAAATTTCGATCCTCAAGTCATTCTTGAATCATCTGCTATTGAAATGAAAACTTAAGACTACTTCACTGACACGTCCTTTTGAGCTCATATGCACCACTCTGCAGAATTCTTACCGAGACCAACACTACTCTTCTCTTGACCCTTTACATGTGTGACCTGTCTCTTGAAAATGGACCACCCAGAAATTCCATGAAATATAAAATTTACAGAAGAGATATGGTTATGGTCAATAAGGGTAGGTATTTCAAGAATGAATTTATAGTAAGGTAGAATGGCCATTTGAGAAAATCTGCTAAAAGCAACAAATTTAACCTAGACCTCAGTCTGTCAGTACATTCTCGTTAGGTCCAATTTTTGTTTGAGTCAGGTTTTACGCCGCTTTCAACAATTTTTCAGTTGTATCGCGGCGGCTGGAGCACCTAACAATGGAATCCTGGTATTTCTCACACCAGTACTACCATTACATCCCTTCCTAGCCTCCAGCTGCTATCCCACATAGGTCTACGATTATGGACCCATTTGTGAGAGACAAATAGTCGGAAAGGATGAGTGCTGCCGTCGGGGATCGAACCCGGGACCTCTAAATTGACAGTCCGACGCGCTACCAACTGCGCTATGACGGCGGCTTTAGGTCCAATATTTACACAGATTTGAGTTGTTCCTTATGGCATGATGAGTCAAGGTCACATACACTTTTTCAGGTGTTGAGTTGACCTTCTTCAGTGGTGTGTATGGAACATGCATATCTAACAACAAACATTTTGGGAAGGAGGCCAAGGGGTTGATTGGTATATCAGGGATGTTTATAGGTGTTGGGGAAATCTTAGGTAAGATTTTTTTATATATCAAGGAATAAGAGTAAATGTATTATATGGTGTATACTGTTTCTTGACCAAACTGTGTTGTGATATAATTGAAAACAAATTGGATGTTTCATGAAAGATCCAATTTCCAGTACTTCCTGTTTTGCAAAATTTTAGACCTGCATAATTTCAAAGGTTTTGCAAACAAAAATTAAAAGTGGATTTAATTTGAAAAACAACCACCCAGTAGAGTAAAAAATATTGTGGGAAAAGAAGAAATTATTCTTTACAAGCAATTTCTTCTTGTTCCACAGAGTTTTCTCAATTATAAAATCATAGGGATATAAAAACCAGAATTGAACAGGAATGGGCTAAACAAATTAAACCTTTGGCTGAACAAATTTCTTCTTAACAAAACACAGTAAAACATTTGTTGTCATTTTGTACAAACTAAATGTAGTACTAGCCAAAGGGAGTACAGCCAATTGTTTATTTGAGGTTCTTCGGATTTTACATACTCTTGTATTGCTCTCCAATTGAGGCTTGATTCTAAATCAAAGCCAAAAAAGAGCAATTGCAGAAATTAGTGATCTTATTCTTTCACGATATTATTATCACATTACAATGTAGGTCTTGTTTAAACACAGTGCATGTATTCCTCTTTACTACAATCAGATTTATTTCACTTTTCATGCATGGATGAAATCACTCTTAGTATTTCATTAACAGACAACAAAATTTAGGATAGAAAAAAAATCCAGTAGACATGAATTAACATTAAATAAGCATCTGTAAGAGTAGAAAACATTTTAGTAAAAGTTTCTTCTTTTCTCACAATACTTTTCCTTCTATAAACTCCCATTTTAACAAATCAAATAAAATAAACAAGAGATGTATTTAAAAGGGTTCACTTACTATATTTCAGGTGGTACAGTTTTTGGATTATTAGGAAAGAGAACAAATCGTCATGGTCGTGACCTGATTGTTATTTTTGGATATCTGGTGCATATGGCCTGTTTCTACCTGATATACATCAACTTTCCTAGTAATTCACCCAGAGAAGAATCAATAGAAGATACTTATATAAATTCTAAGTAGGTATAAAAACATATGTTGAAAACTAGCATAGAAGTACGAGTTGAAAACTTAACCCTTTCCCACACAATGACACTTTTTGACACCCAAAAGGAAAACAATCTGAAAAACTTGGAAACAAGCATTTTCTTCATTTCCCATATTGTTTTCTACCCAGAAAGTTAAAAAATCTAGAATTTCATTAACTTTGAATTGTTGTCCACAACTCCTTTAAATTTGAACCAGTCTAAAATTTTGCAATCTGGCAATGGGTTAAACAATAAAACAAACATGTTATGTGTCAAGGTTTGCTCAAGACAATCTTAGAATTTTCATTATGTCTATGCATAATGCTCTTGTCATTTTGTTATGAATGATATCTGGTTCTTTTGACATGTTTCTGTTTGATATATAGCAATTGTGATAGTAATTCACCTAGAGGTGAGTTTATAGAAGACACTACAATTAATTCTAGATAGGTAGAAAAAAAACAAATTGAAAACTTAAAGAAAAGCAAAAATGGAAAACTAAAACAAAAAAACCCCATACTTGCTAGATGTCCAAGATTATGCAAGACATTCTCAAAATTCATTTAACCTATTCCCACACTGATGCTAGCACCCCCCTTCCAACAAGAAAAAAACAACATTTTGAAACATTGTTGAAAATTAAAAGATTTCTTGTAACAATCAATTTCATCATTATCCACATTGTTTTCTACTCCAAAGACAAAGAATTTTAAAATTTGACCAACTAAAAATTGTGGTCTTTGAATTTGGGAACAGTCTATATCTTTACTTTTGTTGTCTAGAAATGGATTAAGTATCTGTGTGTCTTGCTCTTGTCATGTTATGAAGAATATCTGGTTCCGATTACATTTTTTTTACCTGTAATATGTATCAACTTTCCTAATAACCCACACACAAAAAAGAGATTATTCTAGAAACGTATATATGACCCAGCGGGAAAAGGGAACAAAAAACTGTCAACATGGTAAGACTGCATGGACTCTGCAAGCAGGCCACGTTTGGAAATTAATGTTTTTGGTTGATTTTCCTAATGTAGAAAGCTCATTTTACCTCTATAACTTATTCCCACATAATCCTCCTTTTTGATGCCCCTCAAGAAAAAGGCCCTGGAAAATATTGTGAAAATCCACAAAATTTTTCACCCAAATAGAAAAGATTTTCAAATCACATCAACTTGAAATTATCATTTTCAGTTTCTTTGAATTTGGACCAGTCTAAATTTTGTTGCCTTGTAATAACTTAATTCTCCTTTCGGGTAATACTTTTGTAGTTTGGAGCTGATTTTAAAAAAATTGTCTTTTTTGGGCGATACAGTGGAATCCTTTTAATCACAACACCTATTAAAAGGAGCTATCAGTTCTTCAAATCTAATGTTTGTGCATTAAGTCAGTTGCAATTCAGCCGTGAATTGCTATTACCAGGGTTGCAGTTAAGAGGTTTCTACTTTAAGGTAGGACAACCAAATTCGTCATTTTCAACAATTTTTTTTTCTTTTCTTTCTTGGGGTTTATATACAATCAGGATGTATCGAAATGGGTAAAAATATTGAGGAAGGGAACAAGCAGTTAACATTACCAACACATTTAATATTGATTTATAGGAGTGAGTGTATTGGTTTAATTAGTTTTGTTTATGTGTTACCTTTTGTCAGTGTTCTCTACTACCTGTTCAGTTTTAAGTTCATTCTTTTTTCAGTAAATACATAGCCATTCTATGCAGCTTCTTACTGGGTTTAGGTGATAGCAGCTTTAACACACAGATTTATGCCCTGTTGGGTTTCATGTTTCCAGAAGACAGCTCACCTGCATTTGCCATTTTTAAATTTGTCCAGGTATGTTATTTCATTTCTATAGCACTAAATTCTGTTATTCTGTATAAATGAATTCTTATCTAGTGCTGCCATTGTAGCATTTCCCAAGAAGATGGTCAGCTTTTTTCAGGATACAGTACAAGGATTAAAAATTACTTGGAGCTCTGTTGAATGGGCCTCAGTCCAAAGGACGGTTGACAGATCTCTGGCCCAAGACTGGAAGTTCAACTTAGAAATTTAAAGGTAGTGTTTTGAAAGATTTATCGTCAGTAAGGTTATTGAAAAATAAACGGTTAGTGACCTAAATGTTATAACTACAGCTTCAATAAACTGTAGTTACAATGTCTAAGTCCAAACCAAAAAAAATGTTAAAAACATAAATGTCTGAGTCAAAGTTCTCTTCCAGTCTAATTGGATGATTTTATTTGGAGTATAAGTTTTTGATTGACAGCTGCATCTGTCAATTAGTTTGTTAGTTGGGTGAGTCTGGAGTGGAAGCAACGATCAGGAGTAGGTCAAGCGCTTTTCTAGGTGAGCTTATCTGATAGACATTGTCATACTGTTCACTTATCAGGACATTTAAACATTCAACCTATCAGCTGATAAAGTTTTTTTTTCAGGTTGGTTGAAATTTTAAGAGTTTGAAAATGAAGCAATTTCTTCATTTTACATAATTTTTCAACCCAGAAAGTTGAAAAACTTAAAATTTCAGAACTTTACATTTTCATTTGTAACTCATTTCAGTTTAGACCAGTCAAAAAATTTGTCGTCTGTTAATGGGTTAATCAATTTTCATACCCCTGCCATTCATCAATTCTAGGGGCCATCTGAGTGTGTCTACATTCATGTGACCAACATGTTTATGTATTTTGTATTTTTAGTCTGTATTCAGGTGACCAGCAAGTTTGAATATATAAATATTTTCAGTCTGTATTCAAGTGACCAACGTGTTTATGTATATCATTTATTTTTAGTATTTATTCATATTATATATTTTCAGTCTGTACTCAAGAAACCAACATTTTTATTTATGTTATATATTTTTAGTCTGTATCCAATTGACCAACATGTTTATGTATATGTTATATCTTCAGTCTGTAGCTACAGCTGCCGGTTTTTACTACAGCGAGTATTTACATCTTGAGTACCAATTACTGATCCTGGTGATTCTTGGGTCTTTAGGGTCAATCTGTTTCTCCTTCATTGAATGGCAGGTGACAAACTCTAGGAGAGACGGGTACCAGAGCATTTGACAATTACAGGTAATACTCATTCATACTAAGATACATGCTTAGTTTCAAGCCCAGTGTTAACCCATTAACAGACTCCAAAATTTTAGACTGGTCCAAATTAAAAGGAGTTGTAGATGACAATTTAAAGTTAATGAAATTTTAGATTTTTTCAACTTTCTGGGTAGAAAACTTAATGGAAAAATGAAGAAAAAAGTTTCAAGAATGGTCACAAAAAGCGCTATTGTGTGGGAATGTTTTAAAGTGTGTTCACCTCTGTCTGAATTTGAATTGACCGTATCTTCTAAAATTGATGATTGATTTCAAAATAATTCATCAAAATTATGATCAACGAGAAAAGGGTTAAAGATCTTGAGATATGTATACCGACTGGATACAAATTTTCCCTAGACAAGCACTCTCATATTGACCCATTTGAAAAAAAATTAGACTGTAGCAAATTGACCATTTAAAGTAGGTAACAAGTAATTTACAGTTTTGCCAATTTTTTAACTATTTTCCTTAAGCACATCAAATGATGGGATTATGTGCTAATTTGTTAGAATTTTAATAACAATGTCCACATTTTGTTTTAGAAAACTTCCTTAACCCATTCCCACTTGATCCTGTATTTTACCCCCTACAAGAAAAAAGTTTTGCAAAATTGTATCAAGCAATTTCTTCAATGTATCCTTCCAAGAAAGGTAAATTGTTTTACAATATCAACATTATGAGATTGTCCTCAGTAACATCAGTCATTTTGGACCAGTCTAAAATTTTGCCATGTGGTAATGGGTTAAACAAAAGATTGACACAAAGTAATAGGCTTATCAACCCATGAAATTGTTACATCATACAATTTGTTAACCCTTTCCTGCTTTTAGAGATATTAATTAGAGGGGTCAAAATTGAAAGAGGTTTCAGGCAACATGAAAATTGCTTGTGATTCGGAATGAAACCATCCTATCAGATAGAAAATATTGTGGCAAAAGGAGAAATTACTTGTTAAAAGCAATTTCTTCTTTTCCACAATGTTTACCTAAGTATAAGATCACAGCAATGTAAAATCCCAGGTTTTGTACAGAAAAGGGTTAAATTTCAAATGATAATTTGAACATTTTGTTTTTCTAATATTTTAACTTTGAATTTCATAAAAATCAGTTAATTGACTGTTCACTAGCCCCGCCCACTGAGCTCTAATAGGAAGTTCCGCTTGAATATTAAACAGCATTATTTGCATAAACTATGGTCAGTAACATGCATAACAAAACATAGAATGGTTGGTTGGTGACCTAATCATTGTAACTACAGCTTGAATAAGCTCAAGTTATGATGTGTAAGTTGCCAAAACCAACCCCCAAAAATGCTTCACATGTTGGTTTATGTGTGAGTTCTGTTTTCTTTGGATTTAGATGAATGATTTGATTGGTCAATTCATTCTTTAATTGTCGGCTACAATCTGTCAATTATTACAACAGTTATTATTCTGTCGAGGTTTAGTTCAGATTTGATTTGATCTGGGATGAAATGGATAAATTGGAATGAGGATCCAAATTGATTGAAAACATTTTAGAAAATACCCCAAATTATCACAAAGATGTGTTTTGTTTTGCAGACATCCTATTGTTTGTCATTTTGCTGATCCATCTGTCTGTCAAAAAAGATACCTGCAATCTTAACATGTCTCTGTAATTTTGAAACTGTTCAAGGCACAACCCTCTCAGTTGTCTGCAAGGAGCTTGCATCACTAACAGTGGTAATATAATCAAGGCTACAAAAAAATTTTAGCCTATATTTAAAAAGTTGAAATGTGATCTAATCCTGAATAAAATTGTCTTTCAGAATTGCATCAAAATCATAGAGATGAAAGTTCTGAAAGGCCTGGCTATACGGAGATTCTTTCAAATTTTGATTTTATGAATAGTTCTGACTTAAAAATAAATAACCCAGGTGGTGTAGACTTAGATCATACTTCACATATGCATACACTGATCTTTGTTAATGTATTCTGTCAAAACATGAATATTCCAGGTTCAGCATTTCACAAATTATGATAATTTTCTTTTACTTGGATATAATTTATGTTATAATGTTCCTCTGCATGTAACTGGCATTGGTTTTTCATATAACAACATTTATATGATCAAGCTTCATTTGAAAACATCACTTGTCAAGTTAAAAATTTCTTAAAACTTCTTTGCTGAATAAATTAAAAAATTCATGAAAGTATTTCTCATTGATATGATTAGCTTTAGGATCATTGCAATCAAATAATATCCAATATCTAGGTCCCATGAAAATTGCTGTAAAGGGGGCATTAGTGTTTCAAAAACTATTCTCACTCTGTTTTCAAAATAAAATCTTCTGGATCATGCAAACTACTGATAGTATTGGAAAGTATTTAACGGCTTGTATGAAAATGATAATTTCATGAATGAATATTTGGGTTATACTGTATTTTCAGGCCAAACCTATCAAGTATGAATACTAACTTTGCCCAACACTTTCCCTAAACTAACCCATTACCAACAAGCAAAAATTAGACTAGCCAAATCAGAATACTATGCAGACTACAATTCAAAAAGAATTTTGACATGAATTGTAGACATGAATTGTAAGAGTCAATTTGGATAGAAAATGCTTAAGAAAAAAAAATTGCTTGTAACCAGTTATTTCTCCTTTTTGTACAATGCTTTCAAGGACTGTTATTCTTTGGTGCATCAAAATGTGGGATTGTGGGGTAATGGGTTAAATAAACACTCAATTATCACAAAGCATTTTACTACATAGCTTAACCCTTTCCTGTTTAAACCCTGGTTTTTATGACCCTGTAAATTTATAATTGAGAAAACATTGTAAAAAAAGAAGAAATTGCTTGTAACAAGCAATTTCTTCTTTTTCAACAATATTTTCTACCCTACTGATTGGGAATTTACAAATAATTCAATTTAAATTTTCGTCTGCAAAACCTTTGAATTTTGACAAGTCTAAAATTTTGGAAAACAGGAAAGGTTTAATCCATCCCATATTTTTTATAGCCCTTTATGCTTACACTCTAAACTAATTAAAAAAGTTTTGACCACAGTCAGTTCTTCATGAGATTGATTTAACCTTTTCCTTTTTTTTTGAAATTTTAGACTGATCCAAATTGAAAGAGGTTGCAGACAGCAATTAAAATTTGATAAAATTTGAAATGAAACCGTCATATGTTGTAGAAAATATTGTGGGAAAAGAAGAAATTGCTTCTTTCAAGCAATTTATTCTTTTTTCACAATATTTTCTCAAGTATCAAATCACAGTGACGTAAAATCCAGGGTTTGTACAGGAAAGGGTTAAATAGGCTTGATACAAGATTATAACTATTTGCCTGACAACAAAATTTTAGCTTTGTACAAAGTTTTCCTGCTCTATATTGGGGGTAATGTAACTGAAATATCAATAAAATTGAGGATGGAAAAAATAATGAGAAAAGGAAATTACTTGTTAAAAGCGATTTCTCCTTTCCCTACAAATGTTTTGTAGATGTTAATTTTCAGGGGAAATAAAGGAGGGATTGAGTGTTAATGTGTAGAATAAATAAAAATATAAACATTTTTCTTTCAAAAATGTCATATCTTTTAATGCATGCAACATCTTGGCAATGAAGAAAAATAGACAGTTTCATTTGAAATGATTCTGACTTCTTTAATGCTTTTCTTTAGATTAAAGGGATTTCATAGTGGATTATCACTTGATAATTTCACCGAATAAGAACCAAGTAGAATTATCAAAATGATAAACTCTTGTTTTGGTAGATTGAGCTCTGCTTTCGTTCATTTATCATTACTGAATGTTATCTTTGCAAGAGCAAAGGCTCATGGGATGTCGTGGGTTCGATCCCAGGCGGTGGTGCATATTCTTTCCGACAATTTGTCTCTCACCAATGGGTGGATAATCGTAAACCTAAGTGGGATAGCAGTAGGAGGCTAGGAAAGGATATAGTGGTAGTACTGGTGTATGAAATACCAGGAATCCATTGTTCGGTGCTCCAGTATCTGCGATATGACTGAAATACTGTTAAAAGTGGCGTTAAACCCATATCAATTAATCAATCAAGACCAAAGTCCTGATAATGTCATGTAATTCGTGTGCAAAATGACATGCTTTTGGAAAGTTTCCCCAAAATAGGTCACATTTTGTCTCTTTTTGCACTAAATTAATATATTTATTTTTTTATTTTTCATGTAAGACTGATTGATTGTAAGATTGTTTTATCTTCCTTTGAGTGAAGGCCACTGGTAAAATAAAGCTTTAATTGTTCACTAAATGAAATTGGAAACAAAGGATTATCCTTTATTGTGTAAGTGAAGGGCATATATTCATGAATGTTCAAAATGCACATCTCTTTTGCAAATAATCATTCTTATTTAACTTGGTTATGATAATTCGACACAAATGAAACTGCTTATGATACACATTAATAAGACACCCATATTTTTTCTGTAATACATGTATCATAAACTGGCAATTTTGCACAATGGGTTATTTGATATATTTTGGGATGAAAAACTAACTACAAATATTTTCAAAATGCAAACTAAGTACTTTCTTTTAAAATTACTATAGACTGAATAGCTGCATAGAAAATTGTATAGAATATTTGTTTTTGATAACAGTCTATAATTCATGTTGACCCATTACCACACAGTGACACCCTCCTCTGACACCCTGAAGGAATATATCATGGAAAACTTTGTGGGAAAAGGAGAAATTGCTTATAACAAGCAATTTCTCCATTTCCCACAATGTCTTTTCCCCTATTTGGCACATATTTTTAAATTTCAGTGCAGTTTGAAATGTAATCTGCAACTTCTCTCAATTGCGACCAGTCTGAAATATTGTCCTCTGGTAAGGGATTAAAGGTATTGTTGTGTGAGAAAAATATCATAGTTGAGCTTCTAACAGCTTTGATTATAGCATTTTAGTCTCAATATTAATCGAATTAACCCAATACCAAACGGTAAAATTCTAGATTGTCCAGTTTTAAAGAAGTTGCATACAACAAATTTTTGTTGATGGAATTTTAAAAAATGTTTGTCTTTTTGGGTAGAAAACATGTCAGATAATGAAGAAAATGCTTGTATCAAGCAATTTGTCCATTATCCAAAATGTTTTCCAAGTTTTCTAATGGGGGGGGGGGGGGGTAAAGGGTTGGATTGTATGGGAATGGGTTAAAGAAAGTTCTTACACAATGTGATGATGCAGAATTTACTATTACTGTGTGATGAAATACAAATGCAGAAACTTCTTTGGTAAATTGAATGTGCAAAAACTCAAGAATTGTTAAGTTGACAGTAATTCTACAAAGGGGTAGGTAAGAAAAGGTGAGAAAACATTATGAGAAAAGGAGAAATTACTGGATGTTAGCAATGTCCCATTTATAAAATCTACCCTCAGCTTATTGATCTGAGTCTATTTTTAAAGACAGATCTGATTTTAATGCTTGTTTATTTCAGAAAACTGGTGTAATTACCAGTAACCTAGACAACACAGATGTTAATGCACAGGCCACTCCTTTATTATTTGCTGCAGATGATCCTGAAGAAGATACTTAACAGAAATTTAGACTAGAAGAATAAGAAATTAAATGCCAACATTTCAAAAGTGATGACAATGACCTCTTGACCTTTTTGGAGAACAATCTGAGGTATTGCTATAGCCTGGTTGTCCGTGTGTGCATCAGGGGCATTCTTACACAAAAACTTTGACATTCTATAGAACCTCTGGTAGAAACTCTTTCACTTGAAACTTGAATATATGTTCATTTACAATCTATATCAACAAGGGTGATAACTGTCTATGCTTTTTGACATGCAAATTTTACCCCTTATCAAGCACTTGAACAGCTGGGCATGGCATCCGCTTGTTTTTTTCATGCAAGACATAAAAAAATGCAGATGTTAAAACACAGGCCACACCTGTAAATAATTGAAATGAGACTGGATGTTTGAATATTGCATGAATGCTATCTTTTCAAAGAGATGACCTTTGACATCAAATTGTACCATAATTGACCAATTATGGCTGCAATGAAGGCAACCAATCAAATAATTTATTCAGTCCTGACCTGAGCTTATCAACTCCCACATTGGCCGCCATTTGGTTATATTTGGTTAACCCTTACGGTTGGTTGTGCAACTTAAGCATCACAACTACAGCTTATTTAAGATGTAGTTATGACGTTTAGGTCACCAACCAACAATAATCCTTTGTTTTTTACATGCTACTCGTCATAAATTTTGCAAAATAAAGCCGTTAAAATCGTAGTGGAACTTTCTGTCAGAGCTAATGGTCGTTGCCTAGGGAGTCATTTGGCGGGGCCAGCAATTGGTCAATTATCAAGACCCCAGGGATGTCATTTCATTACTTTCATGAAAATAAAATTTTTGTGTCTAGTAATGGGTTAAAATTCTGCTGTAGGTCTAGTATTGGATTGAGGAATATCTATCTTAAATATAGATGGATCAGCGTGAAACAGTTGTGACTGCCTATGTTGATTGTCAGTTACAACTGTTTTGCGCTGACCCATTGACATGGAAATGATGAAGAGGAAAGGCTTGATTGTGAATGCGGTCATTCCGAACATTTTATCCATTAGATAAGAACAATACTGGCATTTCTTTAAATTTCCTGACTGTGATATCGTGTCAAAGGGTTGTAAAAAGGGGTTATTATAATTATGGTAAAAAGAACTAGAATTGGCTTCAAGGTGCAAGGAAAATTTAAGTATATTAGGAGATCATTGTCTTGAAATATCGGGTTTTCTGATGCAACAAGAAACTTTCAACTACAGTAAAAACCCTTCTTACGACCACCTCGGAATTATGACCACTAAAATTTGTACCAACTAAAGCTGACACACTGTTTAGAACCCCACTAGAATGACCAGTAACTTCACACATTGAGACCGACCACCCGAATTTCACACTTGATAAGAGCGACACTAATTGGGCACGAATGCATTGTCAATACAATATCGGATTTTTAATAATGTGATATTGAACCCTGATGATAGGCATTATTTCTATTTAAAATATAAAAGTGGCCGAACTTTTTCAGGAATTATAGCATAGCTTTTTAATTGTTATTTGAATATGTCACCGCTTTTGACTGGAGTAATAAGTCGAAAGTGAAAAAGTATCCGAGAAGTTACGATTAGTTTGTTTACGGCGTTCCGAATAGTTAATTAGCAATTTATATTTCAACTTTATTGATATGATATCAACAATTTGACACTTTGAACCTGTACTTACGTATAAATAATACGTGGTCAGACTTCTGAATCAGATCAAAATGGAGAAGAGAGAAAGTAGAACTTAGTAAAGGTTGTAAATTTGGAAATGATATTAAATTCCGTTGTTATAAATGTTTTTATAGTTTTATTTTTGTATGTCAAGTGTTAATATATTGAAACATCGATGATAAAATAAACATGAATTACTTGATGACAAACGACCGAACCTCGGTATAACGACCACCCCGCTATTACGACCGCTTTCAGAAAGTACCACAAGTGGTCGTATTAGAGGGGTTTTACTGTATTTCCAATCTTTATACTATTTGGTTGTGAAAAGTGGGACTGAATGGGAATGGGTTGATAATTTACCTTTCTACAATCCTTATATTGTGACTTAATTTTACCAGGAAAATTATTTTATTTAACACCACCCAATTAGATATTCTCAAATACAGATTCTTTTTCTATCATGTCAAAGTTTCCCTCAGTTCAGGGTGTATATCTTGTATGGAAAAGTTGGCAAATATATGATGAAATATATCGTTTGTCACTTTAGTTTTTTTTTTCTTGGTGTAATTCAAGTAATTAATGATGTATTTCAAGAAATTCCTTCTTAATCCACTCCCATTTGTTCCTTCTTTGGAAAACATTGTTGAAAATGAAGAAATTGCTTGAAGACTCTGTAAAAACTCGGTAAAAAAAGAAAATATACTATTATCCCTCGTAACATTTTTACAAAGCTATTTACAAAGCTGTCAAAATGAAGACATGCTTGTGAGTGGATAAATAGCTTACCCTCGTGATATGTTTAAGTCTTGTTTCATCAATTACCACATGACAATATTGTAGAATGGTCCAATTCAAAGAAGTTGTAAACAACAATTTTAAGTTAATGCAATTTTAAAAATATTTGTCTTTTGAATAGAAAATAGTGGATAATGAAGAAATTTCTTGTAACAAGTAATTTCTTCATTTACCACAATGTTTTTCAAAGTTCTTGGGGCATCAGAAAGCAGCATTGTTTGGAAATGGATTAACAAAACATCTTCTTTTGATTTGAATATCTGTCTTTTAGTATAGTTTCCTATGGCTTAACATACTTCCAACATTGTGCTATAAAAGCTGATGTATTTAGTGGATTTTGTTTTGATTCATTTCTGTAATTTAAAAGTTGTTGGTTCAAACTAAGGTCTATTTTTGTACTTTTTTAGCTCCCCTGAGCACGAAGTGCTCTGGGGGAGCTATTGTGATCGGTCATCGTCCGTCCGTCCATCCGTTCACAATTAAAAAAAAATCTTCTCCTCCTAAACTAACCATGGAATTTCAACAAAACTTCACAGAAATGATCCTTAGGTCATGCTCTTTCAAAATACTTCAAAGAATTGAAATCCATGAAGAACTCTGGTTGCCATGGCAATGGAATGAAAAAACTTAAAAAATCTTCTCCTCCCAAACGGTAAGGCCTAGAGCTTTAATATTTGGTATATATCATCATCTATTGACCCTCTACGAAAATACTTCAAAGAATTTCCGTATTTTGAAAATTAGCCCTTTTTTGGCGATCCCTGATTTTACATAGAAATAAAGAAGGAAATCTTTAAAAATCTTCTTCTCCCAAACCATAAGGCCTAGAGCTTTGATATTTTGTATACATCATCATCTATTGACCCTCTACCAAAATACTTCAAAGAATTACCATTTTCTGAAAATTAGCACTTTTCTTTGTGATCCCTGATTTTACAAGGAAATAAAGAAGGAAAACTTTAAAAATCTTCTACTCCCAAACCATAAGGCCTAGAGCTTTGATATTTGGTACAAATCATCATCTATTGACCCTCTTCCAAAATACTTCAAAGAATTACCATATTCTGAAAATTAGCCCTCTACTTGGCAATCCCTGATTTTACATAAAAATAAAGAAGGTAATTTTTAAAAATCTTCTTGTCCCAAACCATAAGGCCTAGAGCTTTGATATGTGGTATACATCATCATCTATTGACCCTCTACCAAAATACTTCAAAGAATTACCGTATTCTGAAAATTAGCCCTTTTCTTAATGATCCCTGATTTTACATAGAAATAAAGGAGGAAATCTTTAAAAATCTTCTTTTCCCAATTCATAAGGCCTAGAGCTTTGATATTTGGTACAAATCATCATCTATTGACCCTCTTCCAAAATACTTCAAAGAATTACCATATTCTGAAAATTAGCCCTCTTCTGGGCGATCCCTGATTTTACATAGAATTAAAGAAGGAAAACTTTAAAAATCTTCTTCGCCCAAACCATAAGGCCTAGAGCTTTGGTATTTTGTACATATCATAATATATTGACCGTCTACCAAAATACTTCAAAGAATTATCACACTCTGAAAATAAGCCCTTTTCTGTGCGATTCCTGATTTTACAAATGAATAAAGAAGGAAATCTTTGAAAATCTTCTTCTCCCAAACCATAAAGCCTAGAGCTTTGATATTTGGTACATATCATCAGCCATTGACCCTCTACCAAATTACTTAAAAAATTAGCCCTTTTCTGTGCAATCCCTAATTTTAGTTAGGGATAAATAATGATATCTTTGAAAACCTTCTTCTCCTTTAACCATTAGGCTTACAGCTTTTATACTTGGTATGTATTGATGTCTATACTTCAAAGCATTACCATATTCAGGAAATTAGTGCTATATGGTGGGATCATCAATATACCTAGGATTAAAAGAGAAATCTGTAAATATCTTCTCCAAAATAATTAGACAGAGGGCTTTGCCATTTTGTTTATATCATAAAGCCATGAACCATCATACTCAGGGGAGCGATTTAGGACCATCATGGTCCTCTTGTTTGTATTTATCATTGTTGAATAAGATATTTCATTGATGAAAATCTATTTTAATGTATTTATAGCACTGAAAAACTGAAATGTTCAGTTTTTCAATTCTGTTAGAGTGTTTCAAAGTTTCAGTTCAAGACTGAAATTGTCCAGAGCATATCTTGTACATTTTGGATATATTTCAAAATAATTTGGCGCTGTTGTTTTGCATCATTACTACTTTGGCCAATAGAAACAAATTTTGAGTAATCTATGGCCATGATAATAGATTTTTCTTTCTAATGGGTTAGATGTTTTAGAAAATTTCCCTTTCCACATTTTAGAAAATTGCAGGGTATGCGAGACATTTCAAGTTAAAGGTTCAAAATGACTCAGTGCAATAAACTTTGAAAAAGTTCAATGTGATATATTAATTGTTTGTGATTTTTTAAATGATTTTTAATTGAACATCTGTATATATGGTTTTAACCAGGTTTTCTGAAGTAAATTCTGGTTAATAGATAAATGAATGTCGATGGCAGGCAGGCAGGCAGGCGGTCAGTATGGTGGCCAATCAGTTGACACGATGGGTCTTAACTTTATTTTGTGTGGGCAACTACTTTTACAATTCTGACAGATTTTATGAATTTTCACAAAATGTTATTTTTCATGTGATTTAGTGGATAGTCAGAATTTTTGTGTTTGAAACTACTCTTATAGATATTGATGGATTTTGATGAAGCCTTTGAACACATGGTTTTGTGATAATTTCGTCTCTTGTCTAATACTGTAAGATTGTGATGTAACAAGGGTTGGAAAAATTAAAATTTCTGAACTGACAGGCAGCACAGACAAATATCATTTTTCATGAGTGATAACCCACATCTTTGCATTCTTATGAAAAGCTTTGACATTTGTGGTAATCTCTGGTTTTACTTACGTCATTCTTTTGTAACTTAGAATAAATATATATATTCACTATCAAAATTGCAATCTATACCTTTAAAGGAAAAACGTGATAAAGAAATTTTGTTAGAATTATGTGCCCTTTTCAACCTTTTTTTTTATTCAACATCAAACACCAAACAGGTGAGAGTCGATGGTAGAGGGTACTGTTGCTTTTTTTTTAACCCTCTCCTCTTTTACAAAATTTTAGACCTGTCCAAATTTAGGTTTTTCTGACGAACATTTAATTTGGATTAAGTTTGGAAAATAACCATTCAGTAGGGTAGAAAGTACTTTTAAAAAAGAAGAAATTGCTTGTAACAAAGACTTTCTTCCATTTCCAAAATATTTTCTTAATTATAAATTCACAAGGACTTAAATAGAAAATGATTAAATCACCTTCAGTTACATAACATGCCTAAGGTGAGAATTTGTGGTTATGTGGTGTCTGTTCTCAGGCGTCCTTCATGCATCGATGCTTACATTGTTGATTCTCTAGAGGCCACATTTTTGCTCAATCAACTTGAAAATTTGTCAAAAAAGTTTTGCTTGGTGAATCTTTGACAAGTTTGAAAAAAGAGTCCAAAACTTCTTCATGGGGTTAATTCTAAGAAGAGCCTTTAAGACACTCTAGAAGACACATAATGTCTATTTTATATGCAGGTTTGTCTGTTTGTCATTCCATCTATATTTTTTCTCTAGACAGATGCTCAGAAACCATTGACCCGATTTTGATGAAACTTTACACACTTGTTCACTATTACCTCTATTGAGGCACAAAACTTTTCTAATTGTGAAATAGACACATATTCAAAACAGTTGCCACTTTCCTGTGTAAATCAATGTTTTCTTGTCATGACCAATGCCACTGACTTTGATGAAGCTTCACACACTTGTTCAGCCATTTTCAAAATGGTCAAGTTTCATCTGTAATTTTATAAGAAAAATTTCATTTTCAAAATGGCTGGCATTATACTTTGTAAATCAATACTTTCCTGTTCCGATGAATACTCAGTAACCGTAGGGCTGATTTTAATAAACATCACACGCTTGTTGAGTATGGCTGTTGTCATGCCTGACAGTTCCTAAATGGCCACAATTTTACACCATGAATCAAAATTTCATTGTCCTGACGAGTGGTCAGGCCTATTGTGATAATACTTCACAAACTTTTTCAGTATTGTCAGTTGTTGTGCAAAAAATTCGTTTTTCAATTTGGCTTCCAGTCCCAAAATGGCCACCATTTTAGTCTGTTAATTAACATTTTCTTGTACAGGCATATTCTCAGGAACCTTATCCCTAAGGCTCATATACTAGTGCAGTTTCATCTGTAATTATACAAAAAACATTTTTTTTTTTAAATGGCTGCCATATGTACATTAAAATTGACATCTTTTGTCTGGATGAATGCCCAATAATCAAAGAGCCGATTTTGATGTGCATGACTATTTTACTTGTTTCAAAATGGCATCCGGTTATGATATAGCCACAATTTTACTCCATGATTTGACATTCTATAGTCCAGACAAATGCTCAGTAAACATAAGTAGGCCTTTTGGGATTTAATGCTTGTTCAGAAGCATCTGTAGTTGTGCAAGCTACTTTTCTTGTTTTAAATTTTTTATGCAAGATTGCTGCTGGTTTCAAAATGGCCACCATTTTACACTGTAAATAAACATTTTCTTGTTTGGACAGATGCTCTGTCAAAATTGAACTATTTTGATCAATCTTTTTACGCTTGTTCAATATCACCTCAATTTGTGAAAGACACTTTTCCCTTTTTCAGAATGTATGCATGTTTCAATATTACCCAATTTATCTGTATAGTGGAGAGACATGTGTTTTAGTTAAAAACAATCTATTGCTCAATACACCTGAAAATGTGATTTTTGTTTGTCTTTTTGAAATAAGGACAAGCTCTGAATTAGGTCAAATGAAGTCAAAACTAGGTCACTAGGTCAACTTTTAAAAATCATGGAGGTACTCTAGAGCCCACAATTCGAACTCAATCAAAATGAAAAATTGCCTGAATGTTTGCTGGTATAAGATATTGGATAAGTTTGTAATTTGGTCACTTTGGGTACAAAACTAGGTTTTTCTCAGAAAAACATTGTAGAAACCATAGAGGCCCCAGTTTTAGCTCCACTGGCCGAAAGCAAGCAAGCTATTGTCATGGCGTTGTGTCTGTCTGTGTGTGTGTTTGTGTGTGCATCCATCCGTAGACTTTAACTTTAAAAATCTTCTCCTCAGGAAGTACTGAACAGAACTAATTCAAATTTCACAGAAATGATCCTTTGGTGACCGTTTATCAGATTCCTTCAAAGAATGTTTATCTGATGTAAAACATGGTTCTCATGGGCTGGGCTAATTTATATATCAGCTGAAATCTTTATAAATCTTCTCAGGAACCAGTTGACGGATTTCAACCAAATTTTACGGGGAGGATCATTTAGTGAGCCTTTATCAGACTTCTCAAATATATTAGATCGCAGAAAAAATGACTATAATGGGCAGGGCTAATTTCCATCCATGTTTGAACCTTTACATGCTTCTTCTCAGAATAAAGTGGATCGATTTCAACCAAATTTCACAAGAATGATATCAGATGATCCTTTATCAGATTTCTTTAAAGAATTCCGGTCGGATTAAAAACAAGGCTTAAATTGGAGGGGCTAAATTCCATATATGGCGGAAGCTTAAAAATAGTTTCCTTTTGTGACCATTTTTCAGATTCCATCAATTAATTTTAATTGATTACAAACGTGGCTTTTACGGTCGTGGCTTTTACGGGCGTGGCTATACAGTAAACCTTTTTAAAAAAAAATGTTTATATCTTCAACTGACTTAGTAAATGAATTAAATTTTGTAAATTTAAACAATGAAAAGTTTGAAATATTGAAAGATTACATTGACAAGATTTATTTGCCACATGTGATGAATATGATTAGGTTTATATTGAATTCCTGAAAACACCATTTGCCCAATCAGTGCAATCAGGTCTGTGGAGCAATACATGCGCTCAAGTGCCTCTAGTTAGCTCAATTAACCTGAAGTTTGTCAGAATATTTTTGTGATGTGATCTGAAACTAGGTCACTATGTCAATTTTAAAGAGAAGAAACATGGACACTTTAGATCTCTTATATTAGCTCAATCAACCTGATTATTGGTCAATATGTTTATCTTGATACTTTAAATTTAGGTCAATTTGGGTAATAAATCTCAATTCTGTAAACCCCCCCCCCCAACTTTCCTTGCTTTTGGGCAATCAATACGGAAAGTAGTCAGAATGTTTGTCCTGCAAAGATCTGGAATAAGTTTTAAAATTTAGCGTACAGGACACGGACTAGGTCAAATTCTGAAATGCTATCTATAGTCAATAAATTCTACACATTTCAGCCTAAATACTAGTAAAAATAGTTGTTTTGAAAAAAATCATGGATGAATTTAGAATTTGGTCACCCTGACTCAAATCGTAGAAAAACCTTGTTGGTGCTGTAATCGCATTTTCTGCAGATCAACATTTTGTTGATCTGAAAATGGGTACGATTTATTGTCTTGACAATTAACTCTGGTGGGAGATTTGGGGCCATTATCGCCCTCATGTCTATGTTAATGTCTGTGTAACGATAGATAAGCTTTAGAAACATGATATGAGTGTCTAGTCATTTCGACTAACATGTTTGTTTATGTTAATGCCTAAGTGTATTGTTTGGAATACTAAATAATGTAATTACAGAATTGATATACATGTATTAAACATTGTAAAACAAATATTGGTGTTTTATGATATGATATTTCAAATTATCCTGTTTTCCTTTTTATATACCTTTAATCACAATAACATTATTCTTAGTGTAACTTTGACAAGGAAAATGAAGTCATATAATCATCGTATCGATTCAGTACATGCATAATTATGTTCTTTCTGTCGAGTTTTGTCTTGTTAGCGTGCAATGAATGAATCTTGTAAGGAAATTAGGTAGGTATATAATAATTATCTTCATTTTGTTAACAAATATATGTTGTACACTTGGATTGCTTTAGACCTATAACCTTTCGCCTATACATACCTCGTATAATGCATAGTTAAACAGTCGGCAACTTTGTCCCATGTAGTTCGTCCAATGGATATTGCTACCCGAGTATTCCTAATCTCGAGATATTTCAACCCGTAATTTCAAGTTCAAAAAAAAAATAAAAATGAATGACTGAATAATAATAATAAATCTAACTAGAAATCTGTGGCAGTCACGGTGGCCTCACTTTAGTTCTTGTCACATGACCTTCATTTGTGACCTTAAACACAGGACTTTACAAATAGCACTAGTACTCATCAAGGGAACAACTACGCTAGGTTATTTTGAAATCCATCAATAAATGTAGATGTGCTCCGGACAAGAATATTACACACCCACATGCACTCCCTCGAAACACATGCGCACCCACGCACGCACTCACTCACGGACAGAGATACATGTATATATAATATAACCTAAATCGTCTGCAACGTCTTTGACTTTGGACCATTCTAAAATTCTGTCGTCTGGTAATGCGTTTCTTCATTTTCCACAATGCATTTCAAGGTAATTTTTCTTTAGGTGCTTAAAAAAGTAGGATTGTTTAGGAACGGGTCATATGAACACAGCCTATTATTTAATCCAATTTCGTTCATTTTTCAGTGTGGGACTTAACACATATGTGCAATATCAGATTTCAGCATTCATCAATGAATAAAATAATGATTGTTATGTTCGAGCTTTTTGCCAAGTACGGATAAGGTTAAAGAATACAAAGAAAACCAGGACATCATATACATTGAACCCCAACCCCTAAGAGAAAAATATTAATCCATTATTTACGCACCTGGTCACGCAGAATGCGTCCGACATAAATATTCCTGGATGCTGTTTATATTATCAACAAAAATAGATTTAAACTCTGCAGTAATTAAATATGGCTTCTTGGTAAGACGTGTTTTTGATTTATATGTTTTAAAAACAATGGTTTTATCAAAAGGATGTTTCATCGACTGAGTGAGTCTCTACGAACTACGTATTTGAACATTGTTTATGTAAAAAAGACGATACTTTGTCTAAAACTAAGATATATGTGAAAACAAAAAAAAAAAAAAATACTTTTCGATTAGCTAAATGTAGACTTGAGTCCAGATTTTGGTATTTGAAGAGCAGATTATATGGGTAATCGACAATTGACATATTGTTAAAAATGGATCATACACTAGCAGTATTAACTCCTGTAGCCTTGGGGGAAAATACCGAGGTAAAAATACCGGTAAAGAGTTAACGGACATTTGGAAGTCATTTGTTTGCTCAGCCTTGCGGACAAGATATTCACGATACGGACGATCCACAGAACAACGACCATTTAGTGGAACTTTTTCGAAAACTTCTCTGTGTCTTTGTGAATGTGGTAGTAACTGAGTACAGCGCAACCGAGATAACTAGGTCTCTACTGTTTGACTCTGTGTCAAGTGACGATTTCCCGTGTGAGTCGGACGTTGAACTAAAAAGGCGTTGTTTTTTTACCCGCAATGGCGATCCTGTCCATGTTAACCTTGCACAAGACATTCACAGTATTATAGCTGTGGCCCAAGGAGATTAACGATTAGAAATTATGTTACGTGCGTCAAGGCGAGGGCAATAGCGAACTGAAAGAGCTAAGTCACAGCAGTCAAACATTTCGTGTTCGTGTACTAATGAATTAGAGATTTTTAAAAGATAGTGTTCAATCTCTCCAAAGTGAATTACTTATGATGAAATAGGAACGGATCACTTGTGAGGCGAGTCGCTCAGAACAAATAAATATAGTGTCTAAATCATTGTCATTACTCTCTAAAGATATCAAAGATCCGATAGAGTCGATTAAGTGCTTCTTAGAGAATTTATTTCATGCGATGAAAAATTATGGAATATTGCGGCAAATGACAATCTTTGAAAATCGAATGCTCGAGTATGAATCTAACGTCTCAAAATGCAGTAATCTGTCTCAACAACTTGCTTTTGTACCGTCGGAGAAAAACGCCTCTAATGACGTCATTATATCTCCGACATCAAGCCCAGCGGCCATACCAAATATCTACTCCTGATGTCACTCGTACGAAAGAGCGTGGAGGGTCGTGCCACACTCCTACTCAAAATAGCCGGGGATACGACTTACAGGAAACTATAAGCCAGCTATCATAAATCGAGCGACCCAGTACAGTGGAAACTAACTCTACTAGTGAATTCTCACACGATCTAGTGATAAACGATCTTTTTATTCATGCTTTCAGTCTATTAATCAGAATGAACTTGATTTTTCCTTAATGAATTTGACTTTGCTGATAAAGGTACCGCTGGTACCCGGATCGAAAATCAGGTGACCTTTGCAGAAATGTATGCAAATCTCGGACCTCCAGGGGTCAAGATTCAAACAATATTTATGTTCAAGTCACAATTCGAAGCGATGATAATTATAATAGACAGTACTTTCAGGAGCATAATTCGTCACGCAAACGTACTGTTAAGCATCATATATCAGGCTGTACAGGTGATATGACGGAGGATAAACTATTCTCATATGTCAGTCGTAGAGGTCCTGAGGTGACTATTATAAGAATCAAAGTTTGTAACTTTTCGTGTTAACTTTAAGAACAATGAAGACATTGATCTATTACAGTCATGGGGATTTTGGCCTTTAAATATAAAGTGCATACCGTGGAGACAACCAGAAAAGATTGAAAATAGAAAATTTACACGAAAGAATAAGTATCGCGGAACTCAGCCGATGATCGGGTACTCAGAGGGTGAGTTCTGCGGTATAAAATATTCAAACTTAATAGACTTGAATCCCTGCGCAAGTCTTGAAGAAGCAGATTAATATATCATCAGTAATAAATCATCATGGTCATGAACTTTGATATATTGACATGGAATGTAACAGGAGTTATGTCTAGCTCTTCGCATTTAAGTGATGTTTTAGTAGAGAGACCAATAGACATTTGTCTTGAAGAAGCAGATTAATATATCATCAGTAATAAATCATCATGGTCATGAACTTTGATATATTGACATGGAATGTAACAGGAGCTATGTCTAGCTCTTCGCATTTAAGTGATGTTTTAGTAGAGAGACCAAAAGACATTTGTGGTATATCAGAACACTGGTTACATCGTAAAAAAAATGTCCATTTCTTGAATTAAATGAACTCTTATTACCACGCTTATGCTGTCTCTGATAAAGACTTAGATTGGCAGTCTAGTCGTAGAAGAGTAGGTAAAGGGGGCGTTGGTATTTTGTGGCATGTAAGACATAATAAACGGATCTCTGCTTTACCAATTGACGATGATCGAATTATAGGAATACAGTTTCAAGTGTCAGAGCATGAATTTAGTTTTATTATTCAGGTTTATATGCCATGTACAAACCACTCTATCAATAAATACCGTGCCTTTATCGCGAAACTCTATGACTTGTGGCATGTATACTCAGAAATTGGTACGGTCATCATAATGGGTGATTTTAACTGTAAAATTGTCGCTTCGCATAAGTTGGCAAGCTCTTCAAGACAAAAAGAGATTTTTGATTTACTAGACTTGAATAATTGTATGCCAATTAACATACAGCCATTTTGCACGGGTGCAACAAATACCTACGTCTCACGTGACAAACGTAATGCAAGTCTCATTGATTACATTATAGTCCCATGTGAAAAGTTTATTTCGTAAAAATGTTAAATTTTAGATGACAAAAGTATTAACGCTGCTGATCATAGGCCCGTTGAAGCTTCGCTAGCTGTACAGACTCTGAATTCATTAAAGGGATATAATTTCTCGTCTGACACAAATCGGATAAGCTGGCGTAAGGTAAACTCAACGTGACACAAGTTATAACAAGAAAATTATAGAAATAAGCTTTATACGTCAAATGATATATTATCATCTCGATTTCATCCATTAAATTCTAAATCTGATATAGATACGGTTTATGAAATGTTAGTTAATGGTATACTCGAAGCGTCCAATACCTGTTTTCCTAATAAGAGATGTCGACACTTCTTAAACCCGTACTGGAATGATAAACTTTCTAGGCTATCTCGGAAATCCAAATCCAAACGGAAACTTTGGTTAGAATCCGGTCGTAATACCTCAAGCGATTCATATTTAGAGTAGAAGCAAGCAAAGCGTAATTTTAGGATAGAACATAGGAAAGCCGTAAATGCGTATTTATAGAAGAGTGACGAAGAAATAGATCTGACAGCAGAAATTGATAGAAATCGATTTTAGTCTCTAGTTCGACAAAAGAAGCGGAAAGCTGTCACATTAACGCAAACGGATATGCGTTTTAATAATACAGTATACAGAAGTTCCGCAAGTGTTACTGAACAATGGCAGAAATATTTTATTAACTTTTATTCAGAATCAGTACGTCCTACATATGATGACCGTTGGAAAAATAATGTTGATGCTTCCATCTCTGATTTTTGTTTAACTGTTCATCCGTTGATAATACTAAAATATTAAGCTCCGATATCGAGAGAGTCGCAAAAGCCGGCAAAATGTGCGGTGAGGATGGGGTGTATTACGAGTACCTTAAATATGGTAGCAACATCATTTATACTGTCTTATCAAGATTATTTTCTGCCAAGTTAAATATTGGCCATATTCCCGCAAAATTGAATTACGAAATAATTGTGACCTTACACAAAGGGGGAATAAGCGTAAAGATTACCCGAACAATTTATATGGCGATAACCCTTTCATCAACTGTTTTAAAGACATTTGAAAGTATTCTTTTACAACGTTCGGAAAAAAGATTTTAAAGTCCCTGAGGCCCCAAGCAAGGAGGGTTTCGACAAAATCTTGGTTGTAATATGACCTCTTATATTTTACGTGAGTCCATTTATGTTGCCACTGAAAATCACAGTAAAGTCTTTGTCTGCTTTTTAGATGCCAAGCAAGCATTTGTTCGTGTTTGGCATAGTGGATTATTCTACAAAATGCAATAATGTGGTATTGACCCGTTTACGTTGCGTTCATATATCAATCTTTCGTATTTACATATATATCGCCGGAATATTCACCAATTTATAATTCTTGTGATAATAATGGTATAGAACTGCTTAGTAATAAGCTTTTCTCAATAACATGTAAATATCCAAATGCATCACTTTTCATATCAGGCGATCTTAAGGCGATCTTAATGCAAGAACTAGCAATATGTGTGATTTCATATATCAAGATGATCTTAGAAATATCTTCAACGATGATATACCTTATCCATCGGATTCCTTTAGTTTCCCGAGAAAGTCGGTGGATACGGAATATAATCGCTTTGGTTTATCTTTAATTGACCTGTGCTGCACGTATAATGTTCATATATTAAATGGACGATTTAATGGAGATGCAAATGGACAATTTACTTGTATAGCAAATAATGGATGTAGCACGGTAGATTATTCCATTTGCTCTTCAAACTTATTTATGCATGTTAATGATTTTTACGTTTTAGAAAATGATTTATCTGACCATTTCCCAATACAGTCTTTAATGAAATTTATCCTAATTGATAGAAGCAACCATAAAAATTCTAGTAGTTTAAAATTACTTCCCTTTAATAATTATCCATGGAAGTCGCAGGATGTCGAGAAGTTTTCTCAAAATTTTGAAGTTATGTATAATAATTTTAAAACAGAATATTTCAATAACGATAACATATGTATTTGTAGTACTCAGAATTCTTTTAGTGATTTGTTTAGAAAATCTGCTAACGCAAAGAAGACATATAGGAAAAGTAATAATAAGGTAAATTGCTGGTGGTGGGATGGTGAATGTTCAAAAGCTTTGCACTCAAAAGTCAAATCACTCCGTCGTTTCAAATTGACTTCCTATAGACGTGATTTGGCTGTTTACAAAACAGCAAGAAACAAATTTAAGTCAATTTGTCGTAAGAAACAACATCTTCACAAAACATTATTACGAAAAGAATTTGTCGATAGTAGATTCGACACCAAACAATTCTGGTCTAAGATAAAGTCTTTAACTTTAACTCGTGCTGATATTCCCATATCGGAGTTGGACTTATTTCAACACTTTAAAAATCTTTTTAACAATAATTGTAACAATACAGAGCTAGATTCTTCTTTTTTAAATGATATTCGACTTAATCTAACTTGTGAGGAGTTAAATGACACGATTTCTCAGCTTGAAATATTAAATAGTATTGGATCCTTTAAACTAAATAAGTCACCGGGCCCAGATGGCATATGTATGGAAATGTACAAGTCTACAATGAACGAAATTTTACCTTTTCTTCATCATTTTTTCAATAAAATATTCAATAGTTGTAATGTTCCAGATAGTTGGAGCCGTAGTATCAATACGCCTTTGCATAAAAATGGAACGAAATTAGATCCAAATAATTACCGTGGAATATCATTGATAGACACAATTTGTAAGATATTCACGCATATTCTCAGTACAAGGTTATCAAATTGGTGTGAGAAAAATAAACTACTTGATGAAGCACAGGCAGGTTTTCGCAAAAATTACTCAACTATTGATAATATTTTTGTCTTAATGGCTCTTGCTCAAAAGTATTTATCTAAAAATAGAGGAAGATTCTACTGTTTATTCATAGATTTTAAAAAAGCGTTTGACAGTATAAGACACGATAAACTTTGGGATTCTTTAGAACGTAAAGGGATAAATGGAAAATTTTTAGATACTTTGAAATCAATGTATGGTAAACTAGAGTCATGTGTAAAGATTAATGGTAAGCAAACACCTTATTTCAAATGTAATATAGGTACCCGGCAAGGCTGTGTTCTGAGCCCGAAAATATTTGCTCTATTTATTAGTGATCTTGCTAGTTATTTACAACGTAAAAATGAACGTGGAATATTTGTTTCGGAAGATATAAATGAATTGAGTATTTTGATGTTTGCTGATGACGTTTCGAGTTTCGCTGATACAGTTATTCAACTTCAAAGACAGATCAATACCATTGAGCAATTTAGTAAAGGTGTTGGGTTAGAAATCAACCTCGATAAATCAAAGATTATGGTTTTTAGGAATGGTGGGATAACGAAGAAAAACGAAAAATGGTTTTATGATAAACATTTGATAGAAATAGTACCCTGTTATAAATATTTAGGTGTGTATTTTACAAGCAGACTTGGATGGTCTAAAACCCACTTAATGTTATCTTTGCAAGCAAAGAAAGCTGTCAATTACATATTTAGGCTTCAAAAAAGTCTTGGTTCAATCCCTTTGAGAGACATGTTTAAAATATTTGACGCCACTGTAGTTCCAATTTTATGCTACGGATCTCAGATTTGGGGGGTTCAGTTTGTTCAGAAAATCGAAAAAATCCAAGCTCAATTTTGCAAGAGACTTTGCAACCTTTCTCAAAATACATGTGATTTTTTAGCTCTTGGTGAATGTGGCAGGTTGCCTCTATGTACTATATATATTCCTTATTGTATCAAATACTGGCTAACCTTGACTCGAATGAGAAATGACAGATATCCAAAACAGTGTTACTACATGCTTTTACAATTAGAAGAAGCGGGCAGAACAACCTGGTGCACTCAAATAAAAAATATCTTATTTTCCTATGGTTTTGGTCACGTGTGGATTTTTCATGATGTGGGCGATGACAGAGAATTTTTGAAAGTTTTTAGAAATAGATTAATAGATTGTTTTACACAAAAATGGTTCAGTGATGTTGGTGATTCCTCAAAAGCAAGTAATTACAAATTGTTCAAAACATTGTTAGAACCCGAATTTTATCTTAGTATCGGTCTGCCGTATACGCTTCTTAAGACTTTGGCTAATTTTAGATGCTCTTCACATGAATTAAGGATAGAAAAGGGTAGGCACCTAGGGATCGATAGAGAATATAGATTTTGTCCGATTTGCAAAATAAAAGACATTCATGAAATCGAGGATGAGTTCCATTTTTTCTTTAAATGTTATGCTTATGAAAATCTTAGATTAAAATACTTCTATACTTATTGGTTAAGAAACAGGACTAATTACAAATTCTATGCGATTTTAAAGCACAATGATATTGACACTATTAATGCAGTCTCCAGATATCTCGCGGAAGCATTTACTCTCAGGAAAGAAATTCTACAAGAGATAGAGTAATTCAACTATTTCTTTATATTTAGAATCGTTTGTCATCTGTAATTAATATATCTTAGACCCAATACCAATATATTCTGTATGTTCAATTCATACTTTACAACAATGTTCTTGTAATAAGGTTAAATCTGTATCCTTACTTGTCACTCTTGTTATCAATGTTTTGTAATCATGTTGTATCATGGGCCGATGGCCTGAATACATGATTAAACTATGTCTATGTCTATGTCTATGTCTTTATCAATCGATGTCAGGTCATGTACATTATGGCTCCCTTATCTCTTACGATATTTGTATTAAACATGGAACCAGACAAGGAAGCAAAAACTCTTCGCTATGCTATCTTCTGATCATTACTGATCTTATCAGGCAATTAGAATAATCCGAACTAGGTTTGTGTATTTTCAACATGAATACCTGCAGACCAACTGTAGCAGACGACATGTTACTTATAAGTCTTTCAAAGTCAGGTCTGGACCAAGCGATGTACATATGTTTCCAGTACTGGCGTAAATGGAGGATTGATTGCAATCCATCGAAGTGCTCTGTCATTGTTTTTGGTGAAACAAAACACCAAAATGTCTTACTTAATAGAAAATGGCTTCTTAAAAGAGAAGAAATGAAAGAGGTTGAGCATTACATGCATTTGGATTGTAAAATTGGGGAAAAAAAAAAACAGGTTAAATTGGTGAAAATATTAACACAGCTTGTCGAAGGTTAAGAGGCGAAACCCGTTCAATACTTAATTCTGGAAATTGTTATCCAAGTTCGTTACGCATCATGTATACATCAGCAGTCATTCATTCAGCGAGCTATGGAATAGTATTTCGCGGACTAATGCCATTAAAATGCTCATTTTTTTGTATTAAAAAGATTCAAAAGTTACCTCTCAGGGGCAACAACTCGGTATCTCGAGCTTCTATTGGATTTATTTTAATAACAGGCGAAATCCAATGTAGGAGATTGATATTCTACAGGTTTTAAAAAGGTTTTATACCGGATATATGTATGATCCTTTCTAGGTATGACCTATTTGATTATCTAGAACAATATATTCGAACGGCATTTTTTCCGTCCAAATTAGCATGGCGATCCATTGTCGAGTCAAAGATTCTAAGCATGAACGAATCTCATCTACGTCAAAATTTAGATGAATATATGACTTCAGAACAATTTGATATTTTGTTTTACCCAAATGGTGTTAGTAGTATATGACGTCACGTGCATAGTACGTTTGGATGTAAATTGTACTCTTATTCGGCATCATATGTTCTTTGCATGATATTTTCATTTGAAGCTATTCAAACTTGTACTGGGTGCAAACTAGATGTATACAATGTGATTCTTCATAAAATGTTTTTCTGTAGAGAAAATACGAGAATCAGAGATAATCTATGGAGATAACCCCTAAAAACAAGTTGGTTTCACAGAGTATACATGGCTCGTTGAGAAAAAGCCCTTAGAACAGCTGATAGATATAATTGTTGGCCTTGATCAGTATTGTATCAGGAGTGACCAGAGAAACCAAGCAGTATATTGTATTTATTCTTCTATAAACAGAATGTTGTAATATGTAATTTTATCAACATACTTGTTAATCGCCCGGTATGTGTGTCTCTGATTCGCATCATACTGTATTAATACTTTAGTTAGGTGGCCTAATTGAAATATACCAGCTTTGCTTTACATATGTCAGTGTGTATAAAATACTATCTACTATTTCTTTTTTTTCCGACTCTCTCTTCTGGTATAAGTTCTCACTGTCTGTTTATAAACTGTTATTTGTGTTGTCTGATTTGTAAATATTTCGCTTTGTTTGCATGTTTGTATTGTATTTGTGTTAAATGTTGTGTTTTGTATCGTAAATGAGATACTGCTCTCCAAGATATGGAGGAAATAAAGGAACAAATCAATTATTTAAAGTGAAATGAAGCCTGTTTCAATAATGACCTTTGTGGTGTGCATATTCTGTACATGCACTTTAACTGGTCCTAGGCCTATCCTAGGATTATCAACCCTCTTTTGTACTAATGATTGAATCTTAGTCAACACATTGCCACTCCATTCAGAATAAACCGACCAATCTTATCGCTGCTTCTGCCCGGTACTGTGATATTTAATGTATACTTCTCAATATGTGTTCTGTTTGAGGTGTTTGTGGCTGTTGGTTTAACCCATTCCAACACGGTGAAATATTAGACCGGTCCAAATTGAGAGAAGTTGCGGACGACAATTTAAAATTGTTGAAATTTTTAAAATCTGTCTTTTACGGTAGAAAGGATTGTGGATAATGAAGAAATTGCTTGTAACAAGAGGTTTCTTCATTGTCCACAATGTTTTCATATTGAGGGGTGTTTAAAAGCGTCATTGTGTGGGAGTGGGTTAAGTAAATATTTTAACCATATACATGTAGCTATATCTCTATACTTAGAAGTCAACAGTAGGACTTTCTTTTTTTCTATACTGGCCTCTCAAAATATGGTCATTTATTCCAAGTATAGGCGCATCAGTTGTATCATTCCTACTTACTGATGACGTCTGGGACTCTAAGGGAGAAAGCCTTTGGGGCATTGTTGGGGATGGGGTGATTTGTTTGTCTCAAGCCATTTCTTCATTTCTCTGAATGTTTCGCACTTAGAAAGACTAAAATTGTTAAGATTTTATCAATTTCGGATTGCCTTCTGCAACCTTTTCTTAGTCAGTTTAGATCAGTTTAAGACTTTCTTATCTGGTTAGTTGTTAATCAAGTTAAATTGAAGAACTAGTCCTGCTCATGCTGTTTAGCTCCAACATTTTCAAGTACCAACTTTTCTTTGCTTACATACAAATTCAAACTTAAAGGTTGGAACAATCAGAGATTTAGTTGTCTAGCAACAGGCTATTCGGTAATACAGTTTCATAGTGAATCAAGAGATTATCTTCCACACGATTATGGCTAGATGTTAGTTTTTGATATGCATTGTTTATAACTTTCCTCAGTTATGATGTTCATGTATTTTTTGACTTGTGTCCCAGTTAGGGGTGAGAGTTTATATCAAAACTTTGAAACTTAAAAAAAGATGATGATAATATAAAAAGCTCATTTCGTACCATAGTATAAGTTGTTTCGTACCATGCTGTGGTCATTTCGTACCATATGTCGATTATTTTTTACCATGTTAAGAAAATAATCTTATATTATTTGAATGGTACAATTGACGGTTTCAACGTAAGTAAACTAAGAAAATATTATTATTTAGATTATGCTTAACCATTCTATCGATCGTTAAGCAAGTACAAATCAACTAAGACAGTCCATTCAGGAAAACGGAAATTGATGTTACAGTATTAGCACATTACTATTTTTTTTTTCGAATTGGGATAGTGTTTATGGGAAGAGAATAAGTAGAGAATCAGAACCGTGTCTCAGTCAAATTTGTATCATCATTTACCGAATAATTAAAGATGACTAAGTAACAATTATAAACCCATAGCCACACAACAGAATTTTACACAGGTCAAAATTTAAAGTAGGGTGGAATTCTATAAATATTTGTCGTTTTGGAGTAGAAAACATTGGGATAATGAAGAAATTGCTTGTCACCAGAAATTTCTTCTTTTTCAAGAATGGTTTCCCAAATATTTTTCTTGGGTGTGTGTGTAAAATGCTGGACAGTACACTTAAAGGCAAGCACCAATCATTTCACCATGGTGTACTTAAGTCCAGTCAAGTCAAGTCAAATTAATTTAACATGTCGAGATACATGATATATATTATAAGCTCTAATTAGCTTTTCACGCCGACATGAAACTCAGTCTTACACGACTTGGGCCGAAACCAGGAACTGACATTCGTCACAACTCGGCCGATTCCGTACCTACATCTAACATGGCTACCTAATACGTCCGAGGTATAGATCGGAGACTTCGGAGATCGCCCGAGGATTGCCGAATGCAGGAACTGAGTCCATGTTTACAGTCTACTAATAAGAAAAAGGTTCAAGTGTAATTTTTAAAACGCTTGATTATTGGTAATAAATACAATGAATCGAACAAATTAGTTCGAAACGATCTAATGATTTCACTTATCTGCGAATTATTAAAAAATAAATAAATAAATAAATAAAAAGAAATAGGAGAAATATTCCGTATATGTATATCAAGATTTTTTAAACGAAACGTTTGTAGTTCTTATACAGCCAGGTACTTCCTGCTTTAATTGAACCAAACATTTCCTTATTGCTAAGCTCGAACACGTAGCGAAGATCAGAAAAATGTCGTTAAATACAAATATTATTGTTATTTGTGTATATTTTTTAATTTCAATGAACCTTGTACTGACAGCACCGACAGATACATCCACAAGACTTTTTGAGAAATTTGAAAAAGAACATTTGAATGCACTTGATGTTAAATGTCTATTTCCACCTCCAATGTTGATTGATCCGGACAATATTAAGCTATGTGACAAAACTACTGGCGCCGGTCTAAATGCAATATGTGGTGGAATTTTCAATCTGACTGATAAAGTGTGCAGCAAAAGTAACCTTACTTTCAGTACAGATGAGTTTATGATTGTGTATAATGTGATCAGACAGAAGAATGTTACAGAACTTTGTGCATCATCGCCTGGAATTCAATTGATTTTGAAATCTGAAACATGTCAACAAGTCTGCAATGAAAGCATTGCAGGCTATCAATGTAAACTGTATCAAACTATGCTGGAAGTGCTGTACAATAAGTCTAAAGGTGAGATGATAAGTCCAGGGGTGGTCTTACTAATTATCCGGGGAACCCAGTGTTTATTCTAGGCATAAGAAATTTCTCTTCTTTATTAAAAGATTCCCAACATTCCACCATTTATTGGGGTTGTCTTTCTATAAACAAAGAGCATTGTGTAGTTTTGGCATTAAAATTCCCACATTTTCAAAATCTTATAATAAACACTGAGAACCCCATGTATAGTAAAGCTGTCTTCTTTTTCTCCAATATTTTCAACCCTGCTGAAAGGTAATTGTTCAAATTAACCCTTTCCTGTACAAACCCAGGATTTTATGTCACCAGGATATATACATGAGAAAACATTGTGGAAAAAGGAGAAATTGCTTGTAACAAGCAATTTCTCCTTTTCCTCTATATTTTCTACCACATAGGATGGTTTAATTTCAAATTACATCCAATTATTATTTTTGTCTATTACCTCTAAAATTTCATAATACGGGA
This sequence comes from Fragum fragum, assembly GCA_946902895.1. Lineage (NCBI taxonomy): Eukaryota > Metazoa > Mollusca > Bivalvia > Cardiida > Cardiidae > Fragum > Fragum fragum. Next base: position 27,224,021 of record OX336365.1, read on the forward strand.
AAGGGTTAAATCCAGATTAAACTCCCATCTGCAAAACCTTTGAATTTGGACAGGAAAGGGTTAAATTATCAAGTGGTAATCCACGAGAAATAAAAAAAAAATCCACCAGAAAGCATTAACCCATTTTTCTCACAATGACACTTTTTGACATTCCCCCAAAAAAGCAATTGGGAAAACATTGAGGAAAATGAAGAAATTGCTTGCAAAAAACAACATCTTCATTTTCCACAAAGTTTTCTACCCGAAAATATGAAAAAAATCTTGAATATAATGAACTTTAAATCATTGTCTGTAACTCCTTTCAATATAGACCAGTCCAAAACTTTGTCGTCTGATAATGGGTTGATGAAAACTTTTATGTACATATTAAACCTACTGCAGGGAGAACATACCCTGGGCTAACAGTTGGATTAGGGCTGACAGACCAAGGGAAAACATAAATTAGGGGGTACTGACCGGGCTTTGAATAAATATCCATGATTCACTGTTTAAATAGCCAAAAACTTGTATTTTGTTTGTTTTGGGTCAAAAAATGATGGAAGTTTTTAGCTCACCTGAGCACGAAGTGCTCTGGGGGAGCTATTGTGATCGGTCATCGTCCGTCCATTCACAATTACAAAAAAATCTTCTCCTCCTAAACTAACCATGGAATTTCAACAAAACTTTACAGAAATGATCCTAAGGTCATGCTCTTTCAAAATACTTCAAAGAATTGAAATCCATGAAGAACTCTGGTTGCCATGGCAACAGAGTGAAAAAACTTAAGAAATCTTCTCCTCCCAAGCCATAAGGCCTAGAGCTTAGATATTTGGTAAAAATCATCATATTTTGACCCTCTACCAAAATACTTCAAGGAATAACCGTATTCTGAAAATTAGCCCTTTTCTGGGCGATCCCTGATCTTACATAGAAATAAAGAGGGAAATCTTTAAAAATCTTCTACTCTTAAACCATAAGGACTAGAGCTTTGATATTTGGTATACATCATCATCTATTGACCCTCTACCAAAATACTTCAAAGAATTACCGTATTCTGAAAATTAGCCCTTTTCTTTGTGATCCCTGATTTTACATTGAAATAAAGAAGGAAATCTTTAAAAATCTTCCTCTCCAAAACCATAAGGCCTAGAGCTTTGATATTTGGTACAAATCATCATCTTTTGACCCTCTACCAAAAAACTTCAAAGAATTACCGTATTCTGAAATTTAGCCCTCTTCAGGGCAATTGTTGATTTTACATAGAATAAAAGAAGGAAATCTTTAAAAATCTTCTTCTCTCAAACCATAAGGCCTAGAGCTTTGATATTTTGTATACATCATCATCTATTGACCCTCTACCAAAATACTTCAAAGAATTATCGTATTCTGAAAATTTGCCCTTTTCTTTGTGATCCCTGATTTTACATAGAAATATGAAGGAAATCTTTAAAAATCTTCTTCTCCCAAACCATAAGGCCTAGAGCTTTGATAATTGGTACAAATCATCATCTATTAACCCTCTATCAAAATACTTCAAGGAATAACCACATTCTGAAAATTAGCCCTTTTCTTTGTGATCCCTGATTTTGTATAGAATAAAGAAGGAAATCTTTAAAAATCTTCCTCTCCAAAACCATAAGGCCTAGAGCTTTGATATTTGGTACAAATCATCATCTTTTGACCCTCTACCAAAATACTTCAAAGAATTACTGTATTCTGAAAATTAGCTCTTTTCTTTGTGATCCCTGATTTTACATGGAAATAAAGAAGGAAATCTTTTAAAATCTTCTTCTCCCAAACCATAAGGCCTAGAGCTTTGATAATTGGTATACATCATCATCTTTTAACCCTCTACCAAAATACTTCAAAGAATTATCCCACTCTGAAAATAAGCCCTTTTCTTTGTGATCCCTGATTTTACATAGAATAAATCTTTAAAAATCTTCTTTTCCCAAACCACAAGGCCTAGAGCTTTGATATTTGGTACATACTTCAAAGAATTATCATACTTTGAAAATTAGCCCTTTTCTTTGTGATCCCTGATTTTACATGGAAATAAAGAAGGAAATCTTTTAAAATCTTTTTTCTCTTAAACCATAAGGACTAGAGCTTTGATATTTGGTATGCATCATCATCTATTAACCCTCTACCAAAATACTTAAAAGAATTACCGTATTATGAAAATAAGCCCTTTTCTTTGTGATCCCTGATTTTACATAGAATAAATCTATAAAAAATTTTCTTCTCCCGAACCATAAGGCCCAGAGCTTTGATATTTGGTACATAATAAATTATCATCATATTTTGACCCTCTACCAAAATACTTCAAAGAATAATCATACTCTGAAAATTAGCCCTTTTCTGTGTGATCCCTGATTTAACAAAGGAATAAAGAAGGATATCTTTGAAAATCTTCTTCTCCCAAACCATAAAGCCTAAAGCTTTGATACTCGGTACATATCATCAGCCATTGACCCTTTACCAAATTACTTAAAAAAAATAGCCCTTTTCTGTGCAATCCCTGATTTTAGTTCGGAATAAATGATGATATCATTGAAAACCTTCTCCTAAACCATTAGGCCTAGAGCTTTTATACTTGGTATGTAATGATGTCTTTACTTCAAAGCATTACCGTATTCAGGAAATTAGTGCTATATGGTGGGATCATCAATATACCTAGGATTTAAAGAGAAATCCTTAAACATCTTCTCCAAAATTATTAGACAGAGGGCTTTGCTATTTTGTATATATCATAAACCGATGAACCATCATACTCAGGGGAGCGATTTAGGACCATCATGGTTCTCTTGTTTTAAATTGAACTTACCAGACTACCCTGTCATCCAAATTGAAAGAATTTGCTGATGACAATTTCAGTTTGATAAGAAAAATTATCCTCTTTGGCTAGAAAAATTGTGGGAAATGAAGAAATTGCTTGTAATGTACTTTAGGAGTGTCAAAAGGTTTTATTATGTGGGTATTGGTTAATTACTTTTTTTAACCTGACCACAAAGTGCAAATTGAGCTATTGTGATTGGTCATTCTTTTCGTCTGCCTGTCTGTCCATCAATTTGTCCATCAATTTGTCCATCCATCTTTCTATCCACAACTATAAAAGTTTTCTCCCTCAAAATGGATATTCTGGTCAAGCTGAAGATGGGTTTGGTGGTATTGACAAAAATAGTCCCTGTGTGAAGCTCTACTAAAAAGACAAATATCATCAAACAAGACTGTAAACCATTTCTCAGAGATAGTGATAGAGGGTGTAATTTATACTTTAGATTTAAATATTTTACCTTTTATTCTGCTAAAAAACCCTATGTTGTAGGTACTCATTTGAGTTGTTTTACAGAGAGAGTTTAAATGAGTACCCACAACATAGGGTCAACATAGGGTTTCCTTGAGAAATAAGAGTTTTAGAATGCTGTTACCCCCCTCTTAACTCATTCCCTATTAGTGAGACTTTTTGACACCCATCAAGAAACACAATTGGAAAAAAAAAATTGTGTAAAAGAAAGAAATAGCTTGCAAAAACCAATTTCTTCATTTTACACAATGTTTTCTACCCATAAACTTTAAATTGTTGTCTGCAACTCCTTTTGATTTGGACCAGTCTAAAAATACGCCGTCTCGTAATGGGTTAGATAGACCTCTGATTTCTGTATATTATAATATTGTATTTATTATAATTTATATAAACACTTTTTTCCTCTTCCAGGTCTGACCAATTTGACCCATATTCACCTTCTGATCCATGACTTGCAGGAGTATTTTCCATTTCCTCCACTTCCTATTCTTCAGCGGGGAGGATTCTTAAGTCCATGTGAGCATGAAAGCCCTGATGTAGATTTAACACTGCTTTGTATGGAAATAAAGAACCTTGCCATAGCCCATGGCAATAGAAGCATTCCTGGCATTAATATCCTTGAGATGTATAATAATGTAACAGGTTCTGATGATTGGGATCCTTGTAGTATGATAACAAACCATCCTATGACTTCTCTAACCCTACAGAATTGTTCAAGGATTTGTAATGAAGAAAGCAAGAAAGAAGAAAGAGGGAAAATTTGTCGAAGTATTGCCTTTGGCTTAGCCAAACTAGATGAAATAGGTATGTTTTTTTTATCCATACATGATTTTGATGTATTTATACCACCACAATGTTTTTGACGAAATACTGGAATCAGTATATCAGTTTGTCTGCCCATCTGTCTAGGTTTAAAAATAAAAAACTATCAATTTTGTGTCATAAACTTCTCTTTCAATTTGCTTTAATTATAATAAAACATATATGTTACATAATGACGCTTTTAAACGCCCTTCAGCTTTGGAAAACATTGTGGAAAATGAAGAAATTGCAAGCAATTTCTTCATTATCCACATTGTTTTCTACCCTTCATTAACTTTAAATGGTTGTCTACAAATTCTTTGAATTTGGGCTGGTCTAGATTTTATCAATTAGGAATGGGTTAAGCTGTGCAAGAAGCAAATATCCTAGCCTTTGTTCAACATGTTCAGAATGCTCAAACTGAACATATGAATGCAACATTGAAAGGTCATTTACTTGTTTTGTATCCGGCAACAACAAGAATCACCAAAACTAGTGTTCTTCGCCTCCGGAAATATTGAAGTGATGATAGTTTGTGCAAGGAAAAATGAAATTAAGATCAATATAATTGAGACATTGTATTATAGTTGGGTGACCAAAATGTCGTACTACATATTATCTCAAATTGTATTTACGATCTTTTGTTAGCCTATTGAAGATAATCTGGTTATAATATACGTATTGGTCCCTTGGTCTACTAGTAAGGCTAGGTTTTCAAATATTAAAGTTAGATATTTTAAAATGAAAGCCTACCTAGCAATTTATCCTCCAGCAATCTTTTTTTAAATCCATTCAATGAAAATAAACTTATTCACTTTAATTGATTGTGGATAAACACTTAAAAGATAAACACCATGTTATAAAGCCGTGCCAATTGAAATGACACCCGGTCACATCCTTAGATCAATCGACAAGGAATTAGTATTTGGCGGGATATCAATTGTAACATAAAAAGATTAAATTTGTCTCATCAAATCATAAATTTGACCAGTTTAATGTAAGAGTGTTTATTGGATTCTTTGTGACAAGTTGCCGGTTACATAACAACCCCATATGTATCGTGATTTATCGAAGGGAACCCTTTACATCAAGGCTGTTAACAGATCATTCTTCTGATCAGCTCTTTCTTATCATTATCTTTACATTGAAAAATTTTTATTTTCATACTTTTCTTCGCACTATTAACATCGTCATCATCATTGGTATCATCAACATGGCATATCTAAAGTAATATTATATTTCTAAATTTTTAAAATGCGGTCAATATAGTACTTAAATGTTTTAAAAATAAACAAATAAATTTAGTCATTTGTGTCAATCAGGATAATTGTCACTTGTGATCAGGCTTATTGTGTAAAGGGGGGGGTTTGAACTGATTCATGTGCCTTTGATTGACGCGCAATTTCGTAAATTTAACCAATCACTGTGCCGGATAAATTCGGATGGCTTATGTCTTTTGTGTCGATAGCTGTAAATATTAAAAAACATTGATTTCCGGCACAAATAACTTATAGTAATTTGTTGTATACTATAATTCATCAAAGTGGACATTCAGTATTTGTATCGAGAGTTTCCCCCATTTTTATATGCGCGCACGTGGGGGGGTGAAATACTTTCAAAAAATCTTATTACATTGGAATAGTTTTGTTGTCGTCAGATTCAAAGTTCGTTATATTTCATATCGTCTAGATACCAGGCCATTTTAAACACCACCCCCCACCCACCCCGCAATCGATCACGTGACTTAGTCTCTGGTAAATATCGCATTTAACGAGATTTGATTAGATGCATGCGCTGTGAGACAATGAAAACTTCTATTTAATATATAACTATTCAGCAGGGTAGAAAATATTGTGGAAAAAGCAGGAATTACTTGTTACAAGCAATTTCCTCTTTTTCTACGATTTTTTCCCAATTATTAAATAACAGGTGCGTAATAACCAGGAATTGAACAGGAAAGGGTTCATAACAGTTTAAATTTCATATAGCTGAAAAATTGTTCAATGCAGCAAAAAACAATTTGAAAATTCAAATCCCAATGTCTCATAAAAAGATGTTTAGGCCTTTCCTGTTTTGCAAAGTTTCAGACCAGTCCAAATTAAAAGAAGATGCAGATGCTCATTCAAAATGACAACAATATGGAAAATAACTACCAAATAGTTGAAGAGACATTGTAGGTCCAAAATTTTATTGTCTTTTTTTGTTTTCTATCCAATATGGCTCTTATATTTCATTCCATTCACATTTCCAATTGTTGTCCTCAAAATCTTTGAGTTGAATAAAAAGGTGGACTTTGAAAAAAAAGGTCCTTGAAATATAACAACCCACCTACCAATAGTAATATTCGTATCCGGTTTAGGAGAAGATGGGGATAAAGTATATCTTGTATTAAGTAACCAATCATGGGACAACTAAAAGTGGTCCCTCAAGAAAATGGTCACTTTAAACACATTGTTGTGAACTATATGAATGGTGAAAATAATTGCATACATAAATTATTATGGAATTCCCCTTAAATCTTATGTTGTTCTTACTGATTAGAATCATGTCACTGTTTTACCTGTGTTTGTTTGTCTGTCTATACCCAATACTGTTTTGTTTCGATATAAATAAGTTGTTTTCTAATTGCAGAATCACTCAGAAAAGCTCCACTGACAAATCCAATTGTATTACATGCTGTGACAACGCCTGCAAAAGCTGGTGAAACACATTTAGGTGGTACAAATCCTGAAGAATCTGGTGAAAAACCTTTAACTACAAACCCTAAAGGATCTGGTCAAAATACTTTAGATGTAACAAAGCCTGAAGGGTCTGGTCAAAATACTCTAGATGCAACAAAGCCTGAAGGATCTGGTCAAAATACTTTAGATGGAACAAAGTCTGAAGGGTCTGGTAAAAATACTCTAGATGCAACAAAGCCTGAGGGATCTGGTCAAGATACTCTACTTATAACAAAGCCTGAAGCATCTGCCCAACAATCTGTAGATGTTACAAAGCCTGAAGGATCTGTCCAACAATCAGCAGATTTTAAAAAGCCTCAAGGATCTATCCAAAAACCTATAGATGTTACAAAGCCTGAAGGTTCTGTCCAACTACCTTTTGACAATACAAAGCCTCAAGAATCTGTCCAACAACCTTTAGATGGTACAAAGCCTCAAGGATCTGTCCAACAACCTTTAGATGGTACAAAGCCCCAAGGATCTGTCCAACAACCTATTGACATTACAAAGCCTGAAGGATCTATCCAACAACCTTTAGATGTTACAAAGCTTCAAGGATCTGTGCAACAACCTGTGGACATTTCTAAGCCTGAAGGTTCTGTGCAACGACCTTTAGATGTTACAAAGCCTCAAGAATCTGTCCAACAACCTGTGGACTTAACTAAACCTGAAGGATCTGTCCAACAACCTGGGGACCTTACTAAGCCTGGGGGATCTGTTCAACAACCTGTAGATATTACTAAGCCTGAAGGATCTGTCCAACAACCTTTAGATGTTATAAAGCCTGAAGGATCTGTCCAACAACCTGGGGACCTTACTAAGCCTGGGGGATCTGTTCAACAACCTGTAGACATTTCTAAGCCCGAAGGATCTGTCCAACAACCTTTAGATGTTACAAAGCCTGAAGGATCTGTCCAACAACCTGTTGACATTACAAAGACTCAAGGATCTGTTCAACAACCTATAAACATTACAAAGCCTCAAGGATCTATCAAACAACCTTTAGATGTTACAAAACCTGAAGGGTCTGGAGATAACCCTGTAAATGTTACAAAATCTGAAAAGTCTGGTGAAAAGCCTGAAAGTAGCTACCTAGCACCAGAACTAATTAAAACCACCGTGGGTTATTTCAGTGATGTTTCTGATGAGGAAAGTGAAGAATTTGATGATGGTTACGTAGATGGAGATTCTGAAATTGGATTTGATAAACCTAATGGAATAGCTTCAAATAAAGATGATAAAGCACCATCAGAAAGCAAAAAACTTAGCAAGGCTCAGCATTATGCTGCAGGTAATTTCTTTAAGATATCTTTCAAGATGACAAAAGAAAAATATCAAGATAAATTCTTTTCCTGCTTTTTAGCAAAGAGTGCTCAAGGTGAGCTTTTGTCATTTTACTATATCTGTTATCCGTCGTATGACATGCATCGTCAGCTGTCTGTCATCCATCAATATCTCAAGTCATGTAGTTGAATCCAAGAAAAATCTTGTATGCTCTCTAGAGGCCACATTTTGGCTCAAATGTCTTGAAATTTGGTCAGAAAAATTAATCTTCATAATATCTTGGTCAAGTTGGATATTGGGTTACATAGGATTATAATCTATGTTACTAGGTCAATTCTTAGAATAACCTTGTATGCACTCGAGGCAACATTTAGGGCTCAAATACCTTAATTATGGTCAGGATTTTTGACTCTGTGAAATCTCATCCAAGTTTGATGTTGGGTCACATAAGGTAAAAAACTAGGTCAATTGGTCAAATCTTAGGGGAGAAAAAACTTTTTGCACTGTAGAGGCCACATTTTTAACTGTAATGTCAGAATGTTTGTCTCCATAACATCGTGATCAAGCTCAATATTTGGTTAAATAAGGTAAAAACTAGATCAATAGGTTAAACTTTAGAAAAACCTTTTGTGCACTCTAGAAGCCATGTTTTGGCTCAAATGTCTTGATGTATGTTCAGAATGTTTGTGTCCATAAATTCTAAGTCAGAGTTTATATTTGATCACATGAGGTAAATAACTACATCACTATGTTTAACATCAAGGAATGATTTTGTTCTCTCTAGACACCACACGTTTGGCTGGAATGTCTTCATACTGGGTTAATATGATTGTCTCCATATCTAAGCTAGGATTTGATGTTTATTTCTTTAACTCACTGTCTAGTTCATAAATCAATTCCCACTCAATGATGCTTCTAGATGCCCCACAGAAAAAAAATCTTAAAAAAAATGCGGAAAATGATAAAAAATTGTTTGTTAAAAGCAATTTTTTCATTTTCCACAATGTCTTCTACCTGAAAGGTAAAAAAAGCCAAAAGTTTATAAGTTTGAAAGTGTTGTCTGCAACTCCTTTCTATTTGGATCATTCCAAAATTGCTGTTTGGTAATGCGTTAACCCAAATCTTAAAAAATATATTTTGCAATGTACATGCTACTTTTCTGGCAAAAATTCCTGAAACTTTGTACAAATGCCTTTTTGTTTCGGATGTCTTATGCAAGATTTTGTTAACAGGTGACTTTGGGCAAAAATTAGGTCACTGAAACTTTGATTACTTCTGCAGTCATCGAATCAGGTGTGTGCTTAATGGCCAATGGACCTCTACTTGAAGAAAAGATGGGATTTTTTGTTTGCATTTAGGTTTGAATCTGTAAACCTTATCACAATATAAATTTGAGGCTTGTGCTAGCCATTAGATTTAGGAATTTTTGACTCCTTCTTCATGAATTCTAGGGGTCAAGCAATAAAGAAAGGAACAAATGAAACATATAAGTTTTCTTGTATGTATTAATTCATTTCTTTAACTCATTAACAAAGGGAAAAAAATAAGACTGGTCTAAATTAAAAGGAGTTGTAGACCACAATTTAAGTTTATGAAATGTTAGATTTTTCTATTTGGATAGAAAACACTGTATAAAATAAAGAAATTGCTTGTTACAAGCAATTCCTTCATTTTACATAATGCTTTCCTAATTGTTTTTCTTGAGAAGCCTTCAAAAGCATCACTGAGTGGAAATGAGTTATTCTCTTAAAGTTAGCAATTAATTCATATAAATTTGCAAGCATTAAGGAAATTTTTTCCTGTTATGATCTTCAGAAATTTCTCTCAGAGGAGTAATTTTTTGCAAGAGGGTCATCTTGACCTAATCAGTTAATTTCGAGGAATCTTCATTTACTCGAACAGAGGACTTCTTGAACACAAAGGAAATTTTGAATAAGACACTTGGTCCTGCAAAAAGTAATCATGATTCATTGTATTTGACCTCGGGAAAACTGGTACATCGCGAAAGTGGAACTTTCGAACTCTTTTCAAAGTCCTGAATTACAAATCACTCTATTTCATCCGGAACAGTGGAACAAAGGGTTAGCTGACAATCATAAGCTGTAATGTATAATGAATATAATTAATCCGTTCATGACACCTTATTGTCAAACGGTGCAGCATGTGTAGTAATAAACTGTTCCGTGAAAAATACATTTTTCTATCATTTAGGAATTATTACACCTGCCAATTGATTTTCTACACGTTCATCAAAAAAAATATCCAAGGTTATTTCATTGGAGAATTTTGGTACCAATTCAAAAGTACCTTTGGAATCTGATGATAAATCTTAATTGACTGAGACTGCAAGTATCGCCGATACTGTTGAAAAGAAGTTTTTAGACACTTTTTGTGCTTGAAATGCTTTCTGCCTTTTTTAAAATAAGATACAATAACCTGTCGACTAGAAAATAGGTGCAGTGTTGTTAATGCTTTATGTTAAAGAACTGAAATTTGGAACTGAGGCTGCATATCTAACCACAATTTATAGAATGAATATTGAAAACGAAGTGAATATATTAATATCTTTGTTTAGTGCAATTAATTTTTTCAAATTTTATGATTTCTTAAAAACATAAATTTGTCACGTTGAGGTTTGAAAATATTTTTACATATGTTCGATTCTATGAAATTCAAAACTGGTCAAGCCAGTAAGTGAATGTATTGTCGAACACTACCTACCTTGAACAAATGATAGTGCCTTATCTGATTTTCGGATCAGTCGTGCTTCCAAAATCTCGAACAAATTAGCCAGTCCCTGATGTGTTTGAGCCACTGAAGTTTGACTGTAGTTTTAACTACATGTACATGTATTTCATAAGGAGGGGTTTTAATATAGTATAACTGATAATTATTTTTTCTCTATTAGCAGGAAAGGATGAAGCTGAGCCTGCTGGAATAAGTTTCATGTCATATTTTCTGGTCTTCTTGGTTTTGTGTGTGGCTGGCTACATTGTCTTCCATAACAAACAAAAAGTAAGTGGCTTTGACTGTTATTATACCCTTTCAAATTAAGTGTTGGCAGCAGATATACTGGAATCAACCTGCCTGTCTGGCTTCCTGTGTGTCAATAACATCTTTTTCATTCTTGCTTCAGTAGACCAATCGCTGGCCCTGACGACTTATTTTGTTGGCCTTGCTCATTGACTCGACAGGAACTTACACTTTGATTTAAGTAGCATTATTTTGCAAAAATTTTGGCCAGTAGCATGTAAGATAAAGAATAATACATGTACAGTCGAACCTGTCTTAAGCAAGCAGTCAAGGGATTTGCCAAAATCGCTTGCTTAAGACAGGTGCTTGCTTAATACAGGTCGGCCTGATGGCCGGATATTTGTATAACAAAAAGATAGGGTGGCTAGAAAGTATTCATTTTCAGTAAATAAATAACAAGATAAAAGCTCATTCAAACATATTTTTTAATTTTGGTAAGTGTACAAGTAGGCCTATATACTCATGAGGTGGATTAGATTATGAATCGAAATTAAAAAGGTTAAAATCGGATAAAATTACTCGAACGGTCGAGATTAGTTTTTGCAAAGATCGAACAATTGACATAATATCGGCCGGTCAATTGAGGATCAGTCAGCTCGATAATTTTGATTATTGCGTAAAACACTATATTTCAATATAATTCCAATTAGAATCTAGGCAGAATTAGTCTCTGAGCGAGTTTGTTTACTCATTTCTCACCTCTAAAACTGCAAATAAACTGTACAAATACCAAATTGGTTGGTTTCCGAGAACAGTAATTTCGATCGTCATACTCGATTAAACTTTATTGATAAAGTTTGAATATCATATGCATAAAATTCAATCACTGAATAAGAGCAAAATAACAAAACTGGGCATTTTGATGACTTCGTAGTTATCTCTAAAACACCTGTTAATTGGCGAAGCGTGTGAATGTTTATCTGATTTTGACACTAGAATAGATAATCCGAAAACAATTATGCGCCGTGATAATTACTTATCCGTGAAAATTGCCATTGGCCGAAATTGACCGTAAACTCAGGTTATTTCAAAGAATGGGACACGATTTTGACCGGGTTTTAGAGGTGCTTGTTGAATACAGGTAAAATTTAGTGTAAAAAAGATCAGGGGAACATTGAACTTGCCGTTTAAGACAGGTGCACGCTGAATGGAGGTGACCGGATGACCAGGTTTGACTGTATGTTTGTTGGCGACCTTAAAGTCATAAATACAGCTTGAATAAGCTGTAGTCAGGAGGCTTAAATCGCCAAACCAACAAAAAATGCTTTGCATAAAGTAGTTTGTCCTGCGTCATGTGTCAACATCTTGTTTTCACTCTAGAGGCCACATTTTTTTCGCTCAAATGTCTTCAAACTTTGTCAGAATGATTGTCAAGTCTGGGTCAAAAACTAGGTCATTAGGTCTTATCTAAAAAAAAGTACTTTTCAATGTACATGCTACTTTTCCTGCTTAGATACCTTGAAACTTTGTAAGAATGTTTGTTCTTGATTTCTTTGATTAAGGGTCACTTTTGTGGCAACATTGTTCTCTTGGGAATTTTTACTTATGTAGTCATTGACTCAAGTGAGCACTCCTGTCACTCTTGTTTCTTTGATTGAAAGCCCCAATTAGTCAGTTACACTAAAAACTGCACTCTTCACATGCTGAAGTTTTTCAGAATGCAGGACTTTCTAGCTGAAAGTATGACGGAGACCCTATCTGTATGTCTATCAAACTTTCTGTCCAATTTTTTACTTGCTTGGCAAAATGGCTGCCATTGTATTAATTCTGGATTTGATACTTTAAGTCCTAATAACTTTCTTAATTTTTTCTTTCAAACCCATTCCCAAACAAGGTTTTAAACTGGTCCCAATTGAAAGAGGTTGCAGATGACAAAACAGAGTTTGTTTAATTTAATCCATTCCCAGACAACAAAATTTTAGACTGGTCGAAATTAAAAAGAAGCTGCAGACGACAATTGTAAGCTGATGGAATTTTATTTTTTTCTTCTTTTCGGGTAGAAAGCATAGTGGAAAATGAAGAAATTGTTGTAACAAGCAATTTCTTCATTTTCCATTATGTTTTCCAAAGCTTTTTTTCCTTGGGGGTGTTTAAAGCTGAGTGGGAATGGGTTAAATTGAAAAATAAGGGTTGTATGAGGTAAAAGACAATCTTTTCTCACAATGTTTTCCATATCTATTTTTCTTCTGCCCTTCAAATGTTGGATTGTGTGGTAATGGGTCAAAATTTCATTAATGCATTCTTGATCAATGTTTTGAATGATAACTAGCCATTCCCAAGAAAACTGACAAAAATAACTGCCTGTTTAGAAAATCTTTGACATACATCTTCATCAATTCACTTCAAACTTTTACAGAATAGTTGTACTATCACTTTGATTATTCCTTTCAAAATTTGGTTTGTTCTGTCAAGTATCATGGAAAAGGGGCAATATAAAATTTCATTAAAAATCCCCGTTTACACAGTTAAGTCCATAGTTTTCATCAGATTCTTTTAAAACTTCCACAGAATGATTGTAACATTACAATCATTGAATTGACATTGGATCTGATCAGCCAAATACCATGTGAAAAGAGGCCATAAAAATGTTTACTTAAATATTCTAGTTAACACCATTTAGTCCCCAGATTTCATTGGATTCACTTTAAACTTTCACAGAATGATTGAACCATCAAAATGATAATTTTTTCTTGAAATTGGGTTCGATCCATCAAGTGTCAGATGATAAGTGGCTTAGTGAAAATTTTATTTAAATATTCTAGTTAATACAATGAAGTCCTAAGATTTCATCAGATTCACTTCAAAATTTACAGAAATACTGTACCATCAAAAGGACAGTTCTTTTTGAAATTTGGTTGGATCCATCAAGTATCACAGAAAAAGAGACCTTATTGAAATTTTATTTTAATTTCTTGAAACCCAATATAGTTCACATTTTCATCAGATTCTTTTCACACTTTGACAGAATGATTGTATCATGATTCTTTTGAAAACAGCTAAGGTCTATAAAGTGTCTTGGGGAAAAGGGACCATTATCATCAGATTCTCTCTAAATTTTCACAGGATGATTGTAGGGTCATTCGGATGGTGGATCCATTATAATTGTTGGAAAAAGAGCCTAATGGATTTTCACTCGAATTATGCTGATATAATACATTCCAACACAATGACGCATTTAGACTATTCTGATGAAAAACAATTGGGAAAACATTGTGGAGATTGAAGAAATTGCAGGTGGCAAGCGATTTCTTCATTATCAACAATGTTTTCTTCCCATAAAGACAAAGATTTTTAACATTTCATCAACTAAAATTGTTGCAACTTCTTTTGAATTTTAGTCGTTTAGGAATGGGTTAAGTGACAAAGTCCATAATTATTATCTAATTCTCTTGAAACTTTCACAGGATGATCGCATGGTAATAAGGAAGTTTTCTTTCCAAAATTGAGTGGATCTGTCCAAATCATTGGCGTTTTTTTTTTTTTTATTTTCTCTGAAATTATTCCTATCTAATCAATAAAGTCCATGATTATAAACTGGTTCTCTTGAAACTTGTACAGGAAGGTTATAAGGATGTTTTTTGTTGTTGTTTTTTGTGATATGGAAAACACAGAAAATGGAACTTTAGTTTTTCACTCAAAGTATTCTCTTTTATATGATGAAGTCAAAAAGTCAAAATCCCCTTGGAACTTTTACAGTTTATTGTAGAGTCATAAAGATGGTTCTTTCTGAAAATGGAGTTGCTCTATCAGAAAATGCAGGAATAGGTGCCTAGTGGATTTCTGCTCAAAATGATATACATGTGGTTTAGATTTCATTCAGGGAAAACTTGACAGCCAGAAGAGCTTCTAATGCCCTTGTGGGCCTCTTGTAATTGGGAAACATTGTAGTAAATGAAGAAATTACTTGTTACAAGCAAATTCTTCATTTCCCACAATGATTCTTACCCAAAAAGACAAAAAAAAAAGATTTCAATAATTTGAAATTGTTGTCTGCAACTTCTTTCAATTTGGACCATTCTAAAATTTTGTCATCTGGTAATATTGCGTGTTATCATAGATAAATGACACAATTTTTTCTCGTTTTATTGCAATGTTTTTCTCATTTACTTTTCTCCACCCCTTCAAAATGCAGGATTGAGTAGTAATGGCTTAAACAATTGATACACTCTGTTTTACAGATAATTGCGCTTGTGATCGAAGGGAAGAGTGCTCATAATGGACGACGACCAAACAGTAAGGAGTATCGAAGGCTGAAGACCGATGATGTCATGCCATCTCTTGAAAAATCTGCTAGTAGTACCAATTACGTCTATTAGACATGGTTTGTGGGAGAGAAATCCATAACCAGATGTCAAACTTTACAAGTCCCACTTGAGAGATTAAAATTTTTTGAAAATCTTATTTTTTTTCAGAGTAGATAAAATTGTAACTGAAAAAAAAGCTTTTTGAAATGAACAAGCAATTTTTTATTATTATGCACAATGTTTTCTTCCCAAGAAGACAAAGAATTTAGAAATTTTATCACTTAACAATTGAAGTCTGCAACTTGTTTGAATCAGTCTAAAAATAATTGTCTGGTAATAGCTTAATTCAATTGTTCATTCATTCAGAAAATTTCATATTTGAAATGTTAGCCCTTGTCATATTGAATGAAATACTTACCTAAATTTGAATAAAAAACAAAGGCCTGAAAGCACTGGGAGAATAGTAAAGGTTCATTAAATTATTTCTAAGATTAATTTTGTAAACAATAAAATTTTAGACCTGTCCCAGTTCAAAGAAATTGCAGACGACAATTGCAAGTTAATAAAATCTTTAAGATCTTTGTCTTTTGGGGTAGACAACATTGTGGAAAATGAAGAAATTGCTTTTTACAAGCAATTTCTTCATTTTCCACAATGTTTTCCAAAGCTTTCATATTGAGAGGCATTTAAAAGTGTCATTTTGTGGGAATGGGTTGACCCATTCCCATACAAAACCCCCTTTGACACTCCTTTAAAAGAAAGCTTTAGAAATCACTTTTTTGTCAAAAAATGAGACAATAATTGTATAAATTTTATCAACTGTTCGTCTGCATCTTCTTTCAATTCGGACCAGTCAAAAATTTTGTTGAGTGGTAATGAGTTAAAAAGAAATTTCTTTCGGTACTATATCAGTATTCTGATTTTCTCATAAGAAATCCATTTTGGTGTTGAAATGTTATGTATATTTTTGTTATAGGTTAATTTGAATATGGATCTGACACACACTGCCTTTTAGGGGTGGGTTTTGAACATCTGAATAAAAGTTATGTTACAGAGGATATTTAATGAGCAGTCATGGAACACTGAATTTATTAAAGGCGTCATCTATAAATGGATAAAAATTAGACTATGCTGTGTTTATTCTGTTTCAGCTGGTGAGTTTTATAAATTCGGGATTTTATGAACACAAATTTGATATTTCATTTATGATATGACCTTAATTTGAATAAATAAATCTCTAAAGATAAATAGAAATTATCGATATTCAATATTCCATGAAACATACAGGTCTGTTTGTAAAAAAGACTTCGTTATATGTTACGATGTCATTTTGGTGGCAACAAAAAGGCTTTAATCCATTTGCATAGTTTTTACACTGGTGTAATGTCACCCGTGTAATATAAAAAATGATCAACAGGTTTAATTTCACTCCTAGGCTGTAAGATGTACTATAAATAATGTTACATCATGGCAAATTTTTTGCTCGTAAACTTTTTACCCTGAGGCAGGGATGTCAACAAAGTATAAAATAGATTATTTTGGGCCATAAGGTGCTTTATTTCTTATCAATTCTATTTGTTTTTTTTTAAGGATGTACCAGACAACTAAAATTTAGTCAGGACAAACAATGAAAGAAATTGCAGACAACTTGATAATATTTAAAAAATCAGTCTTTAAGAGAAGTAAACAATGTAGGAAACAAGCAATATTGAAAGCAACTTTTCTTTTTTCCACAATGTTTTTCCAAGCTTTATTTTTTGAGTTTTATAAAAATAGATTAAGGGAACAAACCATTTTGTCTGTGATAGCATAAATAACAGACCACTGGCCACACCCAATGAAGCTTCACTTCAATATTAACCCTTTCCTGTTAAATCCCTGGTTTTTACATGCATGTGTTTTTATACTTGAGAAAACATTGTGGAAAAAGAAGAAATTGCTTGTTACAAGCAATTTCTTCTTTTTCCACAATATTTTCTACCCTACAGAATTATTTTTTTTCAAATAATTTAAAATTTAAGTTGTTACCTGCAAAACCTTTTAATTTGGACCAGTCTAAAATTTCTAAAAACAGGAAAGGGTTAAGCGGTGTTATTTTGCAAAATTCATAGCCATTTGCATCTAACAAAAAGTAAAGAGATTGGTTGGTGACCTAAATGTTGTAACTACAATTAAGACTTTTAAGGTGCTATACCAACAAAAATGTTTGCATAAATGTCGGAAAAATTTCGAACTTCAAAAGTTGACTTCCAGTCTTAACGAATAGGTTGATTGTTCGATTGATTCTTTTATTGACAGTCACAATCTGTCAATTCTGAACAATTTATTAATATAAATATTCTACCTTCAGTGCTGCTTTTTATAGATCTATCACTGATTTTGTTTTGTTTTAGATTATGTAAACATTTTTGACCATCAAATTTATTTTCTTTATTCAGCCTTGAATGTTGTAATCGTAAGCTTGGCTGTTTCTAGTACTGTCTTGCTTTTGTAGTATTCTTAGTCATTTGAGTAGATGATTTTGCTGTGTGCAAAAACTTGACATTTATTGATATCTCTGTTTTTACAAAAGTTATTTACCTGAAACTCAAATATATGGTAACAGGGTTATCCCATTCTCACACAGTGACGCCTCTGGACACCTCTAAAGAAAAGAAGCTTACGAAAACATTGTGGGAAATGAAGAAATTGCTGGCAACAAGCAATTTCTTCATTTTCATAATGAATTTCTACAGAGAAAGCTGATCAAATCTAGAATTTCATAAACTTTGTTTTCTACAACTCCTTTCAAATGGACCAGTCTATAATTTTTCTGTCTGTTATAGGTTAAATCTATGAATTCTGACGTCATCAATTAGAAGTCAATAGAAGTTATTTGAGATTCTATGTTTATTTTTATACATGTATATAGCGGTAAAAAGTAGTGATGGTATATCCAAAACAAATCCAAAGTTACCATGTTTCAAGCTATGTAAACACAACTGAATATACTCCGATATCAAGAGGTTGGGGATATATTATTTTGCCACCGTCTGTCTGTCTGTATCTTCAAAGTTTACATTTTCCTGTTACTTCAGCTTAGCCCAGTTATCTCAGTTGGTAACACACTGGGTTCTCGATCAAGGGGTTATGAGTTCAAACACCAGCTTTGTTCTATTCAACTAACATTCCATTTTGAATAATGAAAGTTATAATATTATTCTAAGATTGTAAAGTCAGATTGTTTGATTGTATACACATTATAGAGGAGGTATTGGTGCCATAATTATCATGTACAGAGAAGGGATTTTATGTATACTTTGATAAAGGGATCACATGCATATTTTACCTTGGATAGAGGAATCATATATTCACACATTCCCTCACAATGACATTTAAAAAGCACGATCATGTGGGATAGGGTTTGGAAAAATTTCTAGTTTCTATCTGTTGGATTGATGCACTTACGGTCAATGTGTTAAAGGTCTAGGTCAAAAGATTAGGTCATTGTTTTGAAATTTACAATGTATGGTTTATTTCAGAATCTGGTTGTTATTCTTGTCATGCTGAATCTGGGACACTTGTATTATAGACAAAGATCAGTCTGCACATAGTTGTTGTCTGATTTTCGTCTACACCATCTTTTTCAAATTCTCCCTTTTTCATAACATAGTTGTTTATTGATTTTTTCCTCCAAAGAAATACTGACCTATAACTAGTGCTTATAATGTTTTCAAGGGCAGCGGGCTATTGTCATTGCTTTCTAACCAAAAAGCATCTGTCAGTAAACTTTTGCTTTAATCCTTTTCCGGTTAATCTCTATTTTTTACATCCCTGTGATTTACTAATTGAGAAAACTTTGTGGAAAAAGAAGAAACTGCTTGTAACAAGCAATTTCTTCTTTTTCCACAATATTTTCTACCCTACTAAATGGTTATTTTTCAAATAAAATCAACTTTTAATTTTCGTCTGTAAAACCTTTGAATTTGGACAGGTCTAAAATTTTGCAAAACAGGAAAGGGTTAAGAATCTTCTCCTCAGAAGAAAAGACTGGAACACAACCAAAATTCACAGGAAAAATACTTGGCTGACTCTTTCTCATATTCATATAAGAATTTTGACCAAATGAAAAAACATAGCTTTTATGGGCAGGGCATTTTCCATATATATGGTGTATTTTGACACACATTGAAAATCTGTTTTTTAAAAAGATGCTGACTGGATTATTACCCAATTACACAGAAATGATCCCTGAGTGACCCTCAAACAGTATCCTTGAAAAAAATCATCTGTAAGCAAGTTGCTGGGAGGGGGGTAGTTAAATATCAATTAAACTTTACATGGATATTCATGAATGTTTCTTGGATGACCTTTAACCCTTTCCTGTTTTGCAAAATTTCAGACCCGTCCAAATTCAATGGTTTTGCAGATGAAAATTTAAAGTTGATTTTATTCATAAAAATAACCATTTAGTAGGGTAGAAAATGTTGTGGAAAAAGAAGAAATTGCTTGTGACAAGCAATTTCTTCTTTTTCCACAATGTTTTCTCAAGTATAAAATCACGGAGACGTAAAAATCCGGGTTTGTCCAGGAAAGGGTTAATTAGAATTTATTCTGCTTAATTGGTTGCATAATTATTAGTTGCTACCCTTGTACCTTTTCAAGACTCAATTTTGTAAATGAGTTGCTTCATTTGTTATTAAAGAAAGGTTTGTCATTGTCTATTAGCCCTTTATCAAATGTCAAATTTTTCGTTGGGTCCAAATTGAAAGAAAACATAAATGTGAATTATGGGCTTGTGAAATTAAAAGAAGTATTTGTCTTTTGGAGCAGGAGCCATTGTGGACAGTAAACAAATAGCTTGTTTTTGAGCTATTTTTTATTTTCCATAATGTTTTTTTTAAGTTTTTTTCATTTTGAATTTGCAAAACAGTAAATTCAGGCCTGTGGAGCAATATAAGTGCTCAAGTGCCTGTAGTTTCTATGATATTAAAGCAACTATATTTTATAAAGTTTATGTTTATGTCAATAGTATTTGCAAAAAGATTTCTAATGATGTAAAATGTTTATTGTAACAAACATTAGGTTTGTCTAAATGTATTAGATTTTAACATTGTTATAACATATGATTTTTGTTCATCCTTAATATGCTAAGCTGCTGGTATGATGTTTGAATATATCAACACTTTCCTTGACAACTTAAATATTGTCAGAACAAAAATTTTAATAAATAAGTTTTAAATGGTACTTTGCAGTAGGAGTAATTTGGGAAAAAAAAAAGAAGTCTATGGGATTGAAATCAGTGTTGGAATATATAGAATTATTTGTTCCTTCTTTCCCTCATCGTAGATAATTGAGTATCACTTAATTTTGTAGACTACATTTAACCCACTCCAACACAATCTCTTCTTCTAACGCCCTTTTAAGAAAGAATCTTTGGAAAACATTGTGGAGAATGAAGAAATTGCTTGTATTAAGCAATTTCTTCATTATCCAGAATGCTTTCTATCCAAAAATACAAAAATATTCAAAAATCCAAAAGCTTGAAATTGTCATCTGCAGATTCTTTCAATTTGGACCAGTCTATAAAAATTTTGGTTGGAAATGGGTTAACGAATAATGGATGAAGAGTAGGATGTTGTATTGCTTAATGCCAGGGTAATCGACATTCTCTATTCTAAAACTGTTTTACAAAATCCCTGTAGACCATGTCAACTACAGTGTGAATTGACCCTTGACTTTGAATTTTTGTGTGGGACCATTTTTCTTTCCTGTCAAATTAAGCTTTAACTGATTTTCAAAATTGTAGACTTTTAAATTTAAGAGCGTTTGAATTCAAAGGGATATCAGATGACACTATAAAGTAAGAAAATATTATAGAAAATATAGTGGAAAAAGAAGAAATTGCTATTTATGTGCAATTTTCAATTTGTTTTTTTTTTCACTTTGTTTTCTCGAGTATAATAGTTCAGGGATGTGAAAATCATGGATTGTATGGGAAAGGGTTAAGGAATGAAGGCTCAAAGTGACCCCTTTCAGGACAGATAATTACTTAAGGGCTAATTGTTAAACTGTAAGAAAACTTATTCAGTAAAATTCAGAAAAGATTTAAAACAATTCCCACATCTTCTCAACAGAAAAAAGGCTCGGAAACATAGCATGAAATGAAGAAAGCTCCACAGATAAATGACTTCACATTTAATTATTTGTAGTTTTTTTATCTTTTTGGACCCGTCCAAAAAATGTTTACAGCCGGTAACCAATTACCAGATGACATTAGAAACTGATCCAAATTTTATGCAATGTATTATGTATGTTTCTTCTTTTTCCAGTATTGTGTGGTAATGATATGAGAAAAAGCTTTGAGGTTCTGATCAGACTGATGACAGACTTGGATTAGCTCTCTTTCACATATGTGCAGTGAGATCTTAGTCTACACCACCTGTTTGTCCCTTTTAAGCCAGAGTTACTCAATTTTCGAAAGAAATAATGACCCACAATTAGGGCCTGTCAATACATTCTCACAAGAGTTTTATTCAGTATGACAAGGGTTAATACCTCTTTCTATTCCCAGATGATCTCTTCTGCAAAGTAGGCCATAAATATTCCTGTAAAACTTATTGTAGTGTAAAGGTTTGTTTGTCTGGCCTTAGTCAGAATTAAAACAAACTCTAGTGTGTGGACTTGAATACAGTTTATGTTTAGATATTCATTGTATTGATTGTTTTTTGTAAACTATGCATAATTCTTGAGTTTCACGATGTATTAGTCATCTTCTTGCATTTCCTTTGAGAAGTGGATGTAGAGGTTCAATCTTTTGAAAGATGAAGAGAATATATATATATTTTTTTTTTTCATTGAGGTATGAACCGAAAAAACTAATCACACTTAGAGTGATTAGGTTTTTCGGTTCATAACTCCATTGAAAAACAAATAATATTATCTTCATTTCTTATAATTCAATAGTATCGAGAGAAAAAAAAGCAAAAACTTTACAATTTTGATACCTTTTTGTATGGTACTATTTTGTGTAGAAGCATACAAAATTGCTGCGTGCTCAAAATTTTGTTAATGGAGTTATGATTTTTTTCCCGACTAATCAGAACACCCAATTTTGATAGAAGAAACTAAAGATTAAATTATTTGTATATTAATCTCTGTGCTTGTATCAATGCCAGTTGGACCATAAGTGGCTTTGTAAAAACTGAAATGTTACTTTTAAGGTTTGCTGTTTTGGAACAAAAATTCTGCCTTTTGTCAACCCTTTGGCATTGTTGCACCCTCACCTATGAGATAGAGAAGGTATATTGGTTGCACTATGTCTGTCTGTCTGTCTATTCATCTGTCTGTCTACCCTACCCTTTTTTTTGGTTCCATACTCTTATCACAAGAATCAATAGACTACAACTTTCAAATGATCCAAGAAAGTGCCCTATCATTTTTGGGTCATGTTGGCCAAGGTCGTAATTGAACTCTGATTGAAAACAATTTCTGTGCTCTAGCTCATAAGCAAGTTGACCTCTGACCTAGAAACTTTATACACATGTTATCCATGACCCAAAGGAGATGCCCTATTGTTTTTGGGTAACATAGGTCAAAGGCCAAGAGCACTACTTGAGTGACAAACTGCTGGTTTGGGGTATAAGTCTGCTTAGCGGCAATTCTAGTTATTTTTTTGTGGTATTGGTGTGAAAAAAAAATTGTATGAGGAAGGTAACATTTCTCCCTTTCCCTTCAAAAGTTTTCTTGATATCCTTGTCCAAGAATATAACTACCGAGGGATTACATATTAATGGATAAGAACATGCTGAGAAAATGAATCTTGTTTAAAAGTAATGATATGCTTCCTTTTTGCATGACATTCCACATCATTCATGAACATGTAACAGGAAATTATAATCTTCACTTAATGAAAGGAAATCTACTTCCTTGACTACCCTTTGACTTGGTTCACCCTTTATAAAGCAAACCTTGTCTCATTATTTTTCTTTTACCATGGCAATATCATTAGTAAAATTACTTGATTTTAATAAAAGTAGAAATCTACAGCAACAAAATAAAATAAAACACAATTAGTTTATCACATTACCAGATGGGAAAATTTTAGACTGGTCCAGCTGAGACGAGAGGCAGACCACATTTTAAAGTTCATGAAATGAGAGATTTTTTTCAACTTTCTGGGTAGAAAACATTGTGGGATGTGAAGAAATTGTTCCAAAGATTTTTTTTCATTTTACACAATGTTTCCAAATTGTTTTCTTGTATGATGTTAAAAAGCTTCATTGTTTGGAAATGGGTTAACTGTTTTAATCAGTACCTTATCTCTTTGATTACTGGTAAATATAGCAGAAAAATTAAAATTGATGACATGGGGTTCATATTTGATTAGTTAGGTCTACTTCTGGTGATTAAAGGTCATCTGAAAAGGTCAAGGTAATTTATCAGGGTCAAATCCCCATCAACTTGTCACGAGTAGTGGAAACATTTGTGTTTAAGTATTATCAACTTAGACCCAAGACCTTGTTCAGACTGAATAGGCCAGCCCATTCAATCAGTGAAAATGTTTAAATTATTCTTTAGCGTAGTTATAATATGACGGGAGACTAATCATACAGCTTTATATATAAAAAAGAATCCAAGTTAGCTCCCTTTTTATCGATAAGATTTTCTTTTTGACATGCTTTCTTGAACTGTCTAACCTTTGTACCTAAAAACTCACCATTTCCACTCAATGTGGAAACATTTTTTAAATCACTTAATCATGGATAATTTAGAGTAAATGATAAAGAATTTTCTTTTTACAGAAAACCCAAAAATAATAAATCAAGCAAGTATGTGTGATTTTGCATGAAGGATAAGCCAGAATTTCCACAAAAGAGGTATTGAAAAAGAGACAGGGCCTTTTGCTGACAGACTACATATCTTCAATGGGCAACAAAAATCTTAAAACTGCAGCTTGAATAAGCTGAAGTTACAAGATTTTTGAATCCCACTTTCAGCATGAATCTACGTTTGAATTTTCAAAGTAAGAATTTGATTTCGAATGGCATTATTCTGCAAACTATATTGTCAGTAACAAATAACAAAAATGTAAAATGGTAGGTTGGCAACCTAATTGTCGTAACTACAGCTAAAATAAGTTGTTATCACGTCACTTAAGTCATCAAAATAACTAAAATGGTTCACATAATTTTCGACCAATGTCGAAGTTTTATGTTGGATTCTTGTGTAAATGGATGATTTGATTGGTCATTCGATATCTTTATTACATCTAGGATCCTTTCTTGGATCTATTGTTTCTCTGATTATTTAACCCATTCAAACACAGTGGAATTTTAGACCGGTCCTAATTGAAAGGAGCTGCAGACGACAATTTCAAGTTGATTTAATTTTATTTTTTTTACGTCTTTTTGGATAGAAAACATTGTGGATAATGAAGAAATTGCTTGATCCAAGCAATTTCTTCATTTTCCACAATGTTTTCCAAAGCCATTACATTGAGGGGCGTAAAAAGGAGGGATTGAGTGGGAATGGGTTAAGCATTTTCACTTTGTTTAAATGTGACCCATCAAATTAAATGAGTCCTCATTTTGGGTTTAGATAAACAGATGATTGAAAAAGGTACCAAATCTAGCACAGGTCAATTCGTATTGGGATGGTATTTTAACCCTTGTCATGCTGTATAGATTACCTTACTGAATTGCTGTCAAATCAAAGGTCTGAAATCACTGATAGAACTTGTTGTTCAAAAATCAATATTTCTTTTAGAAATCAACCTAAAAACAACTCGGGAAGGAAAAGTATGAGCAGGAGGTGTAGACTAAGATCAGCCTGCACAAACGTGCAGTCTGATCTTAGTCTACACCTCCTGCCAAAACCGGAATATTCCGGGTTCAGCATGACGAGGGTTAATTTCGGATGTATAGTTAACAATTTTTAAGTCAGTAAACCTACTAATATGGTATGGTTTTGATCTAGGCCTGTACAGTCTGACCAGGGTCGATACTTTTTGCATCATGAAGGAAATTCCTTTTTCACTTGGCGGGTCTCAAATGCACTTTGCTCATATCACACTTTTATGATGCTTATGTTTAGATAATTGTTTTGAGATTTTTATGTAAATTGGTTTGAAATAAAAACGGTTAGAATCAGTTTATTTCTTCATTATTTATTTGTGTCAAATGTCTTTTTGTAAGTAAAGTATGTGGATATAATAAGGGATAAAACGTCGATGGGTAGGCAAAATGTAAATACATTACCATACGTCAAAGTTTTAGGCTTGTTCAATTTTAAAAAGTTGCAGCCGAAGGTTTATTGTTCATGTAATTTTAAATATGATATCTTTGTCTATCGTGGAAGAAAACATTGTGAAGAGTGACGAGATTGTTTGTAACAAGCAATTTTCTTCATTTTTCTCAGCCGCCGTCATAGCGCAGTCGGTAGCGCGCCAGACTCCTAATCTTCAATCATAGGTGTCATGGGTTCGATCCCCGGCGGCGGCAAATATTCTTTCCGACAATTGTCTCTCACCAATGGGTTGATAATCGTAAACCTAAGTGGGATAGCAGCTGGAGGCTAGGAAAGGATGTAGTGGTAGTACTGGTGTGAGAAATACCAGGAATCCATTGTTAGGTGCTCCAGCCGCCGCGATATGACTGAAATACTGTTAAAAGCGGCGTTAAACCCCATTCAATCAATCAATCAATCAATCATTTTTCTCAATTATTTTCCAAAGTTCCTTTTTTAGGGGCGTCAGAAAGTGTTATAGTGTTTGAATGTGTTAATAAAGCTGTATTTACGACGTTGTGCTTGCCTATCGACAAATCGTTTATTGCAGTGTAAGATCGGTTTATCTTTGAGTGAACGAAAAGAGCCATATTTTCAAAAGTGGCGAAATTTTCTTTTCTTTTACGGAAAAGAGACACAAAATAGTATTTCTTGTCTGACAAACTCTATAAAAGCGCATTATTTCGCACGCGAACTACAACCCGAAATGGTCATCACGACTTTGATCTCTCTGAGATGACGTTCAGCAGAGGAAAATGAACAAACGTTCGGCAGAGGAAAATGAACAAACGTTCAGCAGAGGAAAATGAACAAATGTTCAGCAGGGTAAAATGAACAACAGCAGGGCAAAATAAAATACCAACTAAATCGACTTCTTTGTCTATTAATTAATTAAATTGAAATGCGTTGCGTCGAACGCCTTCAATTACAAAAAAAAAAAATCTCTATGGAAAAATGACTTTTGAATAAACGCAGCTGAATATTTAATCGGGTTTGTTCTGCTTTCTAGTTATGGCTTGTCGTAATTATTTTGTAATTTTTGCCTACTGACTGCTGTGATAACTCCGAATTAGATGGTATATCTATAATGAGTTGGTTAGAAGTATTGGCTTGTATATAACAGTTATTTGCTTAAAAAAGAAATCTGAAAATACGATAATAGAATAGAAATCTCAAAGTACGGTGTAAAAGGAGTAAAATCAACGAATATAAAAACTACAATGTTGATTTTTATCTCCACTGGCTGGAGGCCACACGCTATTTAAGGGTATTGTGATCGTCATGCTTCTTTCCGAAACATTTGCTAGATTTTTTAATTTCTTTTAATTTTCATTTATGCTTTATAGTGAGAACTGACAAGGTTA
Organism: Fragum fragum; assembly: GCA_946902895.1. Taxonomy (NCBI): domain Eukaryota; kingdom Metazoa; phylum Mollusca; class Bivalvia; order Cardiida; family Cardiidae; genus Fragum; species Fragum fragum. The sequence goes on from OX336365.1 coordinate 27,251,019, forward strand.
TTACAACCAAGATGACATTTTGTTTCATTCCATGAAAAAAACTCTGAAAGGGTATAAAATTGACGGCCCTTTTTAGCTCCTTTAACTGAAAGCCATGGCGTGGTATCCGCCGTGCTTCCGTCTGTTCATAAATTTTTACTTTAAAAATCTTCTCAGTAGATACCTCTCCAATGTTGTTTTCCGGCTAAATTGTTAATGTTTCCACCTCCTACCGCTTGATAAACTTCAGGCACGTGTGCTTCATCCCTCCACGCATCTGGAACAATGTTGTGATCAGCATCCTCTGCATCCATCTGCCCACGGTCCAAATTAGCATATCCCATTCTGATGAGGTTGTGCAGGCAAATGCAAGCAGTAACCACAAGCTTTACCACCTTAGGCTCCTGACGCATAGTTGTTTCCAAGCATTGCCAGCGAGAGGCTAGGATGCCAAATGCATTCTCAACGATTCTTCTCCCACGAGATAGACGGTAGTTGAATATCTTCTGTCGATGCGTGAGATTTGCACGTCTGTAGGGTTTCATTATTGTAGTTCTCATGGGAAAGGCATCATCTCCCAAGATGAAATATGGCATAGGTCTGTCATCATTTGGAAGTGGTGTTGGATCTGGGAATCCTATGCTATTGTCCTGAATACAGTCTTTCAGCTCCGAGTTGTTGAATAGCTGGGCATCGGACTGGTGGCCTAGTCCGCCTATATCACACCACAGGAACTTGTAATTGCCATCAACTAGGGCCATAAGCACGATGCTGAAGAAGCCTTTGTAGTTGTAGTATAGACTCCCACTGTTGGCAGGTTTCCTGATTGCTTTATGCTTCCCGTCCAATGCGCCTAAGGCATGTGGAATATTTCATCTTCTCTCAAACTGCTGTGCGATTTCAAACCAGCCTTCAGGTGTAATAGGACAGCCAAGTACCTCTTCTTTGTACTCGTCAGATAAGGCTCGACACACCTCTGGGATGAAGTTACAGATATTTACCGACGCTGTTCTGAAGTCATACGCTATGGAGGCGTATGAATCGCCAGTGGCCATGTATCTGAGAGTCACGGCTAGTTTGAGACCTGCTGTAAGAGCACCTCTAAACCTTGTATTCTGCCTCTGGATTCTTGGTGTCACACGCTGTAGAATCTCGTCAAACATGGCTGGTGTTATTCGCAGGTATCTGTTGAAGGATCCGACATCTTCATCTCGAAGTTCTTGCATCAGTGTCTCGAACTGACCATACTGAAGCCTCCGTTCTATAGTCAACCATGGCCTAACCCACCATCTGTGACGTCGCCTTCTCCTTCTGAGGGCCATAATCAATGCTAACTGCGCATCTCTTTCAGCTTCGATTCGCAACAAAATAGCAATATGAAGTGGTATGACGACCATGACTGCTAGAAGGAATGTGAGTAAATCGAGAATTCGGCGCCGAATTTATATATTCGCAGTATTTCTGTATACTGTCCGCATATTCCCATTATTGTCCGGAACACGTCTTGATCGTTCTAGCACATTCCTGTACGATTCCTGACATAATCCGCGTTAACCTGATACTGTCCGTCGAGTCCGTTCTCTGTCTAGGGGCTTTCCTGATCAATTCCTAGGACACTCTTATGAATGTCCGCAGACAATATGCGGACACAACGCGAAGGTTCGCAGTATATCGCGAATTAGAAAATTTTCCGCGTTGGACGCGGTATGTTTGCCGAAATGCAACGATTTGATACCGCAAGCCTTCCGCATCTTGCCCGCGCTCTAGTGGAAGCTAGGCATTAGTAAATGTTGCATTTGAGTTGCTTCTCTTGATTTAAAGAAAACCCATTTATTCTGTCTATCCCATTATCATACGACACAATTTTAGACGGGTCCATATTGAAAGAAATTGTACACGACATCTCAAATTACATTCAAATTGAAAATAAGTGTCAAATACTGTAGCACACATTGTGAGAAAAGGGAAAAATCTTTGTTAAAAGCATTTCTCTTTACCCACGAGAGCTTGTTTTGTAATGAATAATAAGAACAGTAATTTCGGGTCGGTAGTTCCGCATTGGGGTGTTTCATTTTACCGTGTCTGACATTGCGTCCTTCTGTCAGTAAAGAATAATCGAAAAACTAAACATATTCAAGTCCTTTTATTCTATCCAAAATAAGAGTCTCATATTTAATTTGTATATAAATTTAGACGGTAAACGTATGCTCGTGACAAGGTTAAAGTTGTCTGTCAAGGTCACGGCTAATCAAAGTCAAATGTCTAAGTTCCAATCCGATATTTCGTCTCAATCGACAAATAAAATCATGCATTCAGACCGGAAGTAAACTTTGATCTCTAGCATTGGCCGACATGTTTATGAATCATTTTTTGTTGGTTTGGTGACTTAAACGCCGTAACTACAGCTTATTCAAGTCGTCAAACAACCGTTTAACTTTTTGCTAAATGTTTCTAGTCATATATTTTTAAAAAATAACGTAGTTCAACATCGAAGCGAAACTTCCTGTCGGAGTCGGTGGGCGTGTCCAGTTGAGTCAGTGGGCGGCACCAGCGATTCGTCAATTGGAAAGCTTTTTCGTCCATAAAGTGAATGAATCTCAATTCCGTTGTCAGTCAAGAGAAGGAATTTGTCATTCCTGATACATGTATGATGGGGTTATTTCCTTTTGATTTCCTGTGCTGTCGGAATTATTCAGGAAAGAAAGAAAAAAAATATTGAATTACAACTCTAATCTTTTGTACACAACCAATATGGATAATTTCCACAAAGGGTGATAACTATTGTGTTTAGGGATAGAAGTTTGTAAAGTGATTATGTTGTGCTTGAATTTAGTATTGTTTGGCGATTAACATGTCGTAAATACAGCTTTTATCCAGTTTTGTTTACAATATTTTGCTCACACAACTACGATATGTGACCACAACGAATGTTGTAATTAAGTTATTCTCCCAATAGTATGCCAATTTTAAACAAAACTGTATGTTTCTTCATTTTTTTCTCTAAATTCTCAAGTGATAAAGCTGGCTACTGTTCGATTTAAATATATTGATTTTTTTTCTCAGAGAAACCGCGTTTTCGAATTTTCAGACGAAGATTGAAAGTCATAATAAAGACGATAATTTACACAGACACACATACACACATATGTAAATGTATAATTTTCAACTTGATTCACTGTAACAAGCAATTTCTTCATTTTCCACAATGTTTTCTACCGAGAAAGCTATAAAAATCTAAAACTTATTAAATTTTAAGTTGTTGTCTGCAACTCCCTTCAATTTGGACCAGTCTAAAGTTTTCCCGCTTGATAATGGATTAAAAATCGTATTCATAGAAAGTACATTGTATAAGAATAACATGCAAACCAAATGAAGTAGATTTTAGTATAGTTTGTTAACCCTTTCCTGCACAAACCCGGGATTCAACGTCGTTGTAATTTTATTCCAGAGAAGACATTGTGCAAAAAGGAGAAATTGTCCCCTTTCCACATTATACATTATTTCTACCGCATGGGATGGTTTCATTTGAAATTGCATCCAGTTTCCTTTGTTGTTTCCATCTCTTTCAACTTGGACTAGTCTAAAATTACAACAACAACAACAACAACAACCACACACACACTCACAAATAAAAAAAAAAAAAAAAAAAAAAAAAACACGGGAAAAAGGCCATTCCCACACAATAGAATTTTAGACCAGTCCAAATTCAAAGAAGTTGTAGACAAAGATTTAAAGTTGATGAAATCTTTGAAATCTTTGTCTTTTGGGGCAGAAAACATAGTGGATAGTGAAGAAATTGCTTGTAACAAGCATTATCCACATTATCCAAAGCTTTCATATTGAGGGCCGTTTAAAAGCGTCATTGTGTGGGAATGGGTTGAAGCAACTCTGGCCACACCCACTTGGCTGTGATAGACAGGAACCCTGTTTAATTTTGATTGGCGTTATTTTGCAAATGTATGGCCAGAAATATGAAAAAATAAGATAAATACAATGGTTAGTTGACGATCTGAACGTCATAGGAACAGCTTAAATAAGCTCCGCCATTTGCCGCCATTTATGCAAAGCATTTTTGTCAGTTTGGCGTCTTAAACGTCGTAATTACAGCTTATACAAGCTGTAGTTACGGCATTAAGATCGCAAACCAACTATTCTACATACTGCTGGTTATAACTTTTGCAAAATACGCCTTTTTAAACCGATGTGGAACTTCCTGATGGAGTCTTTTTTCGGAGCAAACGGAGTAAGTGGGCGGGACCAGGGATTGATCTATTTCATCAAATGACAAACATGTTAAAAACAGTTCATTGAATGGAACTTGTCAGAATCTTTAATATTTTAAAACATAATCAAGTTGGCGCTTTCTCTTGATTTCATTTGTAGGAGAAGATATGTTCCAATTTTCACCTTTTAAATGCCAGCGTTTCGGAAATGAAATCGAAGTATTCATTACATTACAATAAGGTGGGAAAGTAATTTTTACCGTTATTACGTTAACCGAACAGTGTCTGGACAATTAAAGATGAAATTTGTTTTCCGTCTTGTAGAATTGTAAATGTTTTAAGAGATGAAGAATGTATTTTTGTTTTCAAAAAGGTGTGAAACTCAAATCTAAATAAAGAAGATTGACTGGGCTCTTTATCCATGAAATCAAAACAAAACAAGCAACAACAACATCAACAAAAAGATATGCAACATATTTCTTATGATTTCATTTAATCAAAGCACACGCCCTTATAAATTGACGCTAACCGACTCCGTCGGTCACGCCTATCGATAGGTAGAACCCTGGGATATTAACCCTAGTCATGTTGAATTATAAATCCTCTCCCTGGAAGTTAATTTTTCTTTAGAAAACTTATCTTACCAACAATTCTAGTTTCAAAGGGACAAGCAGGTGGTGTAGACAAAGATCAGACTGCACATACGTGCAGGCTGATCTTTGTCTATGCCTCCTGATCAAACAGAAATATTCCGGGTTCAGCATGACAAGGGTTAAATGGCGTTTGCAAAACTTACCTTCATTTACATTTAACAAAAAGTAAAACGATTGGTTGGCGACCAAAACGTCATTACTACAGCTACGACGTTCAAGTCGCCATACAAAGAAAATTACTTCACAAACATGTCGGAGTTATAAGTTTACTTTCGGTCCAAATGAATGGTTTGATTGGTTGATTGATGCCTTTATTGACATGCGCGATCCGCCAAATTATAAAATTACTAAATATTGTACTATTTTAAATAAAATATTTAGTGATATCTTTTGTGTGTGATAATTCAAAAATAATTCCGCACATTTTTGTAGTGTTAAGAAAACAAATTATTTCAAGCAATTAGAATACATGAGACCAAAATTTAATTACAATGTTTCAATGGCGTGTTTAAGAAGCTCTTCTGAAGAAATTCCAATACAAAGTTCAAAGTACAAAGATGAAATGGAATTACACGTGGCATTTCCAAAAAAAAAAAAAAAAAAAATGACCGATCGCGACTGTCAATCAAGGAATCAACCGACCAATCAAATCATTTATTCAGCCCAGACCTGAGCTTTCAACTCCTACATAAGCCGCCTGTTATGTTAATATTTTCTGTTGGTTTGGCGACTTAAACGTCGTAACTACAGCTTATTCGAGCTGTAGTTACGACGTTTAGGTCATTAACAAACCATTTTACTTTTTTGTTACATGTTACTGGCTAATCTTTTGCTAAATAATGCCGTTAAAAATCGAAGCGGAACTTCCTGTGGGAGTTGATGGGCGGGGCCTAGGGAGTAAGTGGGCTGGGTCAGTGACTGGTCAATTGACGGTTTGCTTGCTGTTTGACTCCTACACGCCAGAGTTGTTTATAAAATGAAATCTCAAAATAAACCCTTGAATAGTGCTCTTAGTGCTTTAAGACCTTTGATTTTTATGCAAATTCAGAAAAGGATTATAATTAGCGCCCTTTTCACAATGAGCTTGTAGTTCGTCAAACAACTGTTTTACTTTTTAGTTACATATAATTGACCACACCTTCTACAAATCATGTTGAATATTCAAGTCGAAATTCATGTTACATTCAGTGGGCGTGGTCAGCGATCCGTCAATCTACGCTAGTCTGTCAGTCTTTCATATGTTTAATTCTGCCAAAATAAAAAAACGACACAAGGTTTTGTTCTAATTTTGGTACACAAACCAGGGAAGTATGTGTTAGGAATCTGTTATATAGCGGGTTTCTTGCGGCGCAGTTTTTCATACGGCTTAGTGTTCAATAAAGTTTATTAGGTCTTTTGAAGGGATCCTTGGATCACCAGTATCCCCGCGATCTGTTTTGCAAAATTTTAGACCTGCCCAAATTAAAGGTTTTGCAGAAAAAGAAATAATTTTGAAGGAAAAAACCCATACAGTGGGATAGAAAGTATTTTTGAAAAGAAGAAATTAATTGAAACAAGCAATTTCTTCTTTTTCGACAAAATATTTTCAATTATAAATTCACGTGGGCGTAAAAACCAGGGATTGAACAGGAATGATTAAGGCGATAATCCAATGCGGTGCAATCCCATTCAAGTAGTTAAAGTTACTTTTTGCGGTGTATCTTGGGCTTTTAGTATTACCGCACAATGGCGTTTTTGTAACAAGCAAATCCTTCATTTTACACAATATTTTCTTTCCAAAAATTGAAATCACAAACTAAATTGTCGTTTACAACTCCTTTCAGTTTGGACCAGTCTAAAATTTTACCATATGAAAATGTGTTAAGTATTACAAGATGACAAAATTCTAGACTTGGTTAAATTCATGGAAGGTGTAGACGGCATTTTAGATAGCAAGTAAAGTAAAGAAAAAAGCCCCAAACCCCAAGTCCTATATAGGATAGAAAATGTTTTGATAAATGGTGAACTGCTTGTTTCGAGCATTTTTTACTTTTCCACAATGTTTTTCTTATTACATTTTCTAGATATACCATAATGAAGAGTTATAGCTGACAAAGAATCGTCATCATGGTCCAATTTACTTAAAAACCGAAACAAACAAGCCTTATGTTCCGAGAGAAAATAAAACACAGGAAAATTATTATTGAAAAATACACTACTGTTTTGGAAGTTATATTGCTAAATATTGTTTTCAAGATCCTCTGAAAAATAGACTCTTCAATACTGAAAACTTAGAGCGAACGTCATTAAACTATTGGGTTCCAAGAACAGGCGATCAGAAATGACAGTGCCTTTTCATGTTGATTGAGAAATCCCGACAAATAAAACATATAAATAACTGAAACAGCGTTCACTCAATTAGACCTTTGGAAATACATCAAACCTATCTGACATTTCATTTGTTGACCAATAGCCATATATGGTCCACACCAGACGCAGAATGACAAATTCCTATTAAGGCAATATCTGTATTTATTAGTTTATGCCATTGTTTTCGGCAAGCGGTCAATTTGTATGTCTAGGAGTAACAGCAATCGGCAGTTGTATCAAACCCTTTCCTGTACAATCACTGGTTTTTACGTCCTTGTGATTTTATACTTGAGAAAACATTGTGGGAAAAGTGTGGGAAAGCAATTTCTTCCTTTTTCACAATATTTTCTACCCTACTGAATGGTTATTTTTCAAATTAAATCCGCTCTAAATTTTCGTCTGCAAAACCTTTGAATTTGGACAGGTCTAAAAATATTCAAAACAGGAAAGGGTTAACCCACTATCAAACAACAAACTTGGTCTCGTCCAAATTAAAAGGTGTTGCTTACGAAATCTTCAAGTTGATGAAATTGTTACAGTCTTTGATCTTCTTGGTAGAAAACAGAGTGGAAAAGTGAAGAAAGTGCTTGTTACAAGCATTTTTTCATTTTCCACCATGTTTCCCCAAGTTTTTTTTCTCCAAAGGCCTTCAAGAGCGGTATCGTGTGAGATTTGGTACAAGACGTAACAGAACAACACCTCAAGAGAGTCAAAAGTAATTTATTGGTAAAAAACGTTAAATCTATGTTCTCGCTTAGCGGTTTAACCCTTTCCGGTACAATCACTGATTTTTACGCCCTTTTGATATTATACTTGAGAAAATATTCTGGAAAAAGAAGGAATTGCTTGTAACAAGCAATATCTTGTTTATCCGGAATATTTTCTAACGTATAGGATGCCTATATTTTAAATTATACTTACTATATAGTGCCGTCTGCAAGCTCTTTAAATTTGAATAAGTCTAAAAATTTCCAAAAACAGTAAAGGGATAACAAGGGCTGAAATAAAATGAAATTCACTTATGAAAAAAAAAAAAAAAAAAAAAAAAAAAAAAAATTGAGCGATCGCGACTGTCAATCAAAGAATTTATTGACCATTCAAATAATTCATTTATACCGGAAGTGAACTCTAAACTCCAACATTCGCCAATAATTATGTGAAACATTTTTGTTGGTTTGGCAACTTAAACGCCGAAACTGCATCTTATTCAAGCTATAGTTACGACGTTTAGGCCGCCAACAAACAATTTTACACACGCGTGTGAACTGGCAAAACATTGAATAAGTTTCGTATTTCTATACAATCTTGCTTTATGACGCCTCTCAAGGTTGAAAATGAGGGCATTGCTTGTAATTTGACGATAAAGTTTTCTATCCTAAAATAGAAATAAAAAAAAACCATAAACTAAGTATTCCTTTGCAACTTGTTTTAATTTGGAAAGTTCAAGATTTGTCGTCTAGTAATGGGCTAAGGATATTACCACTTCCGGTGAAAGTTCCCTCTTTGTTTTGTTACAGCAAGATAGTTTTTTTTTTTTCAAAGGGCCATATTGGGCAAAGGAGCAGAATGCTGGCATAGAGGCCAATCAAAAGATAAATATGAATGCTTGTGAGTTTTCTGGCAATGCTATTCTATCGGATCTGATTTGATATTGTTTACTATGAGTGTTTGTGAGTTTTCTGGCAATGGTATTCTATCGTATCTGATTTGATATTGTGTACTATGAATGTTTGTGAGTTTTCTGGTAATGGTATTCTATCGGATCTGATTTGATATTGTTTACTATTATTGTTTGTGAGTTTTCTTGTAATGGTTTTCTTTTATATCTGATTTGAAATTGTTTACTATGAGTGTTTGTGAGTTTTCTGGTAATGGTATTCTATCGGATCTGATTTGATATTGTTTACTATTAGTGTTTGTGAGTTTTCTTGTAACATTGGTTTTCTTTTGTATCTGAATGATATTGTTTACTATGAATGTTTGTGATTTTTTTCTGGTAGTGGTATTCTATCGGATCTGATTTGATATTATGTATTATGAGTGTTTTTGAGTTTTCAGGTAATGGTATTCCATTGTATCTGATTTAATATTGTTTACTAAGAGCGTTTTTGAGTTTTCTGGTAATGGTATTCTATCGGATCTGATTTGATATTGTGTACTATGAGTGTTCGTGAGTTTTACCTGCTTTTAAGGATAAAAGCGGTCTTGCATCTTATTTTGAAGTACTTTGTCAAGAATGATCTCGGAAAGTTTTATTTCATGGGCTAATAGCACAACGATTTTCCTAGAAGATTCATGGCTAGGGAAGAAACAAATTAAATCTTGCATTTCAATAGTTTCGAACTGTTATAAATAATCTCGAGAAAAAAACTGTGAGAATATTAAACAGATACTGTGCAAGAGTCGGGTACACTAAAAAATGACGTCGGTCGCTGTCGACGACTTATACAGGACTGATGTCCCCATTCAGTTAGGACAAATGACGGCAAATGATGCATTTTTTGGCCAATGTCAACCATCCATTTAGTACTAATGAGGACAACTGATACATGCAATGGCTGATGTCTTCCCATCAAAGGCAAATCGCAGCAACTGATACACGTATTAGACGATGTCAATCCATTTAGGACAAATAATACTTGTATTGGCCGTCGTAATCCCATTAATGGCAGATGAAAGCAACTGATACACGTATTATACGATGACAACCCTTTCATGGCAAATGAGAGCAACTGATGCACGTGTCACCGATACACCGATGTCAACCCATTAAGGTTAATTGAGAGCAACTGATACATGTATTGGCCAATTTCAACCAATTCGGGGCAAATGACAGCAACTGACATACATATTAGACGATGTCAACTCATTTAGGATAAATGACGGCAACTTATTCATGTAATGGCCGATGTCGGTTTTTGTCGGAAATAAGTTTATTTGACGCCAGTCTGAATACTTATACTAGTACAGGGTCGATGTCGGCAACCGGTATTTTGTCGATGTTGGCAACCGATACAGGGTCGGCAATGAAAAATTGTCATTAATTGTAACTGTTAGCAATGATAAAAAACTTTTGCAGTGTTTCAAAATTTGGGAAGGGAAAAGCGGTTGTTAGTGACTATTAATATTAGCTTAAACTAAGCTTTACAAAATCGAAAATCGAATTGCAAATATAACTCCAGCTGACATCACGATGACGACGGTTTTAAGGTGCGCGTGAGTTATCACTGATAGCGTTAGGTGGACCTTTTGACGCACCAAGTGAATGTCTCAAAATTCATTATAACTTTTAGCGAAAACTCGTAAAGCAGATTAACTGGATGCTATGAAGGAAATACCATATTTTACTTTGATAATCGATCTATTTTTTTACAAGCTTTCAATCGACCTATGTTGCCACCATGTAATTATGATACAATATACCGAAACTATCTTCTCTTACAACATATGACGTTTTTTTTTTAGTTTCAATCTTTTGCTTCGCCTTATATGCAAATCTACGGTGCCTTATTTAGTGAATATATATCTATTTTAAGGGAAAGGAAAGTTCTATGTCAAAATTGATATGTAAAGTCTGAACAATCTTACTAATTTAGAAAACTTATTTCTGAATTTGAAAAGAAGAAGTCCATTTTTTTTCTTATTTTCTCTCACTTTTTAGGCCTTACCTCAATATTTCACTTGAAAAAAAATCAAGGAATCTTTGCTCCGCAAACGTGGGAGTTTTTTTTTTATATGTCACCATACCCCAAAACCAAGAAACAAAGGTTAATCATTTCGTCATGTTTTTCTTGTGGAAGTTTCCAGACCATAATGCTGTAATACAAAAGTATGATAGATCTCCTTTTAAAGCTATTTAGAACCTTTCAAATAAGTAATTTGCTTTATTTTTTAAAAGAAAGAGGGAATGTTATTGTTCTCGTTTTAAGTAAACGTCATGTTTTTTCTTGATTGTGTAATTGTAGATTAAGTTTCTTATATTTTGATTTCATTTTGATATTCAAGATCAAAATGCATAGAATTAGAATCAATTATGCAACAGAGTCCATTTCTTTAAACGGAATTCAGCTTCTGAAGACATTTTGTTCGAATATTACCCAAATACAAACAAATGACGTCACATATGACGACTATGTAATTTGATGACGTCATGGCTTAAACCAGTCTTTTTTGGAATTTAACACCATTGCATCGGTCTTAGTATCAAATGGTTAAGTAAGCCACCTTTTGCATATTAGGAGAAGTAATTTTCAATTTTTCCAACAAGGTCACTCGCCTTCCTGACCTCATGCAATTTCGTTAAGTTGACGGCTCAAACTTCGTTACTACCGCTTATTGAAACTGTACTTACGACGATTTTGTCACCTACCAAGGATGTTCTTTTTAATTTGTGTCCCTTACAACATATTTTAGAAAATAAATTCGCATAATATAGTTGGAATGTTACAAATGTTATGCACCAGCTAAAAGGACAAGATGAAGGCCATTCTTTGCAATAAAAACAAGTTACTTACGTTTTAAACGTCATAAACAACTATCTAATTTCCTGTTTACTGTCTGTGTTCATTCAACACACGTGATTTCACGGAAAAGTGAGATTTCTTGGAATGAATTTGTCAGTTAAAAAAAAAAAAAAAAAAAAAAGAAAAATACCCAGCGAAATTAGCTTAATGTTTGGATCACTGGTGCAGTTGAACATTACGCTTTGTATTCTAGTTAAATACTTATACATGTACTTTCTTGGATACCATTTAAACTTCATGGACACTCAGCATTTAATTCGTGCTATTTATCGTCGTTGTCGTTCTAAAACGTCGTAACTACAGCTTGAATCAAGCTGTAGCTACGACGTTTTAGAACTACTACGACGTTATTCTGTGCTGTTTTTTTGTTTGTGTTTTGCTTTGTTGAATAGCATTTACAATGTCTCAGAATCTGATTTAATGCATTTCTTCTTCGGGCGTGCAAAACACGTAACTACAGCTTAAACACAGCTGTATTTTCGACATTTTGCTAGCGTAACGACGATATTTGCCCATTCATCCATAAAAAAGCCAAACACAAGCTACTGGTTCTAAACTCTTGTCTTGCTGAACACGAAATATTCCTGTTTTAGCTCAATGTAAAGGCAAAGATCAGCATGCAAATAAATGCAGTCCTACCTTAGTCTACATCATCTGTTTTGCTTTTGTAAGTCAGAGATGTATTTTTTACAGTGCTTTCAATCCTTTGATTTTAATCCCCACCCACCCAAAAAAATATTCAGCATGAAAGGGTTGACAAGGACTCGACAAAGGAAAAAAAATATGTTTATTAGGAAAGACATTCATTAATCGTCTAAATGATTAAATAAGATAATCTACACCAGCTTAATCTCCACGATTCTTGCGATGAAGACGCTTCTTAGGAAAACAAATTCGTGTTCGGGAAGTAAATTAGCGAAAGAAACACTAACCGAATTATGCTCCTTAAAATATTCATGTTTCTGACAAGTCTCCCTTGAAATAAAAGCTTAGTAAGTGACATGAACGTGCCAAATCCAAGTCATTGATTCCCAAGTGGCGATTCAGAAAGTTTATCATAGCATAAAGAAAACATAGAATGGAATACAGGTTGCACTGCTTTAGAAATATGTGCACGTAGAGTTTGACATCATAGCAACATTTTCCTGAACATCAATATCTATTTACTCTTTCCTGTACAATCCATAGTTTTTACGTCCCTGAGTTTTTATACTTGAGAAAACAAGAATTTGTTTGTTAAAAGCAATTTCTGCTTTTTCCAAAATATTTTCTACCCTATTGAATGGTTGAATTTCAAATTAAATCCACTTTAAATGTTCGTCTGCAAAACCTTTGAATTCGGACAGGTCTAAAATTTTGAAATACAGGAAAGGGTTAAACGAACCCATTCCCGAACATTCAAGCATTTTTACGCTCATCAAGAAAACAGCTTTGCTAAACATTTGAATTCGGACAGGTCTAAAATTTTGAAATACAGGAAAGGGTTAAACAAACCAATTCCCGAACATTCAAGCATTTTTACGCTCTTCAAGAAAACAGCTTTGGAAAACCTTGTGTAGAAAGAAGAAAAAGGTTGTTACAAGCAATTTCCTCATTATCCACAATGTTTTCTAACACCGAAAGACAAAGATTTTTAAAATTTCAGGAACGAAATAGTGTCGTCTACAACTTCTATCAAATTGAAACAGTCTAAAATTTTGTTACGTGGGAACGAGAGAAATGAAGAGTGTACTTTTTGTTTTCATTGAGGCATGGACTTAAAAACTAATCTTACCTTATGAATTCTCGAAGCGGATTCATACATTAGTGTGGTCAAGATATTTGGTTCATACCTCAATGAAAACAAACAAATAAACAAACAAACAAAAACCTCTTTCCCTTTTTTATACGTAAAAGCCATCTAGCATAACAAAGTAAATAATTTATTATTTAAGAGATGAAGAGAATATTTTTTGTTTTCATGGAGGTATGAACCGAAAAACCTAATCACACTGTATGAATACGCGAATTCATACATTGTGTGATTAGGTTTTTCGGTTCATACCTCCATGAAAACAAAAAATATTATCTTCATTTCTTATAATTTAATAGCATCGAGCGAAAAATGCAACAACTGAACAAATTTTGATACCTTTTTGTAGTTAACTGTTTTGTGCGGAAGCATTCAAAATGGCTGCGTACTCAAAATTTTGTTCATGGAGGTATGAATTAAATTTTTCGACCAATCAGATCGCTCGTTTTTGATAGACGAAACTAACAATTAAATTATTTTAGAGTAAAATTTTATAGACCTACTTTATATACAAGCATACAATAAAGTCGTTCAAAGTTTTGTTTGCTCGTGGAATTAAGAAAATAATCTAACCAATCAAAACGTCCATACATTTACAGACAAAATTTAACTTAATTTATGCGCGTTTAAAATTTTTTTATGAATTGAATCCAAATGTTACCGGAGCTTTGTATGAAAAACAAATAAGAGACAAAGTTTGGTCGACGATCGGAGGTCCCTGTTTAACGTTCAAATGTTTGCTTCTAAAAGGTTACTTATGCGAAATTCGCTTTAACGATTTAAGGCCGAAGAGTCCTAATTTACCGAAGACCAAGGAAAGATAAGATGAATTTCCTCTGCTTCAGACCATTTCTAAAATTCTATGTCTTTTCTTGAAACGGAATTTGACATCCCTGGCACGCAAAGAGCGTTATAATTTCCTTTCTATTTCCTCATATTTCAAACCTAGCAAAATGATTCGAGCAGATATTACGGTTATACGCCCACTTATGCTTAACCCTTTCTCTTAACCCATTCCAACACCCCCAGCGCCCCAAAAGAAGAGGAAGAAGAAGAAGAAGAAGAAGAAGAAGAAGAAGAAGAAGAAGAAGAAGAAGAAGAAGAAGAAGAAGAAGAAGAAGAAGAAGAAGAAGAAGAAAAAAAAACATTGTGAAAAGCAATTTCCATTTTTTCTACCCATCTCCCCCCCAAAGACAAAAAAAAAAAAAAAAAAAAAAAAAAAAAAAAAAAACTCCGAATTTACAAATCTGAAAATGTAAGCATTCTTTTAATTTGAAATTGTTGTACAGAGCATTTTGAATTAGGATTAGTCTAAAACTTTATCATGTGGGAATAGGTAAAATATAGTTTCAAGTTTTTTATTATCAAAAGTAGAAAACAATTTAGGGTGCTTATGAATAAAGACCCGGTTTTTCCATTCTTGTTTTCCAAAATATTGGACCTGTTCAAATTCAAAAGCTTGGCAGACGAAAATTTAATTTGGGTTTCATTTGAAAAAATAATAATTTCATAGGTCAGAAAATATTATAGAAAAGAAGATATTGCTTGTTTCATGCAATTTCTTCTTTTTCTACGATATTTCTTTCAATTATGAATTCCCAGAGATGTAAAAACGCAGGAATTGAAATGCTTACGGAACAGGTTGTGTAAATACCAAAAAGCTAAATATAAAAGCTAAATATAAGCGTTAATTAGTATTTGTGCATGTATAAGAATTTAATGATCAATCACGTGTTTAAAACAAAAATCGTTTAGTTGAGACTCTTTTTTTTAGACGAGGACAATCAAATTTTTCGTTAAATTTGTGTACTCAATCAAAAATACGAAAATACGCTTTAAAATCATTTTACAGTCACACTACGTTCAGAATTTGACAATACCAACACCAATCGGAACTCCTCGTTCAATTATACGAATCAAAATTTGATTCGTAGAATTGAACGAGGAGTTCCGATTGTACCAACGCATGTTAGCAGTCCAATATCTGACGGCTGGCCGTAAACATTAATTGTGACAGATACCCATATTTGATGGTCTCCGTAGGCGTCCATATATTGTTACCCAGTTTGGAAAATCCAGTAGGATGTTACTATGTTAGAAGAGAAGTAGTGTCCAGTTTTTTGGTCTGATTTATTGTTTTTCTAAACCTGTCTCCCCCAAACAACTGTACATTTTGAAAATGGCGTAATACGAGGATTCTATATAATTCGTAGAACTCGTAAAGACTCCTCTTAAATAAATTAAAACGCCTACCAATAACCCTCTCATCGTAGATGCGGTCACGGCTTCAATAACGCGGAGTCTTTTTTTTTTTTTTTTTTTTATAGAGAGTTAAGAGAATTCAGGATACTATCTGTATACCGCGGATACAGTTATATATATTTAAAGATCGTTTTGAGATTGAAAAAAGAAGACCAAGATAGGATAGAAAACATTGTTAAACAAGCAATTTCTCCTTTTCTCATAATGCTTTGTTTAATGCAATTCTCCAGGGACTTAAAAAAACGTGATTGTATACGAATTGTTTAAGCTTCTGTTGGATCACGAAGGTTTAAAAGATATACAAAATACCTCATTCGTTTCTTACAAGTAATAATTCTCAATAGATATTGCTGATCTAATATTTTCCAAGTTTCTTAAATGATATCTTAATAATTTGTGGACTGTCATCGGAAAAAGGATAGTTTAACGTCACTTTCAGTAGTATTTCAGTAAAACCGCGGTTGGTAGGTGAACCCAACCATGGTTTCCAAGGACATGTAAATCTACAATTGCAATAAAACATTTGAGCCATTAGCTGCTCAGCCAACTAAATAGGCAACTTATTCATCATATATCCATCAGTAATACACAAATGATGCGCATGACGCGATGGCAATTTTTTGCCGAACTTGGGATCGTGCTAAGGACTCTGGAATAGAAAAACTCCGCGTTACCAATTAAGACAACCAGGCTAGGTGAGACGTTATGGTGAAATAAGATAACACATATGAAAAATGTCATTTTCTACAACAAAATGGGCATACCAAACCATGGCTTCCTGTCATTTTTCACACCAGTAACATGTACAACTGCAACAATAAATTTGGGTCACTAATAAATTTGGGTAGCTGCAAAGCCAACTTTACAGGCAAATAACTCATCATATTTCCATCAGTGAATGACAAATGGCATGTGTAACAATGGCATTTTTTTCCGAACTTGTGATCGTGCTCAGGACTCTAGAATAGAACCACCTTGTGTTACAGGTATCTATCAAACAATCAGGTTAGGCGAGAGTTTTGTTAAAAAAAGATTATCTATATGAAAATTGCCATTTTGTACACCGATTCGGGCATATCTCTCTACTAGTCCAACACTGTGGTCCATCATCAGTACTTTCAGCGCTTTGATCATTGTAATGCTTAACTGTCACAGGCTAAAAGTGAAGGAAAAATTTTAAAATAGCATTAACAATAATGATGGCTATCCGTCACAGATAAGAAAATACGCAACCGCTGGAATCAAGGCCAATGCCACCTACCAAGGTCGATTTCTAGAAAACCAAAATACCTAACAATGCCTTTTACTTCGTGCCTTATCAAGATACATCGCTCGTATTTAGCATGATGATAGTGCTAATCAAATCAATATGCATTCCAACTTTACAATACTTTAAATGCTTTCAATGTATTTCTTTGCTACACTTTCATACCGATAAAACAGACAATTCGCGATCATCTTTCAAAGAAATCGATCTACCAATCAAATAATTTATTAAGACTAAACTTGAATTTTGAACTCGGACATTTATGTTAAGCATTTTTCGATGGCTTGTCGACTCAAACGTCGTAACTACACCATATTTAAGATTTGTAACGACATATAGGTCGTCAATAAACGATTTCTTTTATTTTATGCCCCTGGTCATTTATTCTTTAACATAATTAATGTAACCTCAGTCGAAAGGTCATGTCGAAGGTCAGGGGGCGTGGTCAGCGATCCGTCAGTTGAAAATGAAAGTTTAGTTTCCTCTGTTTACAATTAAGGATGAGTAGAGGTAACATTACCCACACTATTATATTTGAACTCATAAATAAATGTCGTAATAATGTAGGTAGGGTACATGATTTTTTTAATGACTTCGGTTTCTTCTACTTTGAGGCATCACATCTTCACTTATAATCATACCTTGACAAATCAAAATATATGTTTTGTTGACGAAATCATCACAAAAAGAAAATTCGTAATTGTGCTTAACAAAGAATCTTGTTTCATATGTGCGGGTTTTAGTTGACCAATCGCTGACCCCACACACTTACTCCTTTGGCCCCGCACATTGACTCCGAAAGGAAGTTCCGCTTTGAGTTTATGTATAGCGTTATTTTGTACAATTTATTTCCAGTAGCATGAAACAAAAAAGTAGAATTGTTGATTGGCTACCTAAACGTCGTAACTATAGCTTGAATAAGCTGTAGTTACGACGTTTAAGTCGCTAAACCAACAAAAAAATTCACAAAAAATGACCAATGACGGAGTTCAAAGCTCAATTCCGGGCTGAATGAATGATTTGATTGGTCGATTGATTCTTTAATTGATAGCCGCGATTGGTCGATTGCAGTACGCAAATTAGCTAAACTTGCGTCTGTTGTAATTTCCGAACCCAGATTCTACAATGATTTCAAAAATTAATGTTGCTTGGTGTAGTAAAGTAATAATAATTTTTTGTCTGGTAACAGACATCAGAGTGTAAAGTCCTTCTGCAAAAGTTCCCGTAAAAGCGAAAATCCCGACAAATCTTATTTGCAATTTTAGTATAGATTCAGACATAACGGCGGTAGCCTATTAATAATATAGAAGTGGCCTTTATCCTTGAAGTGAAAACTCTGTCAACAATTCTATAGTTCAAATGCTCGTAAGAGTAATTTTATTAGTTACTCAGTTTCTTGTCGGTGTTTATTGATTGAATTGGTTTTAATGCCGCTTTGAACAGTATTTCAGTCATATCGCGGGGGCGGGAGCACATAACAATGGGTTCCTGGTATTTCTCACACCATTTCTACCGCTACATCCTTTCCTAGCCTCGAGCTGCTATCCCACTTAGGTTCACGATTATCCACCCATTGTCGGAAAGAATACGTGCCGCCACCGGGGATCGGACCCATGACACCCCATGATTGAAGATAAGGAGTCTGACTTCTTGTCGGTGTATTTGGCGATTTATTCGCCGCTAGAGAAAATGGTGTCACCCGAGCCGCAGGCTATATTTAATTAATTTAGGTAATTCAGATTTAAAATCTGTTTGATGGAATTTTGATGGTGATCCACTGCAAATTTAGATTGTAAACAAATTATGATTCTTGTGACATTTGACCTTCAACTGCACACATACTGCATTCATGTAACAACGAAAATTATACTAAAACACAAAACAAAATGTGTCCCTAATCAAAAAGACCTTTTTTGAACAAATTTTATGGACATATGGACGATTACTCGTTTTACTACGTGAAAAATCAGTTTCACAACTGAAGAAGGCATAAAAATGTTTGATCATATCACCGACGAGGCTCCTAAGGGAAACACGTGCTATTATACCACAGCGCCGTTCATACGACTCTGTGTCTGGTATCTATTAACCAATCAAATTGCGACAATTTCCTTTGTATAATGATAGAATTTAATTCTTCCAAATATGTAAAAAGATGAAGAACCGCGACTTGTTGGAGAGACGTGCGGGCCGGCCGACAGATATATCCAAAATGAATTGCATTTCTGCCAAAGAACATGTTTATAGTGTTATACCGATGTTCTTTTTATCCAATGTCTATCTTTTTATTTCCCAATTGACCAATCGGTAGCCCCTCCCACTTACTCCGTTAGCCCCGCCCATTTACTCCGATAGAAAGTTCCACTTCGATTTTAAACTGCGTTATTTTGCAAACAATATGGCAAGCAGCATGTAACAGAAAAAGAAGAATGGTTGGTTGACGACCTTAATGTCAACTACAGCTTAATTAAGCTGAAGTTACGACGTTTAAGTCGCCAAACCAACAGAAATGCTTCACACAAATGGCTGCCAATTTCGGAGTTCAAAGTAAACTTAATGATTTCATTAGTCGACTGATTATTTCATTGACAGTCACGACTGGTCAAGTTATGAAATGCAACATTATCTCCTAAAAGCCATAGTAGTTGATTGGGACGTTAAACAGTATATAAGCAAACAGACAGTATCTGTTTGGGTCTTAAAGTGATTGAATTCACTTTTTTTGAAAATCGTCTGGTTTTTGTTACAAATGTTTATTATTAAGCACCTTTTGGAACATATTTCTTGGGATATATAATCTTACAGTGAAGGATATATCATTTTTGTCTGCATATAGGGTTAGGTTATTCTTCAAGCCGTTCTTAACCAATTCCCACATGGTAAAGTTTTAGACCAGTCCAAATTCAAAGAAGCTGCTGACGACAATTTTAAGTTGAAGAAGTCTTCAAAATCTTTGTCTTTTTGGGTAGAAAACATTGTGGATAATGAATAATTGCTTGTAACAAACAATTTCTTCATAATCCTCAATTGTTTTCCAAAGCTTTTATATTCAAGGGCGTTTAAAAGCATCACTGTGTGGGAATGGGTTGCAAATGAAATAGTTCACTGGATAGTCGAACATAAAGTGTTCACTTACGTTTTCAGGAGCAACACCTAGGTGAATTTTATGGACATGACATAGTGTTAACTGTTCAACTCGCCTGTGGAGTGATGGCCAAATGAGGGATTTAAATTGCTCCATTTCAACATGGGACCTACTACTCAAGTCCAAGACAAAACGAATCAATTTATTTTAGGTAGTTTGGGTTCTTTTTTTTTCCCAGTATTGAACTATGATACCAGAAAGAACACACATAGTCAGAAAGATAAGACCGAAACCATCTGATTGCATCTGAAGTATGACATTTAGCCTTTCGTTTCATTAGTAATATGTCCATAAAGTAAAATAATTGGCTACAGTTTGAATAAACTCTGGTTATGATTCACATAATTGTCTGTCAATGTTGGAGTTAAAGGTTCACTTTCGGGCTAAAATGGATGTTTTGATTGGTCGATTTGTTCTTCGAAAGAAAGTTTCAATCTGATAATTACAAACATCTAGTATTTCAAGAATGAATGCTTGTTTTAATCGATAAACCTACCGAGCGACGTTTCCTTTTTCGAAGAAGAAGGTCCCGGGTTCGATCCCATACGGCGGCACTCATCCTTTCCGACTATTTGTCTCTCACCAATTGGACGATAATCGTAGATCTATGTGGGATAGCGGCTGGAGGCTAGGAAAGGATGTAATGGTAGTACTTGTGTGAGAAATACCAGGATTCCATTGTTAGGTGCTGCAGCCGCCGCGATATAACTGAAAGATTGTTGAAAGCGGTGTAAAACCCCATTCAAACAAACGAATTAAATATAAAAAGAGTAATTTATGGCAACAAAGTTGATACCTCTGAATTCATTAACGAATTATGCCCCTTTTTGGACTTGAAAGTTTTACTTACTATCAAGCATTTGAACAGCCGAGCGTTGGCATCCGCATACTGTGCTCTTGTTATATTTGTGCTCTTTCCGGGAGTGAGTTCGAAACAAGCGACAGTCATCAATCTTAGCACATGTTTACTATACAACCCAGGATGCATTGAAAGGTACATTGTTTATTCTATTTTAATTTGGAGAAAAAATGTATACATTGTCGTTTTAATTCTAAAACATCGTGACTACAGCTTGGATCAAGCTGTAGTTACGAGGTTTCAGAATTACACCGACGATATCTTGAAATGGGATCAAAAAGAATTCCTGTTCGTGAATATGTCGCAATAGAATGTTGGTGTGGGTTAACATTTTTCCCGTTATAGTATTCCTAGTTTATTAAATTAAAAGAAAACAGTTCTGCTGTATAGAAACTCTGTACGCTGGACGATGAATACCAAAAGTCGATTGATAAGTGCATCCGTCGCCGCGATATGACTGAACTCAACCAATAAGCTGTAATTAAGACGTTTATGTTGCCAACCAACAAAAGTGCATAACACAAAAGTCGACGTTCAAAGTTCACATCTTGTCTAATTAATTGTTCTATGGTTATTTTTTTTTTGAAACATCGCTATTTGTCAAATTCCGACAGATTTGACGTTCTCATTTTATTACTTCAAAGTCGGTATTATTTAGAAGATGTGTTACGTTTTGCGTCCAAGATGTTTTATAAACTTCAGAAAATCACTCGAGCTTCTAATCAACAATAAACCTGGTTTGAATTCGCCAGAATTCGAATTGTTGTCCCTTAAGACTGCTGCTTGTCGCAATTTCAAAATTTATTGATAACTTTTTAACATTCACAAAGAAACCGCAATGTTCTCCTCCCCCCTGATTTCATTATACAAGAATTTAGTGTTTTCTGCTGCTATCCAAGGTACCAGGCGCATTATTTATCTTTAGTACATCGATGAGAGGCACATGCCGTATGTTGTTGTAACTTTTATCAATTCGTCGCTGGGCGTGCAAATATTGTCGCAACTACAGCTTTATTCAAGCTGTAGTGACGACGTTTTGCATGCAAAACGACAAACGTACGTCGGAAGGCTCGTTTTTGAATCTTAAAAAAGAAATCGCCACATGATCTTTTCTTATTCACACATTTTTTTACCTTACCCTAATCTTGAACCTCTCCTAGCAAACAAAGGGGGATTTCCGTAATCTCCCTATCCCATCCTACTTGAAATAAAGGTTACAAGTATGGTCGTCATATCGTTTTTCTTATGGATGTTTCAATTCAGTATTTTTGAATAAATCAAAGCACTGAAAGTTTAGTACTGATGATGGGCGTCTCTATTGGCATAGTAGAGTGATATGCCCATGTTGGTGTATAAAGTGATATTTTTTCATACAGATAATCCGATTAAGGCCAAACGTTTCGCCGTAAGCGGCTGGCATCATAGGTAATATAGGGTGCTTTCTATTCTAGTGTCCTGAGGACGATCCCAGTTGGGAAAAAGGTAATTGTCACAAGCGCCATTTTTCTCTCACCGATAGGAGCATGATAAATAATTTGCCTCATTATTTGGCTGAGCAGCTAATATCTCAAATTTAATGTTACAGTTGTACATGTACATGTCATGGTGTGAAAAATGACAGGAATCATTGGTAAGGTGCACCTACCAACCGCGGTATTACTGAGATATTACTGAAAGTGACGTTAAACCAAATTCACTTAATCGCAGTCTAACTAGCTTTCAATATCAATACTTTTTAACTTTTCCAAATTGACCCTTTTCTCATGACAGTCCATAAATAATTAAGATATCTTTTAAGAAACTTGGACAATATGAGATTAGCAATTCATTGAGAATTGATTCTAACAAGAAACAAATGAGAGGTTCTGCATACCTTTTAAACCTTCAGCGACCTAGTATTGGCTTAAACAAGGCCAATTCAAAATAATAATTAGTAACAACGGAACCTCTTTGAACATACGAAACTTGTGTCCGCTTATCTGTACATTTCCATGGCTTATCACTACCGTAGTACGTGTTTTCGTATGTAAAAGGAGTCTTTATGCTTTCAACAAATGATATAGAATCATCAAAATGTCCAGTTGTTTTGAAAATAACCGATATAAAAAAATCACCATATAGGTCTCACAGTATTCCAGGTTGCACATCCTATGAAGGTCCTAGATGGTTTGATTGATTGAGTGGGGTTTAACGCCACTTTTAACAGTGTTTCAGTCATATCGCATCGGCTGGAGCACCTAACAATGAATTCCTGGTATATCTCACACCAGTACTACCACTACATCCTTTCCTAACCTCCAGCTGCTATCCAACATAGGTTTACGATTATCCACCAGTTTCTGAGAGACAAATTTCGGAAAGGATATGTGCCACCGCGAGGGATCGAACCAATGACATCCCACGATTGAAGATTAGGAGTCCGATGTGCTACCGACTGAGCTATGACGACGGCAGGTCCCAGGTGGACAGCTGATATAAGACAACGGCTTCTGTAGTTATGACGTTTAAGTCCCCAAACCAACAAATATGGTTCACATCAATGTCAGTCAATATCTGAGTTCAAAGTTCATTTCCGGCCTAAATGAATGATTTGATTGGTCGTTGCGTTCTTTGATTGATAGCTGCGATTGGTTAATTATCCTCTCTTCTAAAGTCGCTGGTTCTCCGAAACGATGGATTTTAATAACTGTACTTTTACACATATATTTTCTCAAACAACAATTATAACCGTATGTTATTGAAAGTGGCAACAATTAATCGCCTAGACAATTTGATGAAATAATTTATATACTTTCAATGTTCGCGACTCTTGGTTTGAAGAAAGCTCTTCGGAAAGACCGCCCGTTTTAGTAAGGAAACCCCGCAAAGAAAGCGCTAAGTGAATTACAGTCCTTGAAATATTCATGTTTCCGACAAATATTCTTCGAAATAAAAGCTTCATAAGTGACGCAAAATCGCAATAATCTCAGCTATTGATTCCCATGTGGCCATTCTAAATATTTATTGTAGGTAAAAAAACGAGAGAAGTGTTTTGCATAAAGTGATATTGGTGTTATGCTTTTGTTTCGCAACTAGACATTCCACAGTCCAAATTTAGGGAAATCAATTGACCAATCACGGATTTCAATCAAGGAATCAACCGACCAATCGAATCATTTATTCAGCCCGGACCTGAGCGTTCAACTCCGAAACATTGGCCGCCATTTTTGTTCACCATTTTTGTTGGTTTTGCGACTTAAACTTCGTAACTACAGCTTATCAAGCTGTAGTTACGACGTTTAGGTCACCAACCAACTATTTTACGTTTTTGTTACATGACAGTGACCATCATTTTTGCAAAACAACGCCGTTAAAAATCTAAGAGGAATTTCCTGCTGCAGTTAATGGGCGGGGCAAAGGGAGTAAGTGGGCGGGGCCAGCTATTGGTCAATTGATTATATACCTACCGATTTTCCTTATAACACAATTCAATCCATGTTGACGAAATCGTACTCGATACAAAAGAATCCGTATCTGATGTGCTCTGAACTGATTAGGATATGGCTAGATGACGTCATTTTCCCGGTAAAAGGAGGTTATGCCAAGAACAGCGTTATTATGAATTTAAATAAGGGTTGATTTTAGGCAAATTCATTAGCATCTTTTTATCTGTTATAGTAAAAATTCTTTTGTATATAATAAATAGAATATTCTGATTTTGTAGTGATACGAAACCATGCACTGGATACCCGCCGCGTAGCAAAATTTGATATTTCAAGAGACCGAAGAAATTCCTGTGCTGCTCGAGTTGAATACAAAAGTTTACAAATCGATTCTTAATTCAATCAAAACCATGTGTTATTTTGGAGTCACAAAGACAGCTATTACTTTTTGTAGACTGGTTGCACATATTATGGTTTGGCCAAAATCAGTTTATGCAAATATTGCGTGCATCTTGGCTTCAAAACATATAATTCCGTTTCTTGCCAGGATTCTTAATTGAATCGAAAAGTCTAGCTACTACAAAACGTATGTTCATAATTTGATTAAAAAAAGACGAGTATTTATTAATAAATGTATTTAAAATATTTGAATAAAACAGAACTGCTATTAAACATTTTAATGCTGAGCCCGGAATATTCCTGTTTTGACAGGAGGTATAGACAAAGATCAGCATGCCCATATGTCCAGTCTGATCTTAGTCTACATCACCTGTTACTCTCTTTCATGACAGAGATGTTTACAAATTAAATTTTCAAAACAATTACTAAACCACTATTAGTGCTTCCAGTGCTGTCAGCCCTTTGATTTTAGAGCTATTTTGTAGAGGATTTAATTCAGTGCAAGCGTATGCGTCCAGTTTTATTTCATAGATACTTACACTATTTAACAAAATAGTCCATAGACGAATGTCCTTTTCAGCACGATCTTTTTACATAGTCAATTTGAATATCTTCGTTGAATAACGATGTTCAAGTCGCCCAGTATCTTTGTATACATCGAGAATGAGGACTACTCTTGAGTTATCTTCCTTGAAAACTCCTTAGAAACGCATTTGCCATATTCGTGTTTCGGTGTCAATCCTTAGTTTCTGTGCACGGATGGGTTTGTCAGTGGTATATTTTATGGTCTTGCTGTCAGTGAAAGAATCATTCGACCAATCAAATCATTCATTTAAAACGGAAGTGAACTTTGAACTCCAACACTGGCCGACATTTATGTGAACAATTCTAGTTGGTTTGGTGATTTAAACGTCATTACTACAGCCTTATCCAAGCTGTTGTAACCATTTTATTTTTTTATTTCGCGTAACTTGCTATAAAATTTGCAAAATATCGAAGTCAAACTTCCAAGACCAATAACAACACCCAAAACAGCAACCAAACCACAACCACCAATACCACAACCACCATCAACAACAACAAAATAAACGAAAGTCACAATTGGAAGTATATACGTAGATACTTACCCACTGGAATAAGTCCAGAGAACAACACAACAACAACAACAACAACAACAAAAAGTGAAATATTTATACCTGCTTTGATATCTGATTATCTTAATTGGGCTTTTTATTTTTGATTCTTGCTGAGATGATTTTTTCTTTACGAAATATTTGTAATATACATTTGCTACCGTAAAATCGAGACAAATTATTCTTGGTTCGTTTTTCGATCTATTGTTTTCATTCACGAAATACGACAAAAATGTCAAACACTTGATACTGGTTCTTCACAATCGCATGGTGTCGATACAATTATGTTAATTGTTATTATAAAATTATTTACACTGCTTTAATTTCCGAGATGCTTGGTTTGAGAAGGTTCGTAGAAGAAAGTCCTTCGTATTTTGCAAATAAATTTGAAAAAAAAACAACACCAACAACAACAACTAAAACAAACACTATCTGAATTACGCTTTTTCAAATATTTATATTTCTGCCAAGTCTCCGTTGAAAAATTCTCAGTAAGTGACATGAACGTGTCAAAACTATGTCACTGATTCCCAAGTGGCGATTCAAAAAAGTTTTTCACTGTGGTATTAAGGAAACAGAGACCGGAATACATTTTCTTCTGCTTTAGAAACATATAGCCGAGTAGATTTTGTGACACAGTAGCATTTCTCTGATCAGTAATAATCGTTTCCGAACTGAATTCAGTTGACAGCGCTGCTTAATATAAAGTACAAATAAGAATTATTTTAAATTCAGGGATACAAGATCCACGTATAAATACACTTTTCAGAAGCCACCAGCCCTTAAGTTGCTTTCACTTAATTAACCTTTTACGAGACAACACGTTTTAGACCGGTCCAAATTCAGAAGAGTTGCAGACGCATGTTTTTTAATTGATGAAGTTTTAAAAATCTTGTCAAAGTAAATATTGCGGATAATGAAGAAATTGCTTATTAATTTTCCACGATATGTTCCATTCTTTTCTTCAATGCCTTAGAAAGCTCGATTTTTATGGGAATCGGTTAAACGACTTACGCCAAAGTAGTCTTTATTTTACCGATAAGCCGGACAGATCAACAACGATTTCTTTTTAGTTAGACCACCTAAAATGTTTACGTCTGTCTAAAGACGGAAATGAAATTCCTAGCACGTATAGAACGTTGTTATTTCCTTGTCATTTCCTGGTCTCACAAACCTTTCAAAATTTGAATCTCTCTTTCGCATAAAGGTAATTTTGTTATCAAGGGTATGATAATAACTTTTGTGTACTTAAGTTAAAGCCTAGTTAACACAAAGAGCTGAACGACGGCGTAAAGTCAGATTTGTTGCTTGTAAAATATTCAACAAATGTAACAAACAATCATTCATCCAAGTGTCCTTATTGTACATTAGGTTTTGGTAAAACTGAACTACGAGCAAATGCAAGAGAATTCTTGTACATTCTAGAAATTACGTTCTCAAACTTAACCTATTCATATTGATTGAGAAACCCTGACAAATAAAACATATGAATAACTAAAATAACGTTCGGTCAATTAGGCCTTTCGAAATATATCAAATCTATCTGACATTTCATTAATGTTGTTGTCCAATGGCCATATATGGCCCGTACCAGGCACAGTATGACAAAGTCTTATTGAGGGAGAAGCTGCATTTATTAGTTTATGCAATTGTTTTCTGTGAGTGGACAATCTTTCATCTTGGGTTAAAGAGGTATCGGTATGTCTAAAACTTAGAATTTTCCCCAAAATACACCCAAACACGGGCATTATGTACAAATTTTAACCAGCTATTATACTAAGTTATTCTAGAATTTAAACAGGCGCATCTTGATTATTTACAACACCCTGCACCATTTATCCATCGAAAGTCCGTATTTACGAAAAAGAAGAAGAAGAAGAAAAAGAATACAATGTTTACATATCTGAATTATTCAAGCTTGATTTTGCACTTTCGATGTATCAGTGAAAAAGGTTAAATGATTTACGTTCTATTTGATAACCACTGTGTTTGCTTAACCCCACCGAGGTACATTTCCACACATACATGCCTCTTACTGGATGCATGAAGCTTATCAATCTTAAAATACAAGACAATATCTCGGATATCTAGACAGGACAGGAAGTTTTCTGAACAAATGTGTCTTTTTTTTTTATTTTAAATCTTTGCAAAACAAGATCTCCACAGCTTGAAGAGAAATTCGTTAAATTTCCTGTGCGTGAACACATCGCCATAAAACTGTTTTCTTTTAATTAGATCTCTTGGGAGACAAATCCCTTTCTGAAATGAGAAAACACAGAAACATGCAAACTTCTGTAATCAAAGGCAAAAAACATTGGTTTATTTTTTTTCCCCTGGGTGCAGGTGCCGAATAGTGTTGTTCTTTTATGTCGAAAATTAGCTTCGATTGATAAAAAGGATATTTTACCTTTGCGATTATGGAATCACAAGAGTCATACTGATAAATGATTTATAAAAAAATCAAAAGATAAATAATTTTAAGGCTGAAATAAAGATAACAAAAGCTCACTCACCGCCTTACGAAATGAAAACAAGGAGACCACGAGTTGCCATGACCCAATTTACCTATCGCGATGGCTGGAGCACCTAACCATGGATTCCTGGCATTTCTTGCACCAGTACTACCACTACAACCTTTCCTATCCTCCGGCTGCTCATCTCACATAGGTTTACGATTATTCATCCATTGGTGCGGTCGGAGATCGAACCCGGGACCCCATGACTAGGAGTCCTACACGCTATGACCACGGCTCTAGGCCATCTCGTTTCAGAAAAGAAAATCATTAAGCTATTTCTTCTTTATTTTTCCAAAAGAGGATGTATCTAGACAGTTTTAAATATATTACCTTTTGGCCACAATAAGAACATCTTTTGTTTCAACGTTAATTAGGGTGAGCCTTGTCAGAGCCAAAATTTGACTCGAATGTAATTATATAAACAATCTTGGTAGAGGCCTAATACGTGATGATGTAACATACGAAATCCAAAAGCTATAGAAAAAACAAATAAAACGCCACAGTTATAGGCCTTCTTGTTCCAGAGAAGAATATTTCTCAAGATTTCATTCATTATTTCTATTCAAAATGGGATGAGCCAGGATAGAGCCTAAATATGAGTCCGCAGCCGTCATGTAAACAAATTAGAGAGACCTCCAATAGGTTTACTACATACCAAATTCGAAGTCTCCAGACGTTTTGGTTTCAGAGTAGAAGATCTTTAAAGAATCTATTTTCGCTCTTTTTTGCTGCCATAACAGCCAGATTTTAAAGCAGATTTAGTAGATTTCAATTATTTTAACAACTTCGGTAGATCTTCACCAAAGGAATTTATTTACAAAATTTTATTTCAATTGGCTAGAAGAAGGAGAAGAAGATGTTTCAATTGACGACGGACATTGGGATATCTCAGTAGCCAATGTTGTGCACTTCGTGCTTTAAGTAGCATAAAAATCAAAGCTTTGTCGTGTTCGAACAAGTGGACATCCTTTCTTGAGATGTGTTGAAGTAATTAAAAGGCAGAGTAGCAGAATGGAGTTAACAGAGAATCAGAGTAGAGATAGTATAGCGTGAATAGAAAATAATAAAAGTGCTGCAAGCACTGTAATCGGTCGTCGCTTAATACTGGAGCAGAGTTTTTTTTTCTACAATAGGCTTATGTGTTTAAGGTTTGAGGTTTTTGCATTCACCATAAAAAGGGCTGGAACTATATATCAACAAATCCAGTTATCTAAAACAATGGTTTTGAACAATTATGAATGAGAAAAAGTACATATGTATATACGGCAAACAAATAGCTATTATTATGAAGCCATACTTCTATGTAAGTATTTCAAGTTGTTTGATTTCGCAGAGTTGTAACACTTTCCTTGTTAATATCATTTTATGACTTTGTTGATATTATTCATAATACGGGTAATGACTTGCGTCTTTGACGTTTAAAATTTGAGAATTAATGTTCGGAAATCTCTAGTGCTTCGAATCTATCATAAACCTGTCATTTGTTTGTCTGTCTTTATAACAAGGATTCAAATAGTTGTAGCAAAATTAATCCCCGAAGAATACAGCTAGCCACAATTCTGAAGTTTATTGATATGTATCTGACATTTCACAGAGAAACTGTCATGTTCTGTATTCATCTTTATTTCATTAGAAAAGGTTGAAATGATATAGAAAGAAAGACGAAAAGGGGAGAGAGAAAAACAAATAAGAAGAAAGAGACAAGAAGGAGATAAATAAAGTAAAAAGAAAGAAAGGTGGAGAGATGACGATAGAAAAAGGAGGGAGAGAAAGGTAGAAAGAGATATTGCTTATTGTGATATCGTTATACCAAAACTTTCACAATATATGACAATTCCTTGCCACCTATTTGCCGACTTAATGGTTGACGATAATATTTTCGTCAAAAGTAACTATATCACCAGACCCTGACTTCGAAAATAAACATGTAATATTTCAGCAAAAATGAGGCAACAGTAAGAAATAAGGACTAAAACTAAGCAAGATGTTTCATGCATGGTAAACTACTAAGATTCGGAAAATGGAGTTGTTTTTTTTTTGTTTTTCGGAAAAATAAGTGCTTCAAGTAACATAAAAGTATCCAATTATTCCAGGTGAGTTTTATTTTTAACCAGCCCTAAAATGGATGCTAGAATGTTGATTTATGGCCTAAAAAGTAATTGTCTTAAATTTTCCATGAACAAAAAAGACCCCTGTGAAATATTAACCTGTACCGAAGCTTGATTGTATAAATTACACGAATACATAGGAATGTTATTTTACTGATACGGAGATCCTTTGAATACAAAAATACTACAACATGATACTCTAGAGTTAATGTATGGTCAACAAAAAGATTGAAAAAGCTGAATATTTGATAATGACAAATACAGGGATATTTTGGAAATTGGGTGAAAATAAATACTTGATAAAAGAATTTATGACAGGCAAGCAAGAACTTGTAATCACGTAATAGCAAAGACCTAGTACTAAATCAAATGAGATTTGACTAAATGTATTTTTTGCGGAAAGTTCAATTTACTAAAGCAAGATAAAGCGCTTAATATCCGAAATTCATACTGAAGTGCATTTAAACTTTTGAAAAAAATAGAAATAAGCTGAATTTGTAATGGAAATGACTGTTCATAACTTAAAAAAATGGATGAAGGAAAGGGAAAAAGGCGAAAATATTTCACTTTATGAAACACCCCAAAAATCAACGAAATATAACCCGAATGGAACCGACATTTATCGGGTAAACACGTTATCTCTCGATTTCACCGAAAATTACCCTAATTGTAGTTTCTATGCAGTATCGATTATGCGAATAGTTTTCGCTAACAAATAAGTCGTTATTGACACCACCCGAAGACCAACGACCCTCCCAAATGAATTCTGATATTCCAAGTAGGGCATAAGGAATGAATTACAATAACTTTAATTTTTAAGGAACTCAGTAGATTTAACATGAAGAAAGAACACTAACCGTAAAAAGGGCATTAATAAATATTGGAAGAGCAGATACTTTTCCTTTATCAAATTTTCACGAAAATCTGTTCAAGAGCCGCATTAACCCTTGTCATGCTGAGCCCGGAATATTCCGGTTTTGGCAGGAGGTGTAGACTAAGATCAGACTGCACTTATGTGCAGGCTGATCTTAGTCTACGACTCCTACTTGTGCTTTTTCTCCCAGAGTTGTTTATAAAGTTGATTGATTTCTAAAAGAAATATTGATTTTTGAACAACAAGTTATATCAGTGCTTTCAGCGCTTTGATTTTACAGCAGTTCAGTAAGGTAATTTATACAGCA
Organism: Fragum fragum; assembly: GCA_946902895.1. Lineage (NCBI taxonomy): Eukaryota > Metazoa > Mollusca > Bivalvia > Cardiida > Cardiidae > Fragum > Fragum fragum. Next base: position 27,282,830 of record OX336365.1, read on the forward strand.
TGACAAGGGTTAAGATTCTCGGGTAACATCTACCAATCGTTAAAGTACCGATAAATTAACGTTCCAAATAAACGTTAATTTCATTCAAACGTTAGAAACACAATTTCTTATTACAAATATTAAAACAGAACGCAGATCTCGACTTGTGAAACAAACCATGAAAATTTACTACTTGGTGTTACTTTTCTTTTAATTCTGTAAGGGTTATAAGCAAACATGCTGCGCCATAACGTGAAAGATAGAAGTCGATGATTTTCTAATTGTCCCATCATGTGACCAAGTGCATAAATAAACTCTGTATATTTCCGACGAAATTAACCGATCAGCGTTGTCGGGAAAAAAATCGATTGCCAAAATTAGTCATTTAAATTACTTCCTCAGTGACATTCTTACACCTTATTTTGTATTTTAACACATTTCCAGCCTATTTCTTTAGATTGGACAAAATTAAAATAAGCTTTTGACGACAATCTTTAGTTGGTAGAGTTTTCAAATCTGTATTTTGGGGGTAGAAAACATTGTGGATAATGAAGAAATTGCGTGTTAAAAGTGTTTTTCTTCATTTCTTATAATTTTTTCGAAGGCCTTTTTTCTTGAGAGGCGTAGTCAGATAATTGAGACGTCATCAAATAGTTCAAAATTTCCAACGCCATCAAATACGTTCATTTAACCCTTTCCTGTTTTACATGATTTTAGACCCGTCCAACTTCAAAGGTTTTGCAGATGAAACTTTAAAGTGGATTTAATTTGAAAAATTACCATTCATTAGGGTAGAAAATATTGCGGAAAAAAGAAGAAATTGCTTGTTACAAGCAATTTCTTCTTTTCTCACAATGTTTTCTAAAGTATAAAATCACGGGGACGTAAAAACCAGGGATTGCACAGGAAAGGGTTAAACAGGTTTTCCTGTATAATAGATCTATTGTATTGAAACTATATTTAGATATCAGACGGAAATTATTTTAGTTTTCACTAATTGACCGACAACAGTTGCCGCGGCTGTCTATAAAAAAATCCAAAGAGTCTCCGGTTGATCAACTAATTTTGACCAGAAGTGGCTGGTTTGGCTACATAAACGTCGTAACAACAGCTTATTCAAACCATTCCAGTTTTTCTTACATGGTACTTGGTTGGAGTCGGTGGTTGTGGCCAGTGGAGTCAGCTGATGGGGCCAGCGATTGGCTAATTAGAATATTCGGATCCTACAACACTGCTATGTTGCTCCATGCCGTCGGTTTAATTCCAAAAGCTCGTAACTACAGCTTTGATAATGCTGTAGTAACGAGGTTTTTGAATAACACCGAGAGTATAGTGAACGTTGTGAAGAAATAAATTATTTTTTCGTCTGGAAAGAGACATCTGAGTGTAAAATCCTTCTGCAAAGTTCTCGTGAAAGCGAAAAATCCGACAAATCGTATTTGCAATTTTGATATAGATTCAGACATAAAGGCGATTGCCTATTAATAATATAGAAGTAACCTTTAGCGTCGAATTTCAAGATGTATATAGTGTAGCTTTGTGTAAGCAACCTCCATTTTAATTCAGAAACTTGCACACATAATATAATTTAGTTTGACTGACACAATCAAACAGGTGGATAAATGTCGATTCTTGTGGACAGTTGCTAAAGTAATCTACATTTCGAAAGAAGAATTCTATATAAAGTGCGAATGTGTGTCTTCGGTGAATTTCCTATCCAACTAATTCATTGAATGTGACAAATCTTTTAAAGCGTCTTTTAAACCCATTACCACGTCCGCCAAGAAAAATGCTTTGGAAAAACATTGTGGATAATGAAGAAATTGCTTGTTACAAGTATTTTTTTCATTGTCCGCAATGTTTCTAACCCCAGGTACAATGATTTCTTTTCTTAAAATTCCACCAATATGAAATTGTCTTCTGCAACTCTTTTCAATTAGGAACACTCTAATTTGTTTTTATGTGGTAAAGGATAACAGCCAGTGTTGTTGAAATGGTCGTTGAACGTCATATCCTACTTCATGTGCTTCTTTATACAGTTTAACAACCAAAAAATTTATGGGCTCTGAAAGTAGTTGAAGTCAGTTCGTGTCCAAATTGTCAGGTTTTTTGTTGCACCTTATATTGAACAATATAATGGATATCATACTATTTCTGTCTGCATATAGAATTTAGGTTTTTCCTCGATTTGTTCTTGAAGTATAATTAACCCATCCCCACACAGTTACGCTTTTTAACGCCCCCAAGAAAAAAGGTTAAAAATATTGTGGATAATGAAGAAATTGCTTGTTAAAAGCATTTTTTTCACAATGTTCGCTATCCCATTAGACCATTTTTTTTTTAAAAAAATTCATATACTAAAAATGTCGTCTGCAACTTCCTTCAATTTGAACCAGTCTAAACTGTTGTCGTCTGGTAATTGATTAAGGGTAATCATAGACAGCCAAGTAAACTATAGTGAAATATAAATAACGGCTGAAATAGAAACAACCAACAGGGTTGAAATATGACCAGTACTTACAGATAAATTACTGAATAAAGAAAAGAAGAACGGGTTTTCTTAATGTTCACTCAAATCACCAAAATATATACGACATACAATTTATTTACAAATTCTTCAAACATAGAACGCTTTTAAATGGCCTGTATTTTGATCTCCTGGGATACAAACCATATAAAGGGTTAATGACATTTCTTTAGTCCATGGCATTATACAAGCTTGTTGAGTCTCTCAATTCCAATTCCAATACCGAAAAATACTTTTTTAATGAGAATTAGTTTTATTTTCACCTCGCCAAGGCGTGACGTGCCCTTTAGAGGTATTGCTGACAGTCGTCCGTCCATCCGTGAACTAATCTTAAAAGATCTTCTCTAAATATACCTGATTGCAACGAAACTTCACAGAAATGATTTCTTTGAGGTGCTATATATTCTCCAAAGAAAGTGAATCCACTATAAGCCGTGCGTTGCAATAGCAACCTAAAGGAATTTATTAGAATTTCTGCTAAATAAGAAGGTTATGGCATGAAGCTTCGCATTATGTTCATCGATTAAACCTTTTCTAGTAATAATCATAATATCAAACGAGCCGTGTACTTTTAATATTCTGATTTTATGTTAAAAGGAGGAACCCATTCTTCAAGATGCCTTCTCCTACTAAACTGTGAAGATCTGAGTTTCAAAAGTTGCATGTAACATTGTCGTGTGGTCCCCTACCAAAAATCTTCAAATCATCCTACCTACCAGTTAGATTTCAACAAAACGCCAAGTGTATGATGCAAGGCTGACATTCTTCTACGAATTCAAATCCTTGCATAATTCTAGTTATAGCTAACATAGCTAAAGAAAGGAAAAAATTCTTATAGAAAATAGTTTGTCTCTCTGTCCACCAAAATGCAACACCCTTTTTCTTTCCTACTTTTGTTTAAACAATTTCAGGAAAACCTTTCTTCAAATAGCAGCAAATCAATTTCATTGGTACATAGATCACGTTAAGAAATCAATGAGCCAGGAAATGTTTTGATAGAATAACAAAACATCTTAACATATTTATGTGTGCCAAATATTGTTATACAAATCAATAATAAAGATATATTTAACCATTATGTACAAGCATATCTATATTTGGACTACTGTAAGCAAAGGAAATGCTTATTAATACCCCATTGACAATTATTCCATGAATTCCTTAATTGTTTGTTTTAAGCTAATCATATATCATCATTTGTTTATACTTTCGTTTAGTATTTAATGATCGCTAATAGAATAGTAAAACAACAGACAAATGTATTGATTCCTAAGCTTAGTACATCCTATCCCTATTTATTTCTCGCAAAATTTGGTAGTACGATTACATAGAAAATCTGCAGAAGTGGAAGGGCTTCGAACCTGGTCCGCGTAAATAAAAAAAGATGGTAATTTGCGCACTTCACAGATGGTCCGTTTACCCGTGACGGGTAACAATTGAGTAAAAGTGATGTCTCATTACAAAATAGACGGATATCAAAATTTGACATTTCATTTATTAAGGTTTGCATCGAAGAAGAGGGGATATAATGGTTTACTTCTGTCCGTCCATCCTTCCGTCCGCCAGTTACCACTATTTTTCATCGCATTTTCTCAGCAACTATTCATAGCATTGACTTGAAACTTAGTATGGGATGCGATATGGGATTTAGCAAATCGAACTCCGCACGTTATCTACTCTCTGTTTTACGAATTAGTTTTGTTTTCGGACATTGCCTGGAATATTTATGTATTTTTGTCGGTTTTTACTGAGCAACTATTCATACCATTGACTTGAAACTTGGTATGCAGGTTCAGCTAGCGGTTCAAAATGTCGCTAACCAACTTTAAGTCTGTCGTTATTTCGTCCTGTTTTACAGTTCAGTTTACTCTCAAATATATCACTGGTTAAGTGGTGTGACTTTGCCGCATTTGTCTCAGCAACTGTTAATAGAATTGACTTGAATCTTGTTCTTGAGGTTCAGCAAAGGGTTCCACATGGTGCTTTCTGAATCATGTCCGCAGTTATCGCAGTCCTGTTTGACGACTTAGTTTGGAATCGGATTTTGACTGGTATAGTTGCATTTTTGTTAGCAACTATAAAAAGTTTCTACCCGAAACTTGGATTGGAGGTTCTAGTAGGTGCGCTACATGGTGCTTACCAAATATATTCCACAAAGGGAGAATTTCATTTTTACTGTAATAACTTAGTGGTGCAAGCGGGGTGTATTCAGTGAGTTTCGACTCACATATTTCTTGTTAATCTCTGCTTCGTTGGCGTTGATGCAATTAGAAGTCAAGCATGTCTTCTTCAGATTACTAATAATATCCACAAAACTAGATTTGTTTTTGCGTGTGTAGTTTAATAAACAGAATAAGATCTGATAGAATAAATGACCTAAAATTATCCAACGCACCCGTTTGTCATCCCCCGCCGTTTCGGCGAAGGGGATATAGTAATGATCTCCGTCCGTCCTTCCGTCCTTCCGCCCTTCCTTCTTTCCGTCATTCCGTCCTTCCGTCACTTAGCTTGTCCGGAGCAAATCTCTGAAAGTTATCAGTATCATTGCTATCAACTTGAAACTGAATAGGTCAATAGATCTCATTGAGGAAAAGTACAGTGCACAAGAACCACAACTCTTGCTTGCATAATTTTGGAGTTATTGCCCTTTGTTGTTTTAAAGACCAAGATTTTGTCCGGTGCATATCTCTGAAAGTATAATATCTATTTACTTGAAACTTCATAGGTGGATAGATCTCGTTGAGGAGACGTGCAGTGCACAAGAACCACAACTCTTGCTTGCATAATTTTGGAGTTATTGCCCTTTGTTGTTTTAAAGACTTAGATTTTGTCCTCAGTATATCTCTGAAAGTATAATAGCTATTATCGAACTCATTGAGAAGAAATGCAGTGCACAAGAAGCCTAAATCTAACTGGCTTCAGTTTACTATCAAGCTTTTACGGCGAGGGATGGCCATGTCCGACATGGCTCTTGTTTATTATGTATAGACTAAAAATTCATTATGTTGTATATTCAACAGAATTAGATAGGTCATATATGAGCAGCTTTTATCGAGAAACGACAATAACTGTTTCTTAGACATATATTGACAGATTACCGATGAAATTTACTAGTGGGTAGAAACGTTCCTTAGTCGGGTTTCTTTGTACCTTCTCACCTATCAAACGCCAAGCAAACAAATAGTTGGCATGAGATTGGATTAGAATTATTGTGCACGAACAACATTTACGGTTCAGGCCATAGGCTATTCCTTATTCTTTAAATCAAAATCCCATATCGAGTCCAGTAAATGGATATTGTTAACCAATGCTTGTATCCAACTCATGGTTTTCGATGAAAACATAGATTTCTGAAAACTCTGTTAATGGGTGATGCATGTATTAGTTTATTGGTATTGACACATGCATAAAGATTTCGAAAGCAATGGTTCGTCGTGAGAAAAAGTGATATCAACCCGATCAGGACATTTCAGGTCATTCTGAAAAAGTGGACACGACTTGAAGGCCGATCGCTGCGTAAACTTGTAAAGATTTTAGTTAAACAGTTTGTGTGACATTTAAGTAGTGTTCAAGACTGAAAATAGGTGGTCGTATGACCAGGTCTGGCTATATTACACCTCAACTCATTCTATCGAATCGTGATATAAATTTTCCTAGCGTGGTGTATTTGATAACTAAATGTCATTTCTGTTTAATTCAAATCGCGTATAAGTCTCATAAAAGGAAAGAGGCTGTAGTAAAGATGTAGAATAGCATTATTCTTAGGTTGTTATGATGTTCTTATGAAAACGAGATAGCCTCGAGGATAATAAACCGTCCTCTTTTAGAATGTCTCTGGATCTATAAATAGATATATTTATACAAATATCCTTTGTAGGAAGGTTTTCTCATTTTTTTTTGAAAAGTCAACAATTAAGAGCCAAAATGATTAGATTTAATATCTAAAACGAATTGAGCCCCCGAAATTCCTTATTTGAAGAAAGCGCCTTCGGAAAGATACCGTCGTATAAAAGTAGGTACTTGGGCAAAGAAACCGTTAACTGGTTTACAGACTTTAAAATATTTATGTGCCTGACAAATCTTCTTCGAAATAAATGCTTTGTAAGTGCCGCAAACGTGAAATAATCACGGTTATTGATTCCCATGTGGCGATTTGGTAAAATGTACTGTTTGCGAAGAAACCAGTCAACGTGTTTGTTTGAAGGAACATTACTGATCTGCATTTGTATTAGCGTCGGTTATATTTCTGCTCAAACAAGGGATATAATTGTATAAATTTACCCCAGACCTTACTCAACGGATCTGTATACAAATTACATTTTCAGTAAGTGTAGAATAATAGACCAGAAAGAGACTTTGTCAGATGACCTTGACCTTGGAATCAACAGATGCATATAGACCATCATACTAAATATGAGCAGCGAAGGTTTTGATAGGCGTGGAGTATTTTGCAATATATTTTGATTAGTTTTTGCAGGGATTTGACTTTGATAGATGACTTTGACCTTAGTAACAGCAGATACGTATCGATAAACTCTATCATCATGCAATTATGAGCATTAAATCTTAAATAGTACACTTAAGGATACACATTCCCACCGTGTAGAATTACTATGTTAATCGATTAGTGACCTTAATTCATTAATAAATAAACGTCTGATTACTCATCAAAATTTTTAGAGTCGCATTAGATTTTGGGTATTGGTTCGTGTAAGCTAAGTAACGACAGATCTAAATAAAATTACTGACAAAAAAGCTTATTTATAAAATAAAGAAATAAACAAAACAAAAACCGACTGTTTTATATTATCATTCTTCATGCAGTTTTCTAAAAACAAAACAACTGTTTTATATATCTTTCACTCCTTATGAAGTTTCCTTAAAACAATTGAAGATATCTGTTAATCATTATGGTAGGTTTAACACCCTAAAATGCACAACTGAAATACATTTGTCCTTATACTTACGTGAAACTTCTCAGTTTTTCAAGGAATCAAAATGGTTGATAGTGACAAAGATGTTAGGGCGAAAAGAAGCAGTTTTTCCTACTCATTGCGAGGAAAACTTTGCCAACTAACTATTAATGTTGCAGTCATGCTCTAGACACGCTCGCTTTTAACATATAGCCGTGACCTGTAACCTTACGAGTATGCACCTTGCAAATGATGTAGAAAAAATCACTTAGAAACTGTACAAACTCATTTTAACACTTGGCTGTGGTCCATTACATACATCATATTCGCAAAATTTGTTTCAAATGGTGCACTTTGTCAAGATAATAACTGTAAATATACATAATATGTTTAAAAAACATCCACAAAGTATGAGTTATGCTCCGGAAAAACTAAGGCGGATTCTGGATGGACTTCGCCCAACCAATATATATTTTCGCCAATCGGTATGGATGAATAAATAGGTTGCTAACGACATGACAAACTCTCAAAGATAAAATATTCAGTCAGTTTTGTTTGAATGATACATCATAGGAACAAATTAAATGAAACTAAAAAAAAAAAAAAAAAAGAAATGAATAAATAAATAAAAAAAATCATTGCCTTGCTTGCACCAATCGTTATACATAAAAAAGGGTTCGAGGTTTACTACTTCTATTAATTAATTGAAATTGGCGTTAATATTAGTTTGGGGACAAAGTTAACCCTTGATATGCTGTACAAATTACCTTAATGAATTGCTGTAAAATCAAAGGACTGAAAGCACCTATAGAAGTTGTTGTTCAATAATCAACATTTCTTACAGAAATCAATTTCATAAACAACTATGGCAGGAAAATACAAGTAGGAGGTGTAGACCAATATCAGGCTGATCTTGGTCTACACCTCCTGCCAAAACCGGAATATTCCGGGTTCAACATGACAAGGGTTAAGTATTGATGATACCAAGGAAGCACATGAATAAGTAAACTTTGTCGTGAAATAACAAAAAGAATGTTCAAAACGGCTTATATACTATTCAATTCCATCCAATTTTATTCAGTACACTTTTGTTTCGATGGTTTGTAAAACGCCTAAAATTGTTTAGGTGTGAATTGTTGTGTTTTTAAAGTTTATCATTCTGAATTGGGAATCCGAGCACCACCTTGTGAAAATTAACTTAATCAATTACCAGGCGACAAACTTTTAGAACAGTCCAAATTGAAAGATAAAAACTTTTTCAATGATAACCGGCACGAATCAATCCTGTGTTTTACTCAATCCATAACCCTTTCCTTGTTTTTATGTCCGTGTGTTTTTATTCTCGAGATAAACCCTGTAGAAAAAGAAGAAACTGCTTGTGACAAGCAATTTCCACTTTTCCCGCAATATTTTCTACCCTACTGAATAATTATTTTTAAAATAAAATCGATTTCATATTGTCGTCTGCAAAACCTTTGAATTTGGACAGTTCTAAAATTTTGCAAAACAGTCAAGGGTTAAGTTAGCTCCAGTTGGTATTAATTTCTTCAGGGTATCGTCAGTGAAAGGCATAGTCCCGAAAAAACATTTAGGAAATCTCTCATAACCAGTGGTCCCAGCCCGATCCGAGCCAATGGCCAGCAACTCCTAATTTCTATCTCTTAACCATGTTGAAATACATAAGGAGACTGAAGGCACACAATCATTATTCCTTCGACTTTTCGCTTTGTTTATTAACTCATTACCAGACGACACAATTTTAGACTACTCCAAATTCAAAGAAAGTGAAGACGACAATTTAAAGTTTAAAAGATTTAGAATTTTTCAACTGTCTGGGGAGAAAATATTGTGTAAAATGGAGAAATTGCTTGTTTCAAGCTATTTCTTTATTTTTGACAATGTTTTCCGAAGTGAATTTTTTGAGGGGCGCCAAAAAGCGTCATTTTGCTGGAATGGGTTAAGGGAATTCACAAAGAGGGAACATCAATTCGGAGGACCGAAAGCAAAATCGTTGTAAATGCATCTTGAATAAGAAATTATTACTACATTCTTGTAGCCACGGATGAAATATATTATTAGAACTAAGTCGCATTATACATGTTCTCTCATACGTTTCACGGAACCCAAAACACAAAACTGACAGGTTTATTATTGCTATGGTTGACGTATGCGAGTTGAGTATTCAAAATCTCGCGATTTCATTAAAACGCATGGTTACTCCGAAGGTTTTTTGAGAAGCCGAAGACGAATGGATAATAAATAAGTCTTATAAATGGATCATTGTAATATACACATCGGATTTCATAGAAACTCAAGTACCACAGCCCAACCACGTTTCATATCTAAGAAAATGAATACGGTTGCATTTCGTGAAAGTAAGATATAACGTCGGTGCGCAAGCAAAATGTCGTGACTGCAGCTTTAATATGGCCATTGGTCGCTCTCCTTAATGGATGTATAACAGCAGTATTAGCAATACCAACAAGAGACCGACAAACCGACACCACCAGTGTAAAATGCATTTAAGCATCAAGTGATATGAAATAGATAGGTTTAAATCAAACCTTAACTTCCAACTTACAATGCCTATATGAAGAAACAAAAACTTGACGACCGTATGGTCGACCTTCTTGTTCTTTTAGAAGTCATCTAAACATTACGCTATCGATTGAAGCCCAGTCGGGCAATGTAAAAGCGCCAAGATCTCCCTAGTCAAAACTAAGTAAATTCAGCCGAATTCACAAACGAAAATTATTCACTCAGATTCCATCTAAGAATTAGGTTATTTATAGAACTGCACATATTTACATGCCAACATAATAAACTTAAAGATATGTCACAGAAATCCATTAGGTAGGTGCTCCAGACTCAGCGATAATACTATTAATAGCGGCGTTAAATACCAGTCATTCAACCAATCAAAGGACTTTAAGACCTTAATATCCATTTCCAATAAATGCAGTTCTATATAATTTTATAGAAGCGCACCTGAGGCTTAACTGGATTTCCATATGAAGCACGATTTTAATTTTCTAAAAGAGTTCTACGAAATCGCAGTTTTCGATTTTGTAGTACTTGTAGATATATTTTAGATCGTTTGATGCCCTAGGTTGTGACGAATGTGATAATATTATCTTTATTATTTATGGTAAAATATTTGAAAGCTATGCACAAAAATACTTCAGTCATCGACACGGCGATTTCACGGTAAGCTTATGGTAATCGAGTAGTATTTGGACGAAGACTGTTAGATAGCCCAGCCCACTGCCTCCAACAGGAAATTCGATTTAGATATTAAACGGCGTTACTTTGTCCAACGAACAAATACGTAAGCAACAACAACAACAACGACGACGACAACAATCGCCAAGCTAACCAATGGGTAGTGAAAGAGAATTCTTCCCATAATGTAGTTCATGCGAATTGTATATTTAATCGTTGAAGCTATACAGTCTTGGTGGGGTGGTCTTCCATAACAACTGGGACTGCATTACAGTCTGCATACACGACCATGGGAAAACCGTCGGATGGACCTGTTAAGATAGTGTACCAAAACAGCTCAAGGTCAGCGTTTGATACCACACGGCGATCTTTTCGATACATTTTCGGCCTGTATATGAGTACGATACCCACAAGATCTTTCATTTTAAATAAACATGTTTTACTCGTTGTTTTAAAAACGAGATCGATAAGCTTAAGTCATCCCTATAACAAAGCAATCATCGCATCATGTGCCTCGGTACGTCATCGCACGATTTTGGAGTTACAGCAAGTTTACGTGCACCGTTTTACTTCCGCGAAGGGACAGTCGTCTGCGGATCACTAATTGTACAGACGATAAAATTCTAGACTGGTCCAAATTCAAAGGAGATACAGGCGGCATTTTTAATTTGATGACACATTTAAAAGTATGTCTTTTTGGAAAGAAAACATTTTCCACATTATTTTTCAAAGCATTTTTCTCTAGGTGCGTAGAAAGCGGAGTCAAGTGGGAAAGGGTTGAATAGGTTTCAACCTAGATTGCAAAGACCATTTTGAATCCTGCTTCATAGAACCATTGTTTTTGTCACGATTTACTTTTATGGAGGATTACGACAACGATTAAACCACATCGTAGGCGTTTACAGTGTAGCAAGTCTGTGTAAAAGGAAATCCATATTTGAGTCGTGACGTGACATTTGGAACTTTTTCCTATTTGCGTGAAGCGCGCACACAGAGCAGCCTAGATAACCACATAGTGCATATAGAATGTTTGCTTATTTGTTTAACATTGAGTCAGTAGCAATCTGATAAAGCATAGTAAAGGCTCTGATCAGACTGTGCAGATGCACAGTCTGATCCGAGTCTTTACTTAGCGCTCATGTGAAATGGTATCTTTTTCTTTATTCAATACATGTGGCCAAAGTCTCTAGGGATCGTCGTGTAAAGGATTAAAGCCTGGTAACTCAATAAGGTCAACATGTCGAGTTCTAAACAAATATTCCTTTGTTGGCGATTCATTAGTGTCACATATTACTCTAAGAGTGATCGAAGTTGGTGACCTGGTACTTCTAGAAACGTGTTATAGGCGGAACCAACTAACCAGATTTCTACATTAGCAGGGTTTTTTTTTTGTCTGAAGAAGAAAACAACAACAACAACAACAACAACAACTACAAAAAAAAAAAAAAAAAAAAAAAAAAAAAATCGATGTTTAAAGCGGAACTTGAAAAGATTGCGGATGAAAAAATTAGCTTCGAATTTCCATAAGTCTTTCAGATATTGGAAAGAATGGGATCAAACTGATTTTGTAATGCAAATACTGATCATAACTTAAAAAAAAAAAAAAAAAAAAAGAAAGGAAAGAAGCAAAACCAATTCGCGTTACTTGACGCCAAATAAGTCAACGAAGTACAACATGAATGGAAACGTAATTCATCTCATAAACAAGCTATCTTTCAGTTTCACCAAAGATCGCAGCACTAGTAGTGTCCATGACGTATCAATTACGTCACTGACTTCCGCTAGCGATCCACTCGATATCGAAATCACTCCAAGACTAACGACCTCACTCGAAAAATTCAGATGGAATTAAATTTGAAATGAAACCACCCTATGTGGTAGAATATTGATGGAAAAGAAGAAATTGCTTGTTGCAATAGATTCCTTCCTTTTCCACAAGGTTTTCTCAATTATAAAAATCAAAGCGACGTTAAATACCGGGTTTGTACAGTAAAGGGACAACTTAAAATTTGTCGGAATAGTAAAGATTATACCAGATTAAATCTTTTTTATTGATGAGCTTTTTTTGCGATATTATTATAATAATTTCGCAATCAGAATTGTTCCATGGAGGTATGATACATATTTTTCGGACAATCAGAATGAAGGAATTTTGATAGACGAAACTAAAATCGAATAATAAAAATACCATCGTTCGCTCTACAAGAGAGAGAGAGAGAGAGAGGATTTTGATTTCAAAATAAGAAGAGAAAGAATCATTATGTGTCGACCATTCCTATATTCAGGATTCATTATCCTTGGAAAATCCAGTTAAATGCATCCGCACGAGTGAAGGGATATCGAGATCATCCCTTTCTCTAATATCAGGAGTAAGACTTTCGCCGCCCTTGGTACGACAAAATGAGTTGAATGGTGATAAGATGCAAAAAGTAAGTATTCGATATTAAAGAAACTAGTGTAGGAAAGGTGACATTGCTATTTACAAGCAATTTATTCTTTTTTCCACAATGCTGTCTGAAATTTGATATCAAATGGACGTAAAAATCGGGGATTGTAGATGAAAGGACTAGAGAGGTATTAACTCTTTCCTATTCAGTCCCTGTTTTTCCGTCCCTTTGATTTTATAATTGAGAAAACATTGTAGAAAAAGAAGAAATTGCTTGAACTGAACAACTTCTCCATTTTCCACAATATTTTCTAGTCTACTGAATGGTTATAGTTCAAATTAAATCCTTTCCAAATTTTCAATTTCAAAACCTTTGAATTTGGACAGGTCTAAAATTCTGCAAAACAGGAAAGGGTTAAAACAATGCAGGGATTTTGGTCGACGAAACAAACGTGGGTGCGCAGTTGGCATTTTATAAGTAAATATTCAGCGTTCTTTATTGTATGCTTTACGGATTATTCTCCCTTGAACCATGTTTTGCTAACACTTTGCCTTTAGGATATCCAAAGCCTTATGCATGCATATGTAACCCTTCTTGCAAAATAAGACCCCTTTTGAGGAGCGAAGCGTGTTGAATAGTGTTAAAATAAGGAAATATACAATATAAAAAATTTCCGGAAAGGGAAAAGCGGCTGCTCTAATTTTTCTTTCCCATCATACACTCCATTTTCTTTCAATTCGGACCAGCCTAAACATTATCATGTGGTAATAGACTAACCCTTTCTCTTAATTGCAACAAACGAAAAATTCCTTTTTTCACACCTAGATTTACTATATCGAAACAAATGTTGATAGGGTTGAACTGAATATTGTTTATGCAGTTTTGAACAATCTTTCAGTTATATTACGGCGAGGTTATGTTATTCATGTGTTGCCATGTATCAAGAGAACAAGGCTGGTACTTGGGATGCCTTCCCAAAGGACATACTTACGTAACCAATTGATCAATCGCGCCTGTCAATTAATCAATCAACCGACCAATCAAATCATTTAATCAGCACGGACCTGAGCTTTCAACTCCAACATTGGACGCCATTTTTGTTAACATTTGTCGATGGTTTGGCGACTCAAACAACGACGTTACGACGTTAAGGTCTCTTACAAACCATTTTACTTTTTTGTGACATGCTACTGGCCATACATTTCGCGAAATAAATTAGTTAAAATCGAATTTGGATTTCCTGTGGGTGGGGCCTAGGGAGTCAGTGGGGTGAGGTGGGGGCCGGGGTTGCAGCGACTGGTCAATGACATGGCTGGGACTCGAACCCACATACCTCGACTTCTTTCAGATTTCGAATCCGTCGCCCTTGCCGCTGACCCACGCGGCACCAAGAACCAATCTTAATCCTTACATGTTTTTTTTTTAACTTTGAGACTTGACCAAATACAAGGGGTTTCTGACAACAATTAATTGTCAAATTTATTCGAAAAATAATCATGGTAGAAAATATTGTGGAAAAAGAAGAAATTGCTTGTTACAAGTAATTTCTTCTTTTCA